>JARHVA010002555.1:0-600000 GCA_037957365.1 Torreya grandis | reverse complement strand
AAGAGGTAGGATGCCCCATCATATGCATTAGAATAGAAGTAGTCAACATGTTCCTCCTTAACCCCCTCCACCTCCCATGAAGCAAACTAATCAACCCAAAGGGTATGACATCATATATAAACTAAATAACACACATGTTTAAATTTATATTTTGTAGTTACTCAAGATATCACCTGTCTACAAATGCATTATATGAGGCATTACAAGAAATAATTTTCCATAGTGATACACTCAATGATATCAAAAAAATCATTACCTTTAACAAAAAATACTTACCTATATAGCATGTAAGAGAAAAATATGTCATTATTCACTCAAATTCAAGTGCAAAAAAATGGACTAACATGTGTTGGTAGATAATAGTTCTAGATTGAATATCTATAAGATTGCCTTATTATAATAATTAGGGATCCACATGGCTGCTATTCAAAAATTAGATTGAAGCATAAAAGGATTTGATAGAACTCTATGTAAAAATATGATTGGATGTAAAACTAAGTGATAAAATGTACCTTATACCTTCTATGTTATGCCTACTTAGTTATATTACAACTTTATTTTGGGGTGATCTTGGATACATGCTAAGGAATTAGTACCATAAAAATTACATAGATGTATCAAATTCATACAAGAGGTCTATTCTTATACATAACTAGCAAATAATTACCCTTTAAAATATTGTAAGGTGACCCAACCTTCTAATGAGAACCAATAATAATCACATTTGGAAGATCATTTTATCATTCCTCCTTCACTACCCATTTCATTAGCTTAGATGCATACATATGAGGTTAGAAAATCAAGTACCAAAAAGGACAAAGAACTAATCATACCATACAAAGTAGCTATACAACTTAAACTAAGCTAATATAGAGTAATTGAAACCTAGTCTCAATCTTGTTTCAATGGTGAATTCATAATATCAAAATTGCATGGTCATATATTATTATGATAGTGATGACGATGATACCAACATGGTAGATATGGTAGATGATCAACTACATAGGTTAAAATTTAATATTTCAAATGAATATTTATCTCATACTTTATTCACACCTATTAGAGATGGATAATATCATGATAACTCATATATAGTGAAAATAAATGAATCATAAATTAATATTCAAGCATAATATTCCAAAGGTAAAGTAAAAATAACAATGATAGATCATCAGTACATTTAAAATACAAATAATAGTTATAATATTATATCACATCAGGTAAAAGTGACACTAAAGTCAAATATGACTTGGACAAATAATCAATCACAAATTTTAGTAGGTAATGTGGAGATGTCATATATTGATGCTTTAACACCATTACATATAACAAGTCTTCAAGATAAACAAAGAATAATTTTGTAAATATTACTTTATCTTAACCTCATCACATTACCGTCTAATATACATCGAGTCATGAGACATCTCTCACATCAAGAAGGAAAATCATGTTGTGATTATCATAGAATCATAGGACATGACACATATCACAATGGTGCATCACAAAATAAGGTACAAAAATATAAGAATGAAGGCCTTATTATGGAAATATAGAGTCAAAAAAACCACTCGCATCAATTTCTTCAAAGATAACATTTGAAAATACACCAAGCAAAAACCATCCTCGATGAGATGATTTGACCATTATAATATAAATGGAAGGTGATAATTATAAACACATTGAAATCAATGGATAGAAATGGGAAGCCATATGAAATTTTATAATTTTACAACATATGGGTCATGACATCACTAAATTAAAGCATAGCACACGTTGTTAAGAACCCCTGTTATATCATTTTACCAATATCTTATGTGCCAAAAGTGGTCAATACACACATATGTGTAATTCCTCCTACTTATTGAGTGTCATTTACACTAGAACATTAGTGGTTACAATAAATGTGTGGTATAGTAGATTAAATCAATTAGTACCTCACTTTCTCACATGCAGTAAGAGTAATCATGATTTAACATGACAATGATGCTTCAATCAAAAATCAAAATATTACAGATAATATAAAGTATAAGATCTAAATAATCATAAGTAAAAGATGTAATTCAATTACATAATCTAATGGACAAGCCAATATATAACAACTTTGATATTGATGAGTATGACCTACACACAAATTTATGAACACTACTTTCAAATATTTAAAATATATATATATATATCTCAAGAAATACAAAAATATTAAAAAAAACAAAATCAGTGCCTAAGCATGACATGATTACTAGATTACACTATATACATATGTTATATATCACATGTTTTGTATATGGAATATGCTCTTTCTACACAAACATTTCATGGTATATGAGTGTGATGTATAACATATAGGTTACACGTGGGCATACAGATGTTAGATTATCCTCTACCCAATGGCCATGCCAATATTGGGGGCATCTTATTCTATAATTTTCACTATCATAGGTTATATCTGTATATAACCTCTTTACCATTTTGAGACACATATATTTATTACATGTGTCTTGTTAGTTACTCATATCTTACATTGTGTTACATGGATCTACTATTTTCTATGATGTGACATAATTACATGTGGATGGTCTAGACTATTATTTAATTATTATATGTTTCATTGATGAGGTTACTCTCTTGATTGATTGGATAGTTTGAAATTGTCTATTATATATGGCCCATTGGCCTTATTTATCAACTCTTGTGTCCCTTGTGTGGGGCCACTGGCCTTGTTTGTTGTGACATGTTCATGTCCATTGTATATAGCCCTTGGCCTTATACATGACACTAATTTTTTAGCTTGTTGAGATTATTTATCTTGTTGATCTTTTTGAGCTTGTTAATCTTTCCAAGAAAGGGTGGTTCCATGATCCATATCATGCACCTTTATTACATCATCTTATTCATTTATATTTTTAGTGATGGTTATTATTGTATACTTCATTGATACATCTATCTAGACATGAAAATTATATGCCTTACATTACATATTTTACATGATATATATTGGCATATTTGTAAATATTATGGGGGTATATTCCATGCATATGCACTTACTTTACACACACCTGAGTAGAGATTCATACACACTTTTGTGATTGCATGGGAATATGTACACATTTTATAATAACATAAATTATAAGTTTTCACATATAGATACATATGAAATAAAAGTTTTCAAGTTTAACATATAGATGCATATAATTCTATCTTAATTATTATAGATTCAAGGTTAATTATATTAGTTCATGCAAATATGCACACTTTCAAATTCATGAGGTATCATACTAATTCATGCATGTACATACTATGACAATTTGTAGTTGGCATAGTTCCAAAGAAGCATGATATTATTTCATGCACTTCTACACATTTCACAATGAGCACTATTATGGTTGTTTATTTTCAATCACAATAAAATATACACCAATTAGTGAGTAACCTTAAATATAAAATCCATTTTTAATGGTTTGATTCATGTTTTAACAGGTAATGTATATTGATGTTCAATGACAATTAATGACCATGATATTACTTTTTGATAACCCATCATGTGGTTCCCCTTATTTATCAAATCCAAGTTAGGTTAGTACATCTTGAAGTTTTGCTTAAATGTATGAAGTTTTAGGCATGTTGTCTTCCCAACCTAAGAACTTACATAGTTATAAAAAAAATAGGATTTGATCACTATCAATTACTCCATTGCTAAATAAAAGTAAATAATCTCCAAATGATTAAATGAAAAACACCTTTATCCAATGATCCAACATAGAAGCATCATCTCCAACAAGTATCAAGGTAAATATGGTTTTCACTAATGCAAAGGTGTTCTACTTTATATTTTATTTTAAAATTTCAATTTTAGATTTTAGATTTCAATCTATGTATATTGGATACCATATTTTTGTTGTAGGTTTTACTTTGGAGTGACTTACATAATTAAAGATTCCTAAAAAATACAAAGTGTGTTGCACACACTCAAGAATACCTTTTATTTTTACTCTAGGAATTTCATTACTAGAAGTAAAATAGGTCTTTTTTAGACACTAAAATGTGGTATTAACTACTTGAAAATTACAAGATTAACATACATTTACCACTTGTGACTCGTACAAATAAATATGGTTCTAACTAACCATCTCACCTTATACTAGTGATTTATGTAGCTTAGGAATCTAAAGAGCACAAAAATGTCATTAGATCCTTGTTAGTGAATCTCAATAAAATACAACAAAAATAATGCAATGAAACTAAACCACTCTTGCCTAAGTACTATGGGTAGCATAACACAATGAAAAAAACTACAAATAAGAGATAAAAACAAACAACAATTTTACCTCCCTTATCAAAATTAGTGTCCACTTGTTAGCATAAAAGATGTTTTTGCTTAGTCGATGACATTAGAGACTTTGATCAATGTTTTCTCCTTCTTGGCAACATTTCTCTAAGGCCACATGTGGTTTTTCTTGGCTTGTCTTGGCTTGGCTTAGTGAGGAGCTTGATATCAATTTAGCATTATAACATTACTTTGACGGCTTCTTGAAGGAATTCATGCAAAATAACCTTACACATAAAATATTGTTTGGGTAGAGTGAGGTCACTTGTATTTATAGGTCTCAAAACTAAGTCTAACCCTAGGGAGGTTAGGTTTAGTTCTAACTTTGGTTGAGTCTAAAATAACCTAGGTTGAGTTAGGTTAACTATGGATTGGATCAAAGCAATTATGAAGGCTTGACAACTCATTTTAGATATTTATGAGCCATGACAACTCATAAAAGATATTTATGAGATTGTGACTCATATTTTATTGAATTTTAGGAATTAATAAAATAAATTACTAATTTCCTTGGCTTTGACCTCATGTTTATTGAAAATATCATTTTTTAGAAAATTTCATTCCCTAATTCAACTTAGAATTTTTACTTAAGCAGCTTAATTAAATTTTTCTTGTTAATTAATCATGCTTAAGGTATTTGGCATTTGGCAATTATTTTTAATGTTTTGCATTAATAGATCAATAGGCCAAGAATGTCAATTTTTAGGTCACAATTTGGATAGGATTGAATCCAAGCTAGGTTATCAATGCATACAGGGTAATACCTTATATAAGCAAGCCTCAAAACACTTATGGGTAATTAAATCCCTTATGCAGATGAATTTGGGAAATCTAGGTGATTTCTAAGCTAAAATTATGGCATTTGCTAGAAATTGATTTAATACCCAGTTTAGACATGAAAGTGGCCAAAAATGAGTGTTTATAATGTTCCCCTATTAGAGAAGGCATTTTAAGACACAGGCATGATATATATTTTCAAAGAATTAAAAATTTGTTAAGAAAAAAAGATAATGATTGAGGAATGATGTTCCAAATAAAGTTTTGGAAGTCTATGATACCCCATCGAGGGAATGGTCAACACATACTATTGATGGATAGTCCCTCAAAAAGAAGTAAGAAGAAGAATGAAATTAACCCATGGATGATATTAATCCAATTGAGTTAATGCTTGCACACAATGATTAAAATATTGATTCACTCAAAGGTGGTTATAATCAATAATAGAGGTTGAGACATTAATTTTCCCAAAGGTGGTTATAATTATTGGAATACGTATGTGCGCCAACAAGGAAGATGGGTCAAAATAATGATTTTCCCAAAGGAGGTTATAATCATTTTAATGACCTAGATTGAATAATAATTTATTGCCAATAGGGAAATTTTAAATGTGATAAACTAGTTGTGCCCCAGTAGGGTAGATTTGCAAGCATAGCTCAAAGATATAACCTATTACACAGATTAAAGATGAGCAGGCACCAATGTCTATGTGATGGTCTAATGAATTTTCAAAGATTAAAGAAGCCACAAATAACTAGGGATATGAAGATGTGCAAAATGATGAAAGAAATTATTGGAATAATAATGGTGGCTAAGTTGACCTAAGATACGTCATGTATCCAAGTGATGCCTACATGTTCCAAATAGACCTCAGGTTGATGTATTTCACCCAAAAGTGGGAGAAAATGAAATGAGGAATAAAATGGAAGAATAATAATTGATTAACATGGATAATTTGATTGCACCTGTCAATGTGGATATGTTCATCCTTATTAATATTGATACAACAAGAATGGTTAATGAGTTAATTTGATCAAGGAGTAGGGGATAGCTATTGATGTGCCACAATGGGTCCAAGAAAGGTCACATAATGAACCTGTAATCATAGATTGATATTGAACTAGTATAGAGGATAGATATGAATATGGGCTACCTACTAGTATGGAGATGCATGTCATAACTAGTAGGGATTACAATTTATTTGTGGTTTAATTATTATGTGTTTGGGTGATGTTTGGGATATGCCAAGTTTTTGATCTAAGATAATTACTACCCACTACATTTATTAATACTTAAATTGGCCTAATTTTTATTTTAACATGTGGTGATATGCACCATGATATAAAATACCATAATGACCTGATAGTAATGTGTATAAGGACTAACACCTGATCCAATAGACAATTGAAAATAATGCACTAATGATAAAAACCATGATGACAATGTTGATATATGAATATATATGGACTCAAGTATAATTTGAAAGGAATAACCCAATGAATGCATATACACTGAGTCAAGGCACAATAATGAAAGAAAATAAATAGGCAAACAAACAAATAAATAACCTAGAAAACACACCCAAAGCATGAAAATATAAGCAATAAAAAACATTGTCATTAACCAAGTTAGTATCTACATGTTAAGGCTCAATAGAATGATAAATTGGAGGTACCCCTAATCAAGTCTATATGCAAGGGGATGACATATATGGAAAATATATCTCAGTATAAGTTGCACACTTTAGTTTTGCCCTGTCACATCTCGATTTATCTCTAAGTTGAATAACCTTTTGATCTATGGATTTTTATGGTTGTTAGTTGATTAATTAATGTTTTATTAAGATGTATTTCATATGCTATTTGTGTGACAATTATATGATGCTTTATTTACATGATTTATTTGTTATGAGATTAGTTTTACTTTGGTATTCTATACATTATTATCATGTTTGTTAGTTTATACAATAGTATTTTATAGATATATTTATGTTTCAAGTTAACTACTTTAATTGATGTGAGGTGGATGCAATACAAATCCATCCCTCAGAGTTTGACAAAGGGAGGGCATCATCAAAGAGGATGGTGTAAATAGAGGCATTGGGGGATGACAGAGAGGAAATTATAAACCCCCACACACACCACAATATATTAACATGTTTTATGATTATTATTTGTGTTAGATAGTTGTAATATGTTTAGTTTTCTATTATATATGTCTAATGTGATCTTATTTTTTTTATATGATCATGTTGTTTTTATTGTGTGATTTCACTAATCTAGTTGTGTAATGCATTAATAGTTATTGATATTATCGATTTGTTGTTTGAATGAATCTATACCTATCTTGTTATGACATACTTTTGTATTTAACATAGTTGAATGTTTGTATAAACTATACTTTATTTAGATTCATAAATATAGGTATTGGATGGATTCTAATACTTTGCTTGATCAAATTTTTAAACAACTATCATACATAGAAGATTGTTATTGTTATAATGTTAATTTATCCAAGTCAATATAGGTAGTTTCATTATTAAATGATTAAAGAAAACATCATTATGTTTAACTTACTATTGACTAAGGTTTTAATATGCTCATTATATTAAACAATGATATGACAAGGTGAAGTCGTAGTATTAATCAATGAGTTTATAACTTATTAGGAAGGTTTGTGATTTAATGCATTAACTTTAGAAAATATAACATTGTATGACTTATTAATATTATCAATGGTCTTTTAAATAGAAATATGTTATATCAACCTTGTCATATGTAATAATATTATTTATTAGACTTATCATTTAGTTGACATTGCATGGAATGATAATGTTTGATGACTTTTATAAAGTCAAATGTATAGATGTTTATATGGGTTAACAAGCATGCATATGTTTAAGGATTACATAATGATTATTTTATTTATTAGTGATGGAACAATCAAGATTACTAGGGTTTATAATCTATTTTTACTCGAGTTAATAATCATTTTTTAAAAAATATTATGGAGTTTGGAAGGATTATGCATGTGAAAATGGTGACAGACTATTTGTTTAGTTGTTGTTCATGACATGCATTATTTCAGTCATTACACTATCAAGAAATTAAGACAAATTCATGTGGCGAGTAAGGGAATGGAGAAGAATAAAATAAAGGTGTTAAAGGCCTGTGAGGGCATGACATATGTGGGAATATCAGGTAAAATTAGACAAAGGGTATTTGAGATAATAAGTGAATACAAATTTGATTTCTTTGGCATTATAATCATCTTTTATAGGTTGGTGATGTACTTTAAATTCCTATTTGATAGTTTGATGGATTTTGGAAATGAAATGATAAAAAGGTTTACTAATTTCAATTTATTTTAAAATTATAAAAATTATGGATTGAATATAGGGCTTTGTGGATGGCTCAGCCATCTATAGAACCCTACATCCAACCCAGAGTAACCTTAAGTGGAATGGCTAAAACCATATGATTTTTGCCATGCTTATGTTAGCACCATGAAATCTTTGATGTTAAAACTATTTCAAATTTATAAACCTTATGAATTTATTATATGGTTATTTAATTTAATGGGTATTTATAACTATACTAGGGAGGGTCTTGGACTCAATATGAGATGTTGAACCAGTTTGGGGATATAAGCATTAATGGTCAAACATAGATAGAATTTTGTACTGAATATGAGGGATTCAACTATGTATATACCTAACTTGAAATTTGGGTAAGGATGTTATAGGTTTTTATAACAATTTTGATGGTATAGGAAAATTTATATACATAGGGGGTGTGTGTGTGTGTGTGTATTTGTATGTATGTATATATATTTAAAGGTTAAGTATTTTCAAATAAATTATGTGTGTATTGGTTTTAAATGGATTTATGAATTATGTGTTATGGGATATATACTCAGTCTATGTTATTAAATCCTGTAGCATGCATAATTTAATATATATAGAATTGGGTTTAATTATTGCCAAGCTATAAACATATAAAAGTTTGAAACCTAGTAATGATGTTTATGGTAGATAATTATTTAGTTATAAGTATATATAGGCTGTTTTATATTCATATTAATGTATAGGTATATATATTTACAAGTCAATTATTAATAATTAGACTGAAGAGTGAAACATTATACTCATTGACATAGATGAAATGTATATTGTAAAGGAGTTTTATTTTTCATTTGGAGTAAGTTGTGGAAATGATAAGGTTGATTTTATTAGTGGAATGATTATCTTGTTTTTTTTGTATATTATACACACTTAGATTGGCTTTTAAATTATGAGTGAGACCCTCACACATATTATAATAGGTTTGAGGATGGGATTAAATAGTATATCATATGAGGTGTATATATGTGGTCAAGGACTGAGTTATATTCTCATAAAATTCTCAATTTTTTGACATAGTCGACTGAGTGTATAATATTATATTATTATATATGCAATAAATTTTAATAGGTCTATGATTTGATTGATTTGTGTCTTTTAAAATAATATAATTTGGTAAATCATTAATTGGCTAAGTTTGAATTGGTAATCATGTTTATACTTTGCATATTTTAGTCAAAATAATTAAATTGGGAATTATTTGGTATATTAAAGGTTTGAGACAATTTATTGTCATTTGAATGTATATTGAAAGTATATGAGATACTCTAAGATCATGGATAGTGGATTATCTACTTAGAGTATAACGTATACATTATCAGATTAGTGATTGTGTATAAATTTATATGAGAGTTTAAAAATTATACATATATACACAATATAAACATATGATTTGTCGATAGTATAATAAATCTAAGAATGAAATATATCATTTATAGATGTAAATAACATGTTGTATGATGGTAAACATAATTATATAGTAGGGTAATATGGGTGTTTTGTTATGTATTGAATGTTTAGTTGAAGCATTAAAATAATATATTTAAATTGTTTAAATACAGATCACATTAAGTTTGTTATATGATTGGCTTATTGTTATTTTTTGGAATATGGAAAAATATATAAACTATGATTAATATTTTTTTTGTGGATGAAATAACATTCCAAGTTACATTTTGATATTGAATAACTTGTAGTCTAGATATAATTCTTACCCAGATGGTATGTATACATTGAAGACTATTTATGATTATATTTATTATTTTGTAATAAATAAGATGATTATTGGATTCATTCCTAGATGATATTAGATTCATTACAATACATTTGATGGACTAAATATGTGTATTTGATATTTATATAATCAACATATTTTATATCTGCTAATAAGGAATATTTTAATTGAATCTATTTATTTTTATATTATTGTATAATTAACTAAATATTGAATTTATGACACTAAATAAGTAGTGGATGGATTCAACTAGCTTAATTAGCACCATCAATGCAAGATGAGGTGTAATCCAATTGAGTGATGTGTCTGAAATTGATTGATCCTAGAGATTATTAACTATTTGAAAACTTTAGCCAAAGTAATGTTTATAGTTAAACATTATCATTTCATGTGTTTGATAAATTTTACATATTTGTGTGATATCATGTTAGAACATATTTATTTATGGTACACATCATGTATTAGTTATTTTACAGCACACAGGTTCTAGTTTGTCACTTTGGATTCTCGCGTCATCATTATCTACCCATCTGGAAAGGGAGGGTCATTTCCTTGTTGGGATATAGTGCATGGGATCAATGATTCATGGTTGGTATGTAAAATCACTCGGATGATGCTCTCCCTCCCCATAGCAGTACTAAACTAGAGACTAAACTTGAGATTGCATATAGATACTTGAGTTCATGAAGAACTCATGCTCTATGGAGCTATGTATCATTATATTATTATTTGTTGAGACTTGATTATTGTTGAAACTATATTATTTATTCATTAGTACTTATATAGTAGTGGTTGTAATTTTTTACCAATTGTGGCTAAAATTATGTTATTATTTTGATGAAATAAATGTAGTCTTTATTGGTTATTCAGCATTGTTCATGATTTGTTATATCATTATCATGGTGATCATTATCTAAATGGATTAGCTATAAACCTTATGGGGTTAATTAAAATAATACATTTAGTTAAAGATTAGATTTCTCATGGTGAAATATGTTGGACGAATATGTGTAATCAATTTTTTTTTAAATTACTCTATTCTAGTAAAATATAGTTGGGTTATTACATTATGGTATCAGAGTTGAGGCTAGGAGGTGAGGGTACTTTAAATAAAAATGGTGTGTGTGAGACTAGGAGGTGAGGGTACTTTAAATACCAATCCCCTTATTGATCTAAATTAGTTCATTTTTGAGCAAGCTACGAAGTTGGATCAGATCCTTGTATCCATGCAAGAGACTAGGGACCAAATCATGGCCTTAGAAAAGGAAGTGCATGGCCATGAAGAGGTGAATGCTCAGGAGGAACCTGAAGAGCATCTTATGGATCAAAAACATATTCAATAGTAAGAATAAGATTGGAATTTATAAACCAAGTTTCAAAAAGAAGAGTGGAGACTCCTAGAGTCAATTCAAGAATCAAAATGCCAATTTTAGTAGTGGTTTAGGGAATTAAAAACTTGGTAATGGTTTCAAGGGAGATTTCAAGGGAAACCAATAGTATGACAAGAAAGGACTAGCTATAGGTTGATTCATTTGTGGAGGTGACCATTATGTTTGAGAATGTCCTCAAGACAAGTTAAAGAATAAGGGTTTTGCTTCTCAACAGGGTGTTTTTCAATAGCAAAATCATGCAGTTGTTGATAATTATCAGGTTAAGTATCAATCTTCACCCATATAACTATTAGGTATTTTGTTTGATCATCCAATTTCTATTTTTATTGACATGAAATCTATATAAATTTTTTTTCTCCTAGAATGACTAGTAAATTGTTTATAAAAATAAGAGTTATGGAAAATACATTTACAATATGGGAATGAGTTGAAGATCAAAGTTGACAAGTGTTTAGTCAAATTTGAGATTAGGTTGTCTAAATTCAATATAGTGGTGGATCTTTATGATGCTCCATTAGGGTCATATGATGTGATCCTAGGAGTCAATTGGCTTGAAAATAATAAATCTAAGGTTGATTGTTATCTGAAGAAGGTTAAATGTCAAGATGATTTTAGAAATCAGACATAACTTCAGGGTGAGAAAAAGAAGTTGAAGATAAGGTAGATTTATGTAATTCAACTTAAGAAAACTCAAATAAAGGGATGTCAGGCATTTATCATTAAGATAAATGATATGGAAGAATCTAAGGAACCATCCATTTAAAAATATCCTTTTTTAAGGAACTTTCAAGACATTTTTCTAGAGGAATTAGTTGGATTGCCACCCAAGCATGAGTTTGATTTTTTTATTAATATCATACCTAGATTGAAACTGTAGTATAAGGAACCATACAAAATGACAACCACTAAATTGGTTTAGTTAAAGGCTCAACTTTAGGAGTTTTTATTAAAAGGACTGATTCAACCAAGTATGTCATCATGGGGTACACCAATTATCTTCATCAAGAAGAAAGATGGTACTCTTCACTTATATATAGATTATAGAAGTTGAATAAGGTCATGATCAAGAATAGGTATCCATTACCACACATTAATGATCTCTTTGATCAAATATGAGGGGAAATAATCTTTTTAAAGATTGATCTTAGATTAGGGTATCATCAGTTCAGAATCTATGATGAGGATATCCAAAATCAAAGTTTAAAATTTGATATGGGCACTATAAGTTCACAATGCTACCATTTGGATTGATAAATGCTCCTATAGAATTTATGAATCTTATGAATAATGTGTTTAGAGATTATCTGGTTTGTCTTGTTTTGGTTTTTTTAGATGACATCCTCATTTATTCCAAGGATGAGGAAGAGTATCTACAATATTTGAAACTGGTTTTGTAGCATTTTTAAAAGCATAAGTTATACAACAAATTTTTTGAGTGTGCATTTTTCTAATGGAAAATGTAGTATTTGGGACATATTATCTTTGTGGATGGTATTTCAATGGATCCATTGAAGATAAGAGCCATAATAGAGTGGCCAGCACCAAAGAATGTGCATGAGGTAATGAGTTTCATAAGATTAGTGGGCTATTATAGGAAATTTATTTTGAAATTATCAAAAATAGATCATCTAATTGCCTCTCTACAGTGGAAGAGTCAAAGTTTTGTTTGGTTAGACAAATATGAGATAGAATTTTAGGATTTGAAAAGGAGGCTTGTTTCATCACTAGTGTTAAGAGTTACTGATCCTAATGGTTAATTATCAATGATCATAGATGCATTTGGGGATGGAATTGGAGGAGTTATTATGCAAGATGGCTCAATTGTAACTTATGATTCCAAGAAATTGAAGCCATATGAGGTGAATTATGCCCCTCATGACATATAACTTGCAATAATTATACATGCCTTGTAAGGTCAAAGGCATTATCTATTGGGGAAACCATTTGATCTCAAGACTCATGACTTGGGACTCAAGTACATCTTCACCCAAATAAACTTAAATATTCATCAGAGATTATGGTTAGAGTTCTTATCTGATTATGATTTTGATATTAATTCTATCAAAAGCTAAGAGAACAGAGTTGTTGATTCTCTAAGCCATAGAAGGTAATAACATTTATGGATAGTATCAAGAGTTATTTCCAAGATAAAATAATCAAATTCTTGCTAGGAGATAAATTCTATAAATAGGCCAAGAAAGAATTATCTAAGAATTCTTAGAATCCTAGGTATATAAGATTCAAGATAAAGAGTGATGGTATTTTGAGGTACAATGGTAGGATGTATGTTACTAATAAATAGAATTTGAGGAGAATAATGCTAAAGGAATTGCATAATGCCCCATATTCAAGACATCTAGGTGCAATTAATCTCATGGCTAAGATAAGACCACTCTATTTTTAGAAATAAATCAAGAAAGATTTAGTGGATTTTATGTCTCATTGTTTGGAATATCAACATGTGAAAGTTAAACATGTGCATCTGGATGGATTGTTATAGCAACATGATATACCAAAGTGGAAGTGCCAAGTGATTAGTATAGACGTTATCCAAGGATTGCCACTATCATGGAATTGGCATGATATGATCTTAGTTGTAGTTGATAAACTACCAAGATATCCCACTTCATACTAGGTAAATTGATAGATAATGTATCTATTATTGTAAATATATTTATTAAAGAGGTGTATCAATTATATGGATTTCCAAAGAAATCATTTAGGATCAAGATCCAAGGATGAATTCTAGATTTTGGTTGACTCTGAATTCAACTCTAGGTATGTAGTTAAATTTTAGCACTTCTTATCACCTAAAAATTGATGGATAGATAAAACATGTGATCCAGGTTTTATAAGATATCCTTCGTATGTATTTCATAAATCAAAAATATAAGTAGGAGGAGTAGCTTCCATTAGTTGAGTTTTCTCACAATAACTCATACCAATTAACACTAAAGATGGTTTCATTTGAGGCATTATACGAAAGGATGTGTAGAACACCCATCCACTGGGATAGGTTAGAGGAAAGGGTAGTCTTTAGACCTGAGATGCTTTTATAAATAGAAGAGAAAGTTAGGACAATCTCGTAGAGGTTGGTCAAGGACAATGATAAACAAAAAAGTTATGTTGATCTTAAAATAATAGCAAGGTCGTTTTATATAGTTGTTAAAGTTTTTCTATGGGTTAAGCCTTAGAAAAGCTTGATTAAGTTTGGAAAGTTAGTGAAAATTTCACTGAGATATGTGGGACCCTTGTAAGTTTTAGAAGTGGTCAATCTTGTAGTATATAGGCTTGCATTGCCACTATCTCTAGCTCTTTTTCAAAATGTCTTCCATGTGTCTTATCTTAAAAAGTATGTTTTAAATCCTTCATATGTGTTAGATTGGAATGCTTTGTAGGTTCTAGATCTCAGGGTGGTCATGGTAGAGCCAATCAAAATAATTGACACTTGCAAACTCAGCTTGTGTAATAGAGAAGTGTCATAGTGCAAGTTCTAGTGGGACCAATATTCTGAAGATAGTGCCTTTTGGGAGGAATATGGTGAGTTTTTTAGGTTATTTCCACATTTGTTTGCCTAATTTTTTCCTTCATATTATGTTATTTTCTGCTGAATAATTTTTTAAATTTAGAACTTGTGTTTGAATAAGTGCCATCAAGATGATGACTAGCTTTAGGGGGAGGATGTTATTTCCACATTTGTTTGCCTAATTTTTTGCTTCATATTATGTTATTTTCTACTGAATAATGTTTTAAATTTAGAACTTGTGTTTGAATAAGTGTCATCAAGATGATGACTAGCTTTAGGGGGAGGATGTCACATCCTGATTTCTCTCTAAGCTAAATAGCCTTTTGATCTAAGAATTTTTATGGTTTTTAATTGATTAATTACTATTTGATTAAATTGTATTTCATATGTTGGCTATGGGATAGTTGTATGATGCTTGATTTACATGATTTATTTTCTATGATATTAGTTATACTTTTATATTTTGTACATTATTATCATTTTTTTAGTTTATATAATAGTATTTTATGGATATATTTATGTTTCAAGCTAACTAACTTCATTGTTGTGAGGTGGATGCAAGACAGATTCATCCATCAGAGTCTAATAGAGGGAGGGCATCATCGAAGAGGATGGTGTAGATGGAGGTGTTGGGGGATGATAGAGAAGAAAATTAGAAACCCATGCACACACTATAGTAAATTAAAATGTTATATGATTATTTTTTGAGTTAGATAGTTTTAGTATGTTTTGATTTTCTATTATATATGTCTAATGTGATCTTGTTATTGTTCTAAAATCATGTTGTTTTGATTGTGTGATTTCACTAATCTAGTTGTGTACTACATTAGCAGTTTTTGATGTTATTCCTTAGTTGTTTGAATGAATCTATACCTGTCTTGTTGTGACTTAACATAGTATTGAACATAAATGAATGTTTGTATAAACTATGCTTTATTTGGATTCATAATTGTAGGTATTAAATGGATTCTAATACTGTGCTTAATGAAGTTATTAAATGACTATCATACATAGAATATTTTTATTAGTATAATGATTATGTATCCAAGTCAATATAGGTAGTTTCATTGTTAAATGATTAAATGAAACATCATTATGTTTAACTTAGTGTTGACTAAGCTTTTAATATGCTCATTATATTAAACAACGATACGACTAGGTGAAGTCATAGTATTAATCAATGATTTTATAACTTATTGGGAAGATTTGTGATTTGTTGCATTAGATTTATAAAATATAATCTTGTTTGACTTATTAATATTATAAATATTCTTTTAAATAGCAATATGTTATATCGACCTTGTCATATGTAATAATATTATTTATTGGGCTTGTTGTTTAGTTAACATTTTATGCAGGGACATCCTTTGAGGATAACAAAATGATTTCATTTTGGTCTTTTATAAGTCTATTAGGTGTTTTGATAGGTGATAGAGGTCTTAGTAATTTCATTAGTGTAGTTTAGATGGTTGATAAGTTCATAGAATTTGAATATGAAGGTTTCCTGCCAAAACCATTATTTAAAAATTTAAATCATAATGAGCTTTTGTAAGGACCTTTATGTGATTTTAAAGGTGGTAAGATTTTAAAAAAACTTGTGAAAATGGTTTTGATACTTTGGAAGGCCAATAAAATGTCATAATTCTTAGATTATAGTTCCATATAGGTCATCTTTTATAAATCATGAAAATGTAATGCAAGGAAGAGACTTCTACGTGGAAAATGGGATTCAAGAATCAGTTATGCACTTTTATAGGCATATAGGAAGTCATTTTTTATATTTTCATGTTTATTCCATTTGAATTAAATGTAATAATGAATGTATTGTGAATTTTTTAAGAAGATAGAAGGGGAAGGTTGAGAACCCCTATTTGAATGAAATTGTAGAGCTTTGTGTTGAAGGTCATTATTGTTATTGAAAACTGCATGTGATTTGTGAATGAAATACTGTAATGTGAAAATTTATTTCCAATGTGAATATAAACTAATAAATGTGTGTAAGAAAAGGAACTTTTCAAGGAAAGATAATATAGTAAACCCTATTAATCTTGTCTTCAAACTGCAAACCTTGTTGTTGGTGTTGCACACTGTGTTTTATGTGCTAGACATTAAATGACATTTGTAAATGGTTATATATGTTCTTGAATGAGTTATGAATGTTTATTGAGTGAATAAAAATAATAAATTATAATGTAATATTTGGTAATAAAACTTATACAAACACATAACCCTGTTTCCTAGATTGTTGATTGTGATTGAAACTAAAAGTTCATTGCTATGCATGAAGTAGTGTAGGTTATAAATTGACACTGTGTTAGAAAAGACACTAAAGTTGTTTGATATTATTTAAGGAGTGAACATGAGGTAAATACAAGAACACCATTGGTGATTGGAATCTAAATATGAAAACCATGTTTATTTTTCTATAGCAAAGCTTTTATAAAGTGACTGTGTATTTGAATTCATAGAGAGAATTAACCAAAACCTTGAGTTTAATTATTGTATAACATTATTTTAAGTGTATTTGAGTCTATTTAATGTTTTTAAAGTCTTATATTGTATCAAAAATTAATTTTTAACTATCAAACCTAAACACAAACCTATATACAGACTTTTCCTTGACACAATTAACAGGTTTTAGTGTGAAAAAACATAACAATGGATTGTAATATTGAGTCCAGTGATTGGATAAGTTGTTCTAGGTCAATATAGACCTTATGAACTCATTTTGGGACTTTTGAACCCCATATAACTATCATTATTGTTTTTAGTGTGTCCTTGAGCTTGGACTGAGACAAGTAAACCCTCAATTAGGGTTTATGCCATAAGTGAGTTTTTAACCGTCAAAAAAGCTTCTAATTTGGTATGAAGTTATGGTTAGTTGTGATAAAAAGTATTTTAATGGTTATAAATGTTTTTTTAACCTTTAGTTATGGTTTTGAATCAAATGTGTGCAAATAAGGTTAATAAAGACCTAGGAAACCTAATTCAAGAAAATAGTGATCAAGATCTAAAAAAAAGTGGTTAAAGTGTAAAGATAGGGTTATAAAGTTGGTGAATAGGAATTTAGTGTAAAAGGGTATTTTTAACAGTCATCATATTGTTAGGGTACACCTGTACCTATCTGTATAGAAAGGATTTGGAACAAAGAAGGGCTATAAGAGTTGTATGAGGAGTGGTCAGAAATGTGTAAAGGATGGAATTGAGTGTATTGATAAGTTTAGTATGGTAAATTAGGTATAATAGATCATAATGAGAAATAATAAAACAATTGAAACCATAAGAGCATAAGTGACTTCCAATCTCTTGGAGGAAGATCACCTTTTGAACAAGGCTAATGATAAGAATGTGTAAGGTTGAGAAAAGAGATTAGATTTGATAGAGGGAAGTTGTGACAAAATTATTGAAAGGTAAGTGAGGGTGATGAAACCCCTATAAATCAAGTTAAAATTCATAGTAAATCATAGTAATCATAGGTAAACTTAGATCCATTACTTGAATGGTAAGTGCAAAAGCCATTGTCAAAGGTAGTTGAGTTAAGAAATAAGAATGAATGTGATTTATTTGTACATGTTCTACACCATTTTTATATCAAAGCTTAGGGAAATATTTTGTGGATTATTAAAAGGATTAACATGTGTTTTAAAGTAAATTTCAAGATAGGTGATCAAAGATAGTGCTCCATAGAGAGACCTAACACAAATGAACATGATTTGGTTAAGCAAATGGTAGACCAAGTGAACCAGTTGATTGTTCCATTAATTATGATAATGGAGGATATATAAGATACTCTCAAGAGGAGAGAAAAAAGATAATAAAGATAAGATAAGAAGCAAGGTAAATCAAAACCTTTGTAAGCAAGAATGGATGAGAGAGAGAATATAGAGGTGGTTCAAGGGAGACCACATGAACACGCAACAGTAGTTCAAAAAGGTATGGAGCAACACCATGCAAGGTAGGTTAGAAAATTTGTATATGATATATTGAGAAGAGATGAAGGTGTATTGAGACAAGGACCAAGACAGATATTTTAGGGGTAATGTTTGAGTTGCTAAAGAGGACATAGGGCAGTAGAGTGTCCAAGGCATATGAGCAGTAGTATGCAATAGTAGAGAGCAAGAGAGGAGAATAAGGATAGAATACATGAAAAGAATGAGTCATTACTCATGAGGAGAGTCTTAATTAATTAGAAACAAAGTAAGGAACCAATCCAAAAGAGGAGCTTATTCAAAAGTAGATGTAAGGCCTATGGTAAGGTATGTAATTTGGTTATTTATGGTGGTAGTAATAACAATATTGTTTCTTTAGAGATGGTGCAGAATTTGAGGTTGAAGATAATGTCACATCTAGAGCGATACACAATTGCATGGGTGTAAAAAAGACACATTATACTGGTAAGTGAAGAGAGTTGGGTTGAGTTGCAGATAGGAAGGTATAAAGACCAAGTTTTATGTTATATTTTGCATGTGTGTGTGTGTGTCTTTATGTGTGTGTGTGTGTGTGTGTGTGTGTGTGTGTGTGTGTGTGTGTGTGTGTGTGTGTGTGTGTGTGTGTGTGTGTGTGTGTGTGTGTGTGTGTGTGTGTGTGATTTATTTCTAGGGAGGCCATGGAAGTTTGATAAGCATGTCATACATGATGTTCAAGCCAACACCTATACCATTAATCAGGATGCAAAGACATATACTTATCCCTTTAAATGGTGAAGAGGGAAGAAAAGATGAAAGAATCATGATGATGATGCAGTGTTAGAATAAAACTATGGAAGGTTTAGGATTGGTCAAGGTACAAAAGGAAGAAAAGAAAGTGAAGAGTGAAGAATGTCAAGTGGCAAAAAATAGTTGTCAAATGAAGGAAGGTAAAGCACCAATAAGAGTGTTCAAGGAAGAATATAGTCAAGGTAAGTATGGCAACCAAGTCCAAGAAAAAGAGGATAGCAACATAAAGTTTGAAATTATAGTTGATATGGAAAGGAGATGGTTTGGAATGAACACCAAACAAGTAAATAAGATGGAGGATAAACTTTCTAAGAAAGAGGTAACCCATGATGAATCCATGAAGGCTTCAAATATTGTTTCTAATATGTTGATTTGTGATAAAATTATAGGTATAGAGCAGGTAGCTAAAGAAGGTATAGTTAAATGTTTGAAAGAGAATATTGAACAAGAAAAGGATGTCAAGGAGATGGACCATATACATCAGTCCAATGAAATCAATCATGAAAAAGAGATAGTGAATATGAATATGAATCATGTACAACTACAAGAGATAGTGGGAAGTCATGAAGAAGAAGTACTACAACAGTAAATCAAGAATATGCATAAGAATGAAGTATGTAAAGATAAATCACAAGTTATGCATGAAGTGGAATGGGAAGTGCAAGGAGCATTGGTGAAGAAGGGAGAAGAATACATACTTATATAAGTTGTTTAGAATTGAGTTAAGGAGAAGAAAAATCGGTTTGAAGAGAAGGAAGATTGGTATACAAGTGCATGGCAAGAATAAAAATGCACCAGATATGATTTCCTTAACATTGTTGTTTTATGTGTAGGTATGGAGATGAAGTAGAAAATGCCTAGATGTTGGGCCCAATATCATGTAAACCTCTATGAGAGGCAAGTGGAGGCAAACACCTTTAATGAGGAAGGTTCAATGTAGTCAAGTAGCAGCATATGCCTAGTGCATCATTTTATACTTGTGGCAAAGCTTTATCAACTTAGTAGTATGATGTAGGGGCATCCTTTGAGGATCTAAAAATGATTTCATTTTTGTCTTTTGTAATTATATTAAATGTTTTTATAGGTGATATATGTCTTATTAATTCCTTGAGTGTAGTTTAGATGGTTTATAAGTGCATAGAATTTGAATATGAAGGTTTCCTGCCAAAACCATTTTTTAAAAATTTGAATCTTAATGAGATTTTGTAAGGACCTTTATATGCTTGTAAATGTGTTAAGATGTTAAAAACACTTTAAAAAAGGGTTTTTATACTTTGGAAGGTCCATAAAATTTCATGAGTCTTAGGTTATAGTTCTATATAGGTCCTCTTTTGTAAATCATGAAAATGTAGTGCAAGTAAGAGACTTCTACATGGAAAATGGGATTCAAGAATCAGTTATGGAATTTTGTAGCCATATAGGAAGTTATTTTTTATGAAATCATGTTTATTCCATTTTAATTAAATGTAAGAATTAATGTATTGTGAACATGTTTTTAATCAAATAGAAGGGGAAGGTTGAGAACCCCTATTTGAATGAAATTGAAGACCTCTATGGTGAAGGTCATTATTGTTATTGAAAATTGCATGTGATTTGTGAATGAAAGATTGGAATGTGAAAATTTTTTTTCAATGTGAATGGAAGATAATAAATGTGTGTAAGAAAAGTAACTTTACAAGGAAAGAAAATATAGTAAACCCTGTTAATCTTGTCTTCAAACTACATACCCTATTATTGGTGTTATAGATTATGTTTTATGTGTTGGACATCCAATTACATTTAGAAATGATTATATGTGTTCTTAAATGTGTTTGGAATTTTTATTGAGGGAATAAGCATAATAAATGATAATTTAATCTTTGGTAATCAAACTTATACAAACATAGAACCCTTTTTCCTAGATTATTGACTATGATTAAAACTAAGAGTTCATTGGTATGCATGAAGTGGTATAGGTTCTAACTTGACATTATGTTTGAAAAGAAAATAAAAGTGGTTGAGATTTTTGAAGGAGTGAACTTGAGGCAAATAAAAGAACACCATTGGTGATTAAAATCTAAATATGGAAACCCTATTTGTTTTTTTGTAGCAAAGCTTTTATAAAGTGACTCTGTATTTGAATTCTTAAAGAGAATTAACCAAAACCTTGAGTTATATTATTGTAGAACATTATGGTAAGTATATTTGATTCTATTTAATGTTGTTAAAGTCTTCTATTGGATCAAGAACAAATTTTGAACTATCAAACCTATATACAGACTTTTCCTTGACAAAGTCAAGAGTTTTTTAGGTTGAAAAAGCATAAAAATGGATTGGAATATTGAGTCCAGTAATATGATAAGCTGGTATAGATCCATATAGACCTTATGAACTTATTTTAGGTCTTTGAAACCCCATATAATTATCATAGTTTTTTCAGTGTGTCTTTAGGCTTGGACTAAGACAAGTAAACCCTCAATTAGGGTTTATGCCATAAGTGAGTTTTAACCATCAAAAAAGCTTCTAATTTGGTAAAAATTTAGGGTTAGTTGTGAGAAAAAGTATTTTAATGGTTATAAATGTGTTTCATACCATTTATTATGGTTTTGAATCAAATGTGTGCAGACAGGGTTAACAAAGACCTAAGAGACCTAATTCAAGAAAATAGTGAACAAGATCTACAAAGAAAAGTGGCTAAAGTGTAGAGATAGGGTTAGAAAGTTGGTGAATAGGAAGTAAGTGGAAAAGGTATTTAGAATAGTCATTAGATTGTTAGGGTACACATGTACCTATTTGTATAGAAAAGATTTAGAGGAAAGAAGGGCTATAAGAGTTGTATGAGGAGTGGTCAAAAATGTGTAAAGGATGGAATTGAGTGTCTTGAGAAGTTTAGGATAGTCAGTGTTGGTGTAGGCCTTTATCCTATGGGTTTTGGATACATGGTTACATTAGCTTTCTTAGGGATCTAGAGATAAATTATGAATAGTAGTACCATATTCATTAGAATTTGGGGTTTTACTATCTCTCCAACCTATAAATATCTCTCTCCCTTTGTATTCTTCATTCAATATTTAGTGAGCTTGGATTCATTGAGCTTCTTACTTGTGATAGGTTTGAGAGTTGTGAGAGATATGAACTTCATCTTGTTGTATAAGTAGTTCATTTCTATTATTGAATACATTGTGTTTAGTTTTTGCTCTCTTCTAGATTTCTTGATTTAATAGTTTTGTGTGTTCACTCTGTAGTAATCGATATTAGACGTCTGATTTTAGACAACTCTTGTATGGTATCAGAGCTTATCTAGATCTGAGGATTGTCGAGTTTGTTTACAAGTTTTGATTTCAAATCTTGGGTTCATTTAATTTTAGCTTAGATTTCTCCATTTTAATATTTACATTCTAATGCATTAATTATAGAAGGAGATTTCTTCTAGATCTAAGTTTTTTGAATTCATTATTTATTTATTCCATTAAGATATTCAAGCTTCCAATCTCCAAGCATTTGGAGCTTGGCATCACATTTTATCAACATTCTGATATGCATTGGATCTATTATCTTATATGCTTGGCATTTATTCTTGCTTTGAATCAAGGCATTGGAGTAGAGGTTCTTTTTTTGATCTTTTTTTAGTAAATATTTTCACATAAGGAAAAAGCGGCATCTTTTTTTTAATATAACCTACAAGAGTGAGGCATGGTCTTAATTCTGATATGATCTAAAAACTTTGTTTCTACCCATTGACCATTGTTGGGCATTATTTTATTCAACATTATTTTATGTGCTTGGCATCATATTTTAGCATGGAAATCTATTCTTATATGCTTAGTTGAAGGATATGCATGTATTGAGCCTTTGGCATCACATAGGCATTGATTTTTCTACTGTTGAAGCTTCTATTCATAGCTTAGCATCAACCTCTTTGTCTTGATCTATTGTCCATTATATCTGCTAGCCTTGGACAAGTGGCACTACCCTTGCATTAGATAGATTTGTACTTTGTTACCTGGTATTATATCAAAAATAGGCATCCTTTTTTCTACTAGAAGGAGATCTAAATCAGACATTAGCATCCTTCTTTGCTATTCTGGCATTTTTTTCCAACATTAGCATCATTATTTGACACTTTGTGTTAATTTTTTGCTATCATTCTAATATGACCTACGTTGAAGGAGAAAAAGACCACTTTTATCTATGGGGCATTGGAATCTAAAAGGAGTGAGATCTACCTTCTTCTATTGACATTGGATTTGCTCATTATGAGTAGCTTGGAAGTTATTTTCTACACTTGGCATCCCATTTTTGGGGACTTTCTTCCTTGGTGGGCCCATGCCTAGCCTCCATCTCTATTGGTAATTGATTTTTATTTGTTTTCTACCTTTAATGACTTTACAACATCATTTAGTATGCTGAAAAACAAGTCATTTGAAAAAAAATTAAACAGGAGAAATTTTTTAGTCTTTTAAAGCCTTGTATCTCTGCTTGTCGAAGATGAAGTTGAGGCCCATATTGGTAGGACATCGAATCCCCCTCAAAATACCAAACCACCATATTATAGAATCCAAGATGGTTCTAAAAAGTGGTTGGAAGGCACCTTTCACCTCATTCAAGGGTACTTTTTTAATCATTTAGTGCATTTTTTTATTAAAAATGGGTTATTGACAGGAATTTGTTTCATTAATATCTTGTAAATAGTATTTCAAAATTGAGTGCCATATTTTTTAAAAGTGTTTATTTTTCAAATTTCCACATATCTAACAAATTTTCATTATAAAATGCATTGAGTTATAAAGTGCCAAAATTTGGGGGGCTACCTGACTAGTTCACACATTTACTTCTCCTCATATGGACGCATTATCGACTGAGTCTAATGTCTTCCTACTTATCTTGTTGGCATTTCATTATTGCCAATTTAGTGGATATTACACTGATTTCTTATATTTATGGATGCATTTTCAATTGAGTTTGATGTCCATTCATTGAGATATATTTTTTCACTCATGCACTGATTATTCTTACTTGTGTGGACCCATTTGGGTTAATTCTAATGTTCATACTTAGATTTTCACTAATACTCAATCATAAGCATGAATTTCTCATTCATTTATTATGATTTATTATTACAAACATAGGGGGGTCATTTTTTATTTTCTTAGGAAGTTATTATGGGCCCTACATTCTCTCGTGTGCACATTTAATTTTTATAACTATTTGTGCCCATTTAGTGACTACTTGCACAGATTTTTCTTATATTCTTGGATGCATTATCAATAGATATTTAAATCCAATTGAGCTTTCATTATCACTTGTGCATATATTTCTCTTATTTTACTAGACTCATTTTTAGTGTAGTCTAAAGTCCATCTCTAGAGTGTGCACTATTACTCTCAGTTGTGGTCATATCGACTCCACTTGAGAAATTCCTATTGAGGAGTGTTGTTCCATATCTGGTTATCCTTCTTTTTAAGAATAATTATGCTTCATGGTGATTGTACATGGAATGCTCACTCAAGGAATAGGAACTTATTTTAGTCTTATATGGATATTCCTATTGACTCAGTCAATATGATGATTAGGCCAAATCTTGGCACTGTGTCTATGGTCACTTATTTTTTCATGTTTCATGGGATTTACACCACCATTTAAATCACATAGAGTTTCCCTCTACTATTTGGATCACTCTACAGTCCCTTTTTAGAGATCTAGTTGAGACTTACATCATACCTCTTTCACTTCCTATTATCTCTTTAGAGATAGTTGTACTCTCACCTCCTACTTATATTCCCTATGATGACACATTCTAGGTAGATAGTTTTCTTCCTTTTATTGATCCACCACTACAAGATGATATTCTACCAGACCTTAGTTGTCCTATTATAGATTCTACTTCTATTCTTGTGTTGATTATTGCTCTTTCAGAGCCTTCATAGCCTTGCACTTCAAAGGAGTCTACTATTTCTAGTATGAGTACACCTATTATGAGCATCAATGACTCATCTTTTCCTATGGAATTGCTTTCTTCAATTGGTGAGTCATTCTACACTGTTCACATGGACATTCTTTTAGTGAATGTTCCATGTCATTCTTTTGACCAGTTTAAATCAATGGTATTACCTTCAAATTCTATGCACATTCTTGTTGGACCTATGCCATAGATATGATTTGGGCCACATTCACATATTGTCTTATTGCTACCTTCATTTTCCATTGTGTAATGGGTATATTTTTATTACACACATTAGGTTCTTCCTTTTCTAAATAGAAGAAACATTGTTTAATGTAGATAGAGCTTCTACAATCTTCAGGCAGAGGATCTCTTCATTTACCTTCATCATCTTGTGAGTTGTACTTGGAGTATATATTGCTTTAACATTTTCTTCTAAGGGGTCTTTTAGTGCCCTCTTCTTATTTTCTCTCTTTTATGGGGGAGTTTTTTCCCACTTGGTTTTCTCCTTTTCTCTACTTTATGAGAGATTGCATTGTACATGGGTACCTCATCAGGCTTGTTGTCGGGACCCATTTTTTGTATCATCACCTACCTAAGTTTTGCTTATGGGGGATGTTTGTGTGGGCCTTTTTCTTATAGGTTTTGGCTACACAACTACATTAGCTTGCTTAGGGATATATATGTCATTTAGGAAGATTAGTACCACATTCATTGGAATGGGTGGTTTCACTATATCTCCAACCTATATAAATCTCTCTCCCTCTATATTCTTCATTCAACATTTAGTGAGCCTAGATTCATTGAGATTCTTAGTTGTGAGTTGTGATAGATTTGAGAGATATGAGAGATGTGAACTTTGTCTCTTTATATAGGTATTTTATCTCTATTATTGAATACATTGTGTTTAGTTTCTACTCTCTTCTAGATTTCTTGATTCAATAGTTGTGTGTGTTCACTCTATAGTCACCGATCTTGGACATCTAATTCTGGATAAATCTTTTAGTCAAGGAGGTCTATTAGATCATAATTATTAATATTAAAACAATTGAAACCATAATATCATAAGTTATTTCCAATCTCTTGGAGGAAGATCACCTTTTGAACAAGGTTAATGATAAGAATGTGTAAGGTTAAAAAAAGAGATTATATTTGATAGAGGGAAGTTATGATAGAATTTTTGAAAGGTAAGTGAGGGTGATGAAACCCCTATAAATCAAGTTCAAATGCATTGGAAATCATAATAATCATAGGTAGACCTAGAACCATTACTTGAATGGTAAGTGCAAAATCCATTGTCAAAGGTAGTTGAGTTAAGAAACAAGGATGAATGTGATTTATTTGTACATGTTCTACATCAACATTGCATGGAATGGTAATGTTTGATGACTTTTATAAATTTTAATGCATAGATGTTTGATTACTTTTATAAATTTGAATGCATATTTTGAAGGACTATATAATGCTTATTTTATTTATTAATGATGGAACAATAAAAATTATTAGGGTTTCTAATCTATTTTGACTCAAGCTAATAATCATTTTAATAAAACCATTATGGATTTTGGAAGGAGACTACATGAGAAAATGGTGGTGGATAGTTTGTCTAGTTGAGTTGTTCATAACATGCATTATTTCAGTCATTACTCTATCAAATAATTAGTATAAATTTGTGTGGTAAGTAAGGCCATGGAGGAGAATAAAATAAAGGTGTTAGAGGCCTATGATGGCATGACATATGTGGGCATAATAGGTAGAAGTAGACAAATGGTATTCAAGCTAAGAAGTGAATATAAATTTAAATTCCTTGTCATTATAATCATCTTTTATAGGTTGGTGATGTACTTTAAATTCCTATTTGATAGTTTGATGGATATTGGAAATGAAATGATAAAAGGGTTTACTAGTTCAATTCATTTTGAAATTATAAAAATTATGGGTTGAGTGTAAGGCCCTGTGGATGGCTTGGCCATCCATAGAACCCTACATCCAACCCAGAGTAACCCTAATTAGAATGGCTAGAATTGTATGATTTTTTGCATGCTTATGTTAGCACCATAAAAGCTTTATGTTAATACCTATTTCAAATTTGTAAACCATATGAATTTATTGTATGGTTATTTCATTTAATGGGTATTTATAACTACTAGTTAGGTTCTATTAGTATTAGATGTCAAAACAATTTAGGGATATAAGAATTATTACTCAAACATAGATAGAATTATGTATTGAATATGAGGGATTCAACTGTGTATATACCTAACATGGAATTTGGGTAAGGAAGTTATATGTTTTTATAACAATTTTGAATATATAAGAAAATATATATACATAATTGTGTGTGTGTGTGTGTATTTAAAAGTTAAGTATTTTTGAATAAATTATATGTGTATTGTTTTTTAATGGATTTATGAATTATGTGTTATGGGATATATACTTAGTCTATGTTATTAAAGCTTGTAGCATACATAATTTAATATATATAGAATTGGGTTTAATTATTGCGAAGCCATAAATATATAAAAGTTTGAAACCTAGTAATGATGCCTATGGTAGATAATTATTTGGGTAGAAGTAAATATAGTTGGTTGTGTATTCACATTAATGCATAGGTATATATATTTACAAGTTGATTATTAATAATTAAACTAAATAGTGAAACATTGCACTCATTGACATATATGAAATGTATATTGTAAAGGAGTTTTTTTTCAATTTGGGGTAAACTATATAAATGAAAAGGCTAAGTTTAATAGTGGAATGATTATATTGTTTTGTTTGTATATTATATACACACATATTGGTTTTTAAATTATGAGTGAGACCCTCACATAGATTATAATAGGTTTGAGTATGTGATTAAATACTATCTTGTATGAGGCATATATATGTGGTCAAAGACTGAGTTATATTCTCATAGAATTCTCAATATTTTGACATAGTCAATTGAGTGTATAATATTTGATCATTATATATGCAATAAATTTAAATAGGTCTATGATTTGATTGATTTGTGTCTTTTGAAATAATAGAATTTGGTAAATCATTGATTAGCTAAGTTCGAATTGGTAATCATGTTTATACTATATAATTTTTAGTCAAAACAATTAAATTAGGAATTATCTAATATATTAAAGGTTTGAGATAATTTATTGTAGTTTGAATGTATACTAAAAGTATACAAGATACTCTAAGATCATGGACAGTGGATTGTCTACTTAGAGTATAACGTATACATTATTAGATTAGTGATTGTATAGAAATTTATATGAGTTTAAAAATTGTACATATATACATGGTATAAACATATGATTTATCAATAGTGTTATAAATCTAAGAATAAATATACCATATGTAGATGTACGTAAATTGTTGTATGCTAGTAAATATTATTATATATCAGGTTAATATGGGTGATTTATTATGTATTTGATGTTTAGTTGAAGCATTAAAATAAAATATTTAAATTATTTAAATATAGATCATATTAAGTTTGTTATATGATTGGCTTATTATTATTTTGTGGAATATGAAAAAATAAATAACTATGATTAATGTTTTGTTTTGTGGATGAAATAACATTTCAAGTTACATTTTGATATTGAATAACTTGTAGTCTAAATATAATTTTTACCCAAATGGTATGTATATATTGAAGATTATTTATGATTCTATTTATATTCTATAATAAATAAAATGATTATTAGATTCATTATCAAATGATATTAGATTCATTGTAATACATTTGATGGACTAAATATATGTATTTGACATTTCTCTACTTGGCATATTTTATATTTGCTAATAGGCAATATTCTAATTGATTCTATTGGTTTTTATATTATTATATAATTAACCAAATCTTGCATTTATGACACTAAATAAGTAGTGGATGGATTCTACTGGATTACTTATCACCATCAATGTAAGATGAGGTGTAATATGATTAAGTGGTGTGTATGAAATTGACTGATCTTAGAGATCATTAACTATTTGAAAACTTTGGCCAAAGTAATGTTTATAGTTAAACATAGTCATTTCATGTGTTTGATATAAGTTATATGCTTGTGTGATATCATGTTAGAATGGATTTATTTATGTTACACATCATGTATTAGTTATTTTATAGCACATGGGTTCTAGTTTATCACTCTGGATTCCTGCATCATCATTATCTACCCATATGTGATGGGAGGGCCATTTCCTTGTTGGGAGATAGCACAGGTGATCAATGGTCAATGGTTGGTGTGTAAAACCACTCGAATGATGTTCTCCCTCCTCATAATATTACTACACTAGAGATTACACTGGATATTACAAATAGATACTTGAGTTTGTGGAGAACTCATACTCTTTGGAGCTACATGTCATTGTATTATTATTTATCGAGACTTTATTATTATTGAAATTATATTATTTATTCATTAGTACTTATATAGTAGTGGTTGTGATGTTTTACTAATCGTGGATGAAATTATATTATTACTTTAATGAAATAAATGTAGTCTTTATTGGTTATTCATCATTATTCATGATTTTTTATATCATTATAATGGTGATCATTAGCTAAATGGACTAGCTATAAACCTTATGGGATTAACTAAAATAATACATTTAGTTAAAGATCACTTGGTTAAATTTATCATGGTGAAATGTATTAGATGAATATGTGTAATTAATTTTTAAAAAATACTCTATTCTAGTAAAACCCAGTGTAGTTGTCGCATGCCCTAGTAAGGAAAAATATATGAGCTGAGCCTAAAAGTAGAAATTAGACAGTGCCCATAAGCAACGATACATGCAAAGGGAAGGTCACACCCTAATTTTAGTGGAATGGATTAGAAACACCAATGGATTCACCCCCATATAGTGGATTGAGGATTGGTGACTAGGTTCAATACATGACAACTATTTTTGGATTGTGTGGCTTTATATCTCACATGGAGATTGTAAGTCATTTCCAATGTTTGGGTTTTTTTGTGAATTTCAACTTAATTAAGAATTATGAGATGAAAAATGGTGATAACTCACAAAATAGCAAGAATGTTTATCTTAAATTACTTGTAAAATGGAGAGAGTGTTAAAATAAGGTTGGTCAAGCTAACCTCAAAAAACACTAAGTGATGACTACATGGTCTAAATGGACCCCAAGCCACTACAGTTCCACCTTACAATGGAGGAAGGGTTGGAAATATTTATGATGTTTTAGGGTTTTTTTGTATCTCAACTTAATGGAGGATTATGAGATATAGAATGGCCTAACTCATAAAGCAATGAGAGTGTGGCTTAGGTTGCTCACAAAATGGTGAGTGTGTTAAAGGGGTGACTGACTTGACCTAAATGTAAATTTATCATTTCCTACATAGTCTTGAAGGACCTCAAGCCACTGTAGTTCTACCTATAGTGAGGTGTCTGACTAAGTACTAACAAGTTTAGGAATAGGCAAATGAAAAGGTATGGCATAGTGATGATAAGGTGATGCATCAATGTATGGTAAAGGGGTTGTTCCTAATTTTCCCAAAGGTGATTATAATTAGGAAACAATTTTAAGGGTCAATGGTACTAATTTTCCCACATGCAGTTATAATTATTAGCATGATCAAGGATATAGAATGTAATAACAAATAAAGGATGCAATTGTCAGGATCACTATCATACTACTTTCATATACCACCATTCAAAATTTCAAATTTGAATCAATTATTGAAACTACATCTTATCAACCACTGAATGTGCTTGAAATATAAATGAATTATAACCAAGGCCAAACATGATAGTTTTAGGTAAAAATAACTCATTAAAAATAGTGAAGGTATGGTGGGAAAGGTATACGAGTATGGTACAAAGAATGGGTATATTGTGGCATAACTTAAATGATCCTTGTAGACAATAACTTGAGTCCCTCAAGCATAAAAATGTTTGAAGTGAATTATGTTCATTGGTTTATCAAGTTCATCTCCATTAGTGTGGTGAGTCTGTATGCTCTTGAACCATAGTTATCAATAACCACATAAGGCCCTAACCAATTAGGTTGGAACCTTCCTTTCTTCTTTGTCTCAGAATTGATTTTTTTATTCTCTTTTAATACAAGGTCACCAATCTTGAATTATCAATGTTTAATATGCCAATTGTATTGGCCTCATAATCTATTATGATAAGCCTAAAGGTTATTCAAGGCAAACATGCACTTTTCATCAAATAAGTCTAGCTCTTCAAACCAAGTTACTATGTATTCCTCATCATTAATGATGTGCTATAGTGAAATTTGGATAGAAGGTAACTCAATCTCGATATTAATAATGGCCTTAATGCCATAAACAAGGGAATATGGGGTAGTTCCTATTTGAGTATTAAAAGTGGTATGATAGGCCCAGAGGGAATTAAACAGTTGTAAGTGTTAATTATAACCAGCATCATTGAAAATCTTATTTATAATATTGATAATGGTTTTGTTAGAAACCTCAGCTTGGTCATTGCCTTATGGGTAATAGATGGTATAAAAGTGTTTCTTGATACCATATTGGACATAAAGTGTTTTCACATCTTTATTTTTAAAAGATATGCCATTATCAAATATAATATTAGAGGATATACCATAACAATAAATGAGATGGTTAAATATGAATTTGGATATTTGATTACCTATTACGTAAATGAGGGGAATGGATTCCACCCACTTATTGAAACATTTGGTAGCAGTAAGAACATGTTTATGTCCATCTACGAATGTGTTGTGGTCAACATACCCCCTATTTCTAAAAATTGGGGACCCATGTGTTAAATTGCATAATTTATACCTTAAAACCAAAAATTCACTTGATCAAAGTATCATTAATATGTTTGCACATTATTCATATTTTAATATCATCTACATCATGGTCTGGTTGATCTGCTTATTCATGGCTCTAGTTTAACCTTGTTTAAGGTTTGCTAACTTTGGACTTTCTTGTTTCAAGTTACAAGTCTAACAGATGTTCATGGGAGGTAGATAATGTTTGGGTTTCATAATTTTAATGATTTTATCTTGATTTGACCTTTTACTAGCCTTTGGTTTGTGAAAAAAATTGAATTGAATCCATCTTCAAGCTTCCTAAAACCATCATTCAAAAACCCTAGCTTAAACCCCTCATTCAAATTCAAATTTGGTGGGAATAAAATTAGTGGGAACACTTTAAAAGTGTTGTGGACTCAAGTTTAATTTTTATACCATAGCTTAGTCATGTTTTTAACAGGACCAAACCATAGCCTAAAAATTATATGTTTGGTCCCCTTTATATATTTACCCCTTTGTTCCCTTTTATTTGTGCATGGTCTAACTTTAATATTTGCAGGGTCCTTTTATTAAATTCTTAACTTGGTCTAACCTTTGTTATTACCATCATCCCTCTTGTTACAACTTAGACTAATGTCTTAGTTCTAAGGCCCTATTCATGTTTATTAACATAAGCAAGACCTTAGTCTTAAGACTTTAACCTAAGTCTTATATGCACCTAATGCAGGAGCATTTACAATAGCACCATGGAGGACTAGTTGCAAGTACAAATGAAATTCTAGTGTAAAAATTCAAATTCTGGTTTTCCCTCCAAATTGTGAGATTTCAAAATTTCACCTTGAAAGTAAAATGTAATTATCAAAAAGTGAAAGTAAAAAGGTAAAAAGTGATGGTTAGGATATTGAGTAAATCATGAGGAATTGGTTGAAACTATTTTCAACCTTAGAATATTGTTAAAACTTAAAAACAGCATTTGTTTGCCTTAAGCCCAATTTGGGCATAGAAGTTAGAAGGAAGATTCTTGAAAAGAGAGAAACAAAGAAAAATTCATTAAGGAGAGAAGAGGAGAAGAGAAGAGAGGATGAGAGGGTGTATAATAGAAGAAGAATAGAGAATAAAGGTCCTATCATGCAAAGAAAGAGAATGGAATGAAGAAGAGAGAGGAGAATTAGTGAGGGAGGACCTCACTCAAGAAATGTTAAAAGAAAGAGAAGGAGCAGACAAGAGAATGTGTGAAGGAGAAATAAAGGTTTTTAAATCCATGGATTTTGGAATTGAAATGTAAGTCTTCTATTTTATCTAAGGATAATGAATGTATTTGTTTCATATATGGTTTCTTTATGAATTCTGGTAACAGGCCTGCATATGTGAATGTGTGTATGTATGAAAATATGTGTGTATGATGATTCTCTAAAGAAAATTGTGAAAGACTGATTATTTTATATTTTGAGAAAAATATAAAGGTGTTATGATGTGATCAATAGGTTTTAAGGAGTTTGGAATGTTGTAAAAATCCTAAACAGGCCTAAATAGGGTATTCAGGCCTGTAAAACTACAGCCCACTGTCTTAAATCAAACCCACGTGAAAATGTTTGTATGGAGTTTTAAATGGTATTTAAATAGGTATATAAGGCAATTATAAACCAAAATAAAGAAGAAACAGGCGTTAGAAACCCCTTTAATGTCCAAAAACTCCACAGTTGGAATTCAGGCTTGTGTGGACAAAAAGTTAGGCCACGGTTGGAAAAATGGGTATATCTCGAGATTTACCCAATGAAAAGTTGTGAAATTTTGTATGTAGATTCACCTTATATTTAAGAATCCAATTAAAGTGGTTTCAGATCTAATTGATAAATTTAGAAAAATTTATGGTCAAAATACAGACCTATAGTTCTGGAACAGTTCAGAAAAATGTGTTCCCAGTCACTAAAAAGGACATAACTCCTAAAATATTAATCCAAATGACTTGATTATTTTTGGAGAAGGTGTATAGGGTTAAAAAATACCTTATAAAATTTATTTTAACCCTTGAAACATGATATAACACTCCCAAAAAAAATAATTATCTCTCGGCCTGTGACTGTCCAAGGGAAAATCCTGAATTAGCTTCTAGCCCTCAAAATGAGTTTTAGTACTTGAAAACTCTTGAAAATTTGGAATATGAACCTTGATGATGTTATAAAACTTTTTGAAGTGGTTTCAAGGTGATAAATTACGGATAAGTATGGAAAAAGTCAACTGTCAAGTGAGACCTAGGTGCATGTGAAGGGAAGAGTGTAGGCCAATAGAGGAAAAGTGGATTTCTCCAAAGAAGGGCCCTAATAAATGATTGATTCACCTATAAGAAGGTAATGGGTATCTTTAATGATGATTTTTTTGCTTATAAAGTCCATACTTTACTCTGGACAAGGTGTTTTGCACACAAGGAGGCTTATTAGAACAGGGCATAAAGAAGGAAGTACAATTCCGTACAAAGCAACCTCAGGATATTTTTCAGCATGTTATAGAAGAGATTAATGGGTATCCATAAATGGTTTTAATTTCATGATTTAGCTAACTTATAAAAATTTATGGCCAATAAATAGGGAAAATAGGGCTATAAGGAATGAATGATCTAGATAGGTCTGTATCAGTTTGTTGATGGTTTCAGAGCAGTGTAAGGACAAGTTTCAACAGCCCCTAATCCCTAACTTAAATAATGTGCTTATTTATATGATCGATGACCCAAAGATACTTGTATAACATTGATTGAATAGAGTGAGGTGGGCCTAATAAATCAAATACTTTGATCCATGGTGCCAATCTTGCTCGATCACATGGATCATAATCAATGATCCATGGTGGATCATACATAATCAATCGATTGGCATGTATCAATTCAAAGTTCTTAGGGGACCCACTATTCAAGGGACTTAAATTTGACATTCTTATACCCATAAATTAACATCTATAAGGCCATCAAATTTTATTCCCTATGGTTAATTACATGAGCTTAAAATTGACATTCTCATGATTGTCAATTGACATCTATGGGGTTGTCATTGATGCCCAAGAAACCATCAAATTTTAGCCCCTATGAATAATTATACGATATTAAATTTGATGCTCTTACAACCATGAATTTACATTTGTGAGGCCATCATTGATGTCTACAATACTATCAAATTCAAGCTCAAGAACTAATCTCATTTGGATAACTAAACATGTCTACCTTCGTGTTGCATGATCAATGGAGACCCATTTGGAGAATAAGCATGTTTAGAGTTTTGTGCTTCAATGATAAAATTGGCCTTTCATATAGCCTTTAGCCTATCATAGATCAAGTTCAAAGTTTCATGGGATTGATAAACACCATGAACTTAGCTCAAATTTTATCCTAAAGTGTGGTCCTATTTATAAATATTTGACTAAAATTTGGCCTAAAATATCATGCTTGGTCCCCATATGTACCATGATCTTTTGGAGTCTATTTCATCGACTTAACCTAATAAATTCAAGGTCCCAATATTAAAAAGGTAGCTTAGAACTTTTTACCCTAAATTTTTATCATATTTATTAATATGGTAAAACCTTAGGTTAAAAAACATTTTACTTGGTCCTTTTATTATTAAAGATCCCCTTTTATTGTGATCTAGACTTAGCTTAAATATTTTAGCTTAAATTTTATATCAACTTTATTAACAAAAAATAAACCACAGCATAAATTCTTTAACCTAATTCCTTATATGTCATGATGCTAATTTAAACATTGTGCACCTTTGCAAGATCTATGGTTTGCATGTGATCAAAAAAACATGATCGAATGGAGTGATATCTCTGTGTACTATTTAATGGAACCTTTGAGGGCCCATAAGATCACCACATGGTGAAAACACACCAATTGATAAAACTAACAAAGTACAAAGCTCAGGGAGCTCTATAAAAATACAAAGTGGCATAACCATGAAGCCTAGTATAAATAATGGCCACTGGCATGTAACTCATAAGATCGATATTAATGGTTCATGTTGATCTATGCAAGATAATCCAATAGAGTGAGACCAGGTAGGATTTTCAAAGGGTAGTGATCTATTTTTTAACATTAATGAACAAAGTGCCATGAAAGTGCCAACTGGATGCACCTAACAAGAAAATAACAAAACCAAAGATGTTGTGGTCAAAAAAAAGAAAATGTATAAAGGTAGAGGTCCAAATCAAATTTAGGGCACCAATTCACTTAAGTTCAAAAAAATTTAGCATTAAAGCCCAAAAAATACTTGAATAGAAACCCTAATATCCATAAATCCCTAATTTGATCTCAAATGACCATAATCAAACCAGAGAGAGCTCAATTATCATTTGAGCAAGTACAAATTGAACTAGAGGTAGTTTTTAGTGAACTAGTGAGAAATTTATAAAGCTTACAGTTATGGACGCATAGAAGCAACATAGAGAGGACACAAATCTCTACTTAATAATAGATTCAGAAGGAAGGGTCTTTAAAGACACAATATTTGATGTTATGTCATTAAACACTAGAGATAATAATTGATCCAAGATCTTTTAGACAATTAAAGAATTACAGCCCATAATGAAAGAGGATAAGAAGATTTTATTTCCTCAAGAAAATATAGTATGACCTAGTTTTATTATAGATGGTGAGCCCTCACCATGCACTAACAAATCTAGAGGTACTTCATTGTATAGATGTCCTCCTCCCTAGTTTTAAAGAATGTAAAATTTAAAAAGGTATGTTGATCAATGAATGTACTTATAAATGCATGGCCCATGTGTCTCCCATTATATTTTATAACTATTATAAGCTACCCAAACCCTGAGTAGATGTGCCCACACTTAATTAATGGACTAATAAAAATGACCTCAAAACCATACTAGCCCCATGGTTGTATTCTAGAAACCATGTGATTTTTGACCTTAGTGGAAACATTCCCATTAGCTAATTTTGACTTGGAATTAGGATGATAATGACTTTGATGAATTAGCTATATAGAAACCCCACTACAACTTATGTTGATAGAATTGGGTACCCCTGGTATACTTTCTAATTGAGAAAGAGCTCACCCCTCCCATTGGTGAATTTATCAGCACATGTTTATGTAGGCATATCTCCGCAGTCAAGAAAGAGTCTAGGAAAAAAAATTATATGATGTCTTATCTCCTAGATTCCCTACTTTCCACAAATGAGATCCCTAAATATAGGGGATGGTCACCTAATAAGACACACACAGTGTCTTATTTTTATTCAAAACTGCATATCTTCAAGTATAGGGACCATATTCAATTTATTTATGATTGCATCTATCTTACCTTGAATGAGGTTATAACAGGACACCCAATGCCAAGAGTTAACCCATTAGTAAATAAGTCCATTGATTCCATTGGGGACATTTGTTTTTATCTAGACTACATAAGTATTAGGATTGAGGAAACATGGTGCACTCCACTAAGAGTGTCAATCAATGTTCTAAATAAATTGGCTAATCAAGAAGTTGAATTCCAAATATGTAATGGCATTGATGGTGTTTGTAGAGGCAAAATGAAAGGACTATTGCATACTCTACCCTTGGATATTAGCATAACCATCTTCTAATATTGGTACAATATTGAAGATGATGCTAGGCATAGAGCATCTTTCAAGTTACAACATGATGAATTAAGATAGTGGGACCCCATTGATAGAGTTGTGAAACATTTCAAGACCAAACAAATAAGTTTGACCTATAAACATTGGCCAGGATTTTATGACTCAATATACAACAAGGATGCATCATTTACAATGGTATTGGTAAGATTGAAGAAATAAGGCATCAACCTAGAAGCTGAATTGATAAGGGACCAGAAAGGAAGTGATGACTTTTGCTAACTTGGTATGAGGAAATACCACTTGCTAAGAGGTCAATCCTATGAACCTCCTCCCATGTAGCCATAATCACAATAAAAATTCCCAAAGCTTGAAGTACAATGTAAACAAAGGTCTAAATAAAGGAGACCTAGGGAGGGGACATCATCTTCAACCCATCTCAATGAACCAATATCTCCATTTGAGTACATTGATGTGGTGGCATTGGACCCAAGTGAGACATTGGAAGATGTGTTGTATATGTTTTCCTCTACTTATCAATCTGATGAAGAGGAAATGTAGATGGAGAAACTTCTACCTCAAGTTAAGGAAGAAGAGGAAGGAGATATAAAAAGGGAAGGAATTAGCTTGGAGTTTATTTCTAGTCGTTCCCCCATAAAATAGAAAGGTTGAGCTTGCACTAGTCCTAGGAGGACCCAAGAGGCCTAGACTGACCTTCACTTACCCATTAAGTGAGGTCAATGTCTTTAGTGAATAAAATGTGCTACAAGGAACAACCATCCTTGAATGGTTCATCTACAAAAAGATATAAAATATTCCTACTCTGCAACACTCTTGGGCCATAATCAAGTCAATGGACATAACTATCCATTATGAGCTCAAACCATGGATAATTGCCTTGCAAAAGGAAGAGAAATAAAGAAATATGATTATCCTAGGGAGTCAAGTATCACCCAAATAGAAACTCCAAAGCCTCCTTAAATAACTTGATCATCAGTTGAAGTCCATTTCAATCTAGAAATTGTAAGTTTGGAGAGGATGACTGAAAAGAGAGCCATGATGGCTAGTGAAGAATTCAATTTTCAGAAGGTAGAACCATTTGTTGGTTTAACTCCAGTAGGTGTTTATAATCCATGTGAATACCCCATATTTGAAGAAGATATACTTAGATTTTCCCATCATAATTAGTCAAGCTATAAACTAGCATCAAGGGCATGAAATAACAAATAGAGAACCTAAAAAAATAAAGGGAAAATCTAGAGAGGTAGGCTATTTTATATATCTCAAATATTATGATAGAGATGTTTGAGGTATCCTTTTATCACATGTTTCATTTCATGAAAATAACAAAATCAAGATAAGGTATATTAGGTCAGAAAGTGCATTAGCCAGGGGTTTAATTACTCAATGGTAAGGTTCAAAAGATAAGATGAAAGATTTAATTAGCATCTTGATAGGGGATAAAATCCTAGATTTTGGGACCATCAGCCTAACCCATCTCAACACAGACATGAGACTGATTAAAGTTAAAATTCAAATATTTAACATGTGGTCTAAGAGCTTATAAATACTCTTCAGGGATGATAACGAGTTACTGGATAAGATAGAATAGTTTCTTAAGACTGTGATTGCTAATCCTACAACACTCAGCTCCATAGGCATCATTATAGACAATGAATTTAAGCATAGGACCACTTTGATCATTCAAGAGGTAAAGATCAAGAATTAAGGTAGGTTTAGGGCTGACAATAGCAGGATCATGGACATGATCCTAATGTTAGAAGAAAATATTGTTGAGGCAAGGAGCATCAAAAAAGCCTTGGAGAGAAACAAGGACCTTGAAGACTTAGCTAAGCAAGAGGATGAACTCTTCCTTGAAATTATAGTTAATTTGAGACTCATTGATGAACAACTTCAAAAAGCAATAAGGCTACTTCAGCAAAACCAAGGAACTTCCTCAGCATAGGGTTCACCAATTAGCTAGGAATATTCTCTTTTATTGAAGCATAATAGATTTTGAAAATGGGATATTCTTTTTTAAAGGCATGTGCATTTTTTTAGAACATTTGTCTACAGATCAGTTCATGTTAGAAAACATAGTGTATTTTAAAAACTTTATAGAAAGGATAGCTGTCATTTACATCTGTACACTTGTAAGTTAATGCAATTGACTGACATACTTCCTTATTTCTATAAAAAGAACATTATCAATTGTAAAGAGGAAGGAGTTTTGAGCCAAAACTTCCATAGTTTTGAGATATTAATGCAAACAAGGAATTCTAAAAAGATTATCTAAATTTATTGCATCATTTGTCATATGGTGTCTCTCTCAATTATTTGTTTGGAATCTTAGATTTGAATAGTTCTTTTGAATTCTTGGCACGTACCATTTTGAATGAAAAATTGTTAACTTGTGCATATGCTAGGTTAATTGAAAGTTCCTTAGTTTGCTTCATTTTATTTACTCTATATTTTTAGATGTGCATCAACTATCTACTTAAAAGAGTAAATCTTTAAAGTAAATGTGGTTCTTATTTTCATTGTGTCTTATCTTCCTTATAAGTTTGCCTAATATATGTGGTGATTTGAGCTTAAGTTTTTTTACTTCATATATTGGTTTTAAGTTAATTCATAGGAAACACTTTAACTTTGTCATCATGTTTGAGATAAAGAGCAAAAACACTTTTCTTTTCTACCTTTTACTTCTTTTTTTAACCAAATCACTTTAGTTTAAATTCCATTGTAAATATTCACATATATTAGCCTTTAGACTTATAATTGAGCATAATTCACCATAACTAGTATACATCACCTTCTTATTTACAAAGAGATAGCCCAAAGTGGCTCCCAACCACCAAACTTTATAAATATTATGGAACAGTTTGCTTGCTTTACAGTTATTTCATCATAGGTAACTAGATTACCACAACCTATTACTCATACTCTAAATTATTCAAATTCTAAAATGAGAAGTGTTCTTTAAACACCAAGAGCACCTGGGATACACTTAGAGGCATCAACAGGCAAAACTCCATTGGTGCTAGAAGGAGGGCCATAAGTAATTATTTGTAGATTTGTAGGATCTTTGCTAGTTTTGGTATATTTTGATCAAAGATTGCTCTATTATTCACATATTTGTGATCTTTTATCATAATTGTGTAAAATTTAGTGATCTTCATGGTTTTAAATTGGTCTTTGTGCTCATTTAGAGAAAAATTGATATTCTTTGAGGACATATGCTAGATTTTGGTAAAGATAACTTTAGAACTATGAATTTAATAGGTTTGAGGTTAGTAATAGATATTTTGATCAAAGATTCATGAATACTTTGCAATTTCAAGTTCATCTAGACTTAAACATGCAAATATCATTCATACTTATGTATTTGGAAAATTCTTTGAGATAAATTAGTTAACAATTGTTGTCCTTCATTGTTCTTTACATGAATCTTTGAAAAACTTGCTTAATGTGCATTTCTTATCATTATTATTTGTGAATATTGATTTGACACATTGTATTTCAAATAGGATTTGAAATTCTCAAGTTGGAACTACCAAAAATTAGAACAAGATCTCATTCAGAGATTGGGGAACCTTTGCTTGAATTATAAGCCCACAGAATAGCTAGGTGGGACAAAGGTAAGCAAAAGCTTTCAAAGTCTTTGCCAACTTCATCAATTTAGGATGATTCATGAATTCAAACCCAATCAAGGTATGGCTTGGTTTGGTTGTTTTCCTATCAACATGATATGTGTGGTACATGACCTTCCCCTTAACCCTGAGAAATATTTGCCAACATTTAGTCCTACTAGTATTGTAACTACAGAAGAATATATTAATTCACTCAAAGTTACATTAAGGTTACTAAATTTAATCCATAAAGATGTAACTTGTATACTATTTCTTTTAACTTATAAATATTTTGTGTATGAATGGTTTTTAAATTTACCTAAGAATTACAATAATAGTTGGGACCATTTTAACAATGTTTTCATTGACCAATTTGGCAAAATTATCAGTCCTTATGTCTTGTACAAATAATTCACCACAATCAAGAGGGATGAAAATGAACCTATAAGAGCATTTAATTCTAGTTTCCAAAAGATGTATATCCAAACCATAGATCCATACAAGCCTGATGATGCTTTAGCTCTACAAATATATAAAGATGTTTTGGATCCCATTACCTCTATTTTTATAAAGAGGGATGTTGGACCTATGAATACTCTAGCCTTAGCCTATTATAAATAAGTGGTCATCAATGATCAGATGCATCCCCAAGGTCAATTGGCTTACTCCATTCCCAATGTCAACCCACATATGCCCACCTTGAATATCTTTCCTAATAACAATTAGAATATGCTAGATCTGAATTAGATCTCAATTTTGAACCAATTACCCTTGAGCCATGTTGTCACTAATCATAACTTAGGATTTTTGAACCTTACTAAAACTAGATTTAATCTAAATGATCAAAAATATTTGGTACCAACCAATGGTAATAATAATAATCAAGTTCATAATTCAGAAACTCCCAAAAGTGAGAATGAATCTATCTTAAAGATGATCCAAAAGCTTAGCACTGATTTCCTTCAGTTGCAAAAGCAAGTTAGCCATACAAGAGAAAGCTCAGGTAGGAACTTCTCATTTCAAATATTCAATAGACACAATAATAAATTTTAGAATGATAGTTTCCACAGTAATAAGAATAATGAATCATCTACTAATAAGAAGATCATGGACATTAATCTTATTGATATTGCATTAACTTATTACTGTAGAGTTCATTATATTGCTAAGCATGATGAAATAAATTAAATTAAATTTTGTAAAGCTTTTGAGGCCTTTCAAGAAGAGTTGGATATATTCAAAGTAGTTCTTAATAAATATAATGGTGCGGGAACATCAGGATCTAAATCTACTGACCAAGCCTTTATCGTGGAGATGTTTAAATTCCCTTTCCAAGAAGACAATAAACTTAATGATATTCCTGAAGAGGTCCATGATTTTTAGTAGTTCTTGAAGAAGACCTACCCCTTAAGGAATAGAGAGCAAAAGCAACCCCTGACTACTTCAATACCTCCAAAAAACTTTGGCACTCCTTCAGATACTACCTCAGATAATAACCTAGAGCCTCTAAAGGGAATTAATTCTAAACATAGTACTAATGCATTTAATTCTTCTAATAAAATTGGTTATAATATTGTGGAGGACATGAATAAAATTAAGGCTAATATTACATTGCATGAATTGACATAGATCACTAAGCAAAGAGACCTATTGTTGGAATCATTATTTAAGAAGCTTGTTAGGACACCCAAAACTAACAATGCCAATGTTGTTATGTACAAAGCTAAGATAGAATCCCCACCATTCTTGCTTATTATTAGAATGTTTAGTAAGAATTTACATAACTATTTGTTAGATTCTGGTACATCCACAAATATTATGCCAATAGGTATTTTTAAATAACTTGGTTTGACTCCTATTAAATATGATAGATTTGTCATTCAATTAGATAAGTCTAAAGTCAAGGTAATTGGGGAATCATCAAATTTCTATATGCAACTTGCATCTAAGCCTAGATTCCAATAATTTATTGATATCTAGGTAGTAGACATCCCTAATGATTATGGGTTACTATTAAGTAGGGAATAGATAAAGGCCTTGAATGTATATATGTCCACAGACTATTCACATTTGTGGCTACCATGGAAATGAGTCTCAAATCAGATCAGAGTGGAAAGAGAGCCTCAAATTAAGCACATGTTCATAGAACACAATGTTGTGAATGAAAAAGTGAACATAGTTGACTCTAATTTGGGAGTTTTTGCTCTTAAAATTTCCAAGGAATGTGAATCTAAACCTTCTCATATTGTTCCTAGATTATGGAAGCTATATTTTGATGGGGCTATATGTAAGTTTGGGTCCAAAGTAGGAGTTGTCTCAACCAATCCTATTGGTAAGGAATATCATGCCTCTTATAGACTCCAATTTCCATGCACTAATAATCTTATAGAATACAAAGCATTGATCTTAGGTTTACAATTTTCCATCAAGTATAAATTCAAAGAATTTTTCGTTCATGGTGACTCAAAACTAGTAGTCAATTAGGTAAGGAGTAGATACCAGTACAAATTATCATACCTCAAGAGATATAATTTCAAATTATAGGATCTATTAGAATCTTTTGATGCATTTAACGTTGTTTCCATCCCTAATGAAGAAAATAAGATTGTTGATTAGGTTGCCTTAGCTACAACCAATCTTGTGCCAAACCCTGACTCTCAAAACTTTAGCATTGAGTTGATTCATTGCCCTTGTTTTTTAGATAACATAAACCACCTACAAGTTTTTAGTGACAACCAACAAATCCTAGATTTCATAACCAACTCAAGAGTATTTGAAGCACATGTCATAGATGAGGCCAGTGAGAATGCTCTTGAAGAGGATGACATATTTGACAACAAAGTCATTCAACTGAATGAAAATAAAATTCCAAAAGGCATGATTACCTTGGAGATATTATTTGATCAGGATAAATTAGCTGAGAACACTAGGATTCCCAAAGTAAGTGGGAAGGATTACATGGTAGTTGATCTTGGACATCAAGATCAACCTCAACTAGTTAATATTGGAACATCATGTACAATCATTGAAGATAAAAAATCCAAAGACTTGCTGACAAACTATAAGGACATAATAGCATAGTCCTGTGATGACTTGAAGATTTTTGATCCAAAAGTCATCACTCATATCATACCCTTGAAGAAAGATTGTAAACCTTTTAGATAAAAGTATAGGCCTCTCAACCCTAATTTAGAGCTTATGATTTTCAAAGAAGTCAAAAAAAAATTAGATGCTAAGATTGTATTTCCCATTAGGCACTTTACCTAGGTCACCAATTTGGTCCCAGTCAAAAAAATAATGGTGAAATAAGACTGTGCATTGATTTTAGGAATCTAAAGAAGTCATTCAAAAAAGATAACTATCCTTTGCCTTCTTTAGACCAAGTTATATAAAGTGTTTATGGTTATACTATGATTTTCTTTCTTGATGTATTTTCAAGGTATAACCAGGGATTGGTGAATCAAGAAGATAGCATGAAGGCTACTTTTAATACCAAGTGGGGCACATTTGCATACAAGACGATGCCATTCAGACTGATCAATGTAGGAGTAACATTCCAAAGGACCATGGATCATGCTTTCTAAGGTTTGGCAGGTAAATGCATTATTATATATGTAGATGATCTAACTATTTTATCTAAAAATAGGGAGGACCACATCATACATTTATAGCAGGTATTTAAAAGATGTAGAAGGTATGGGATTTCCCTCAACAGAAGAGTATATTTTGTGTTATTGAGGGTAAATTGTTAGGGCATGTCATTACTAAGGAGGGAATCTCTATAGATATTTAAATATTAGAATATATATCAAAAATAGAGCCTCCTAACAGTAGGAAAGAACAAATATCATTCTTTAGCAAAATTGACTTTGTAAGGAAGTTTTTTTCTAGTTTTGCAAAAATTGTCAAACCATTGAATGGCATGCTGAAAAGGGATGCCAAAATCATTTGGAATGAGGAAACTAAGAAATACTTTAAGGACATCAAGAAGGTAATTTTTCAAGCTCCAGTCTTGAAAATTCCATATTTCTCTAAGTATTTTTACCTTTACTCATTTGCTTCTAATCATACTATTATTGCAGTCTTAACTCAAAAAATTGATGGATGTGACCATCCAATTAATTTCATGAGCACAAATTTTAAGAATGTTGAGTTAAATTATTCTTTGATTGATAAGAAAGCATGTGCATTAGTTAAAGTAGTAAAGAAATTTAGGCACTAAATTCTTAGGAATAAAGTGCATGCTATCTTACCTGACCCTACCACCAAGCTCATGCTAAGCCAGAATGAACTAGGAGAAAGGAGAGATAAGTGGATGTTTGTTCTTCAGGGATATGACATTGAACTAAAGATTGTAAAATTGGTAAGATGCCAAGGTTTGATTCAAATGATTTTCAATGCTAACCTCAAGTAAAGTGTCATGCAAGTTAATTAACAAAGCTTTTAGACTAATGATTGGCATGATCCTATCATTCATTTGTTGATTAATGATACTTATCTTATAGTACTAACCAAGGAGTAGAAGAGAGCTCTAAGACTCAAAGTAGCCCATTACCTGATCAATAATGGAGTGCTATACTAGAATAAATTTGAAGGTGTCTACCTAAGATGCATTTTAAAATGAGAAGTTGTCAAGATAATGAGCACTTTTCATGAGAAGTTGGGAAGTGGGCATCCATTTGAAAGAACCCTAGCTCACAAAATTCTAAGAGTTAGTTATTATTGCCCCACAATCTTCAAGGATACACATAGGCATGTAAGTCAATGTCATTCATGTTAAGTCTTCATCATAAAAGAGCCCCAAGGTAACCATGCCGCTGTAACTAGTAATGATTGCCAATCCATTCACCCAATGGGGATTAGATTTCATAGGGGTGATCAACCTCAATTCATCAGAGGGTCTCAAGTATGTTCTAATAGTTATTGACTATTGAACTAGGTGGATTGAGGTAGTGGCTACTAAGCAATGCATAACTAAAGAAGTGATCACTTTTTTAGAAGAAAATATATGCACCAGATTTGGAACTCTAGTCTCCCTAGTATGTGATAATATATCTACTTTCACATCCATTGGAATGATAGAATTGGCATATGATAATAATATTATTTTCAATTTATCATCCAACCATTACCCTCAAGGCAATGAAGTATCTAAATCAACTAATAAGAACTTGATGAAACCAATAAAGAAGTTTGTTGTAGATAAGCCTACAACATGGCACAAGCTTTTCAAATATGCCCTTTGAGTAGATAGTACAAAGGTCAAGAAGGCTCTCAAGGCATCACCCTTCTTATTGGTGTATGGCTAAGAACCCATATTCCCTATAACACTCAAGCTGCCAACTATCCAATTCATGCAAGAGTACATGGAGGATGATCATGAATTGGCAAATTCAAGGCTATTGGACATTGTTTAGATGGAAGATGATAGAGAAGAGGCTTTTTCTAATTTTATTAGGCACCAAACCATAGTGAATGTGGTTTGGCAAATGATCAAAGATAAAGGTTTTCAAATAAGGAGACTTAGTTTTTCTTTAGAATAAAGCATCTAAGTCTAAAGGCAAATATGGGAAGTTCACACCTCTATGGATAGGCCCCTGCCCAATTTTTGTGACACTTGGAAGTAACACCTTTAAACTAAAGACCTAGAAAGAGCTGAATTCACTTTGCCCACCAATGGATAGTACCTTAAGCATTACTTTTTATTTACTCCCCCTGGGGTCTTCATGGAGTAAATTGTAAGAATAGTTAGGGTTAGTGTAGGTAGTCTAGTTTAGTTTCTTTCTAAACTTTCCTTCCTATCCCTTTTTTATACATATGCTTGTATATATTTGTTTACTTTTCTTTGATTTCCTATTTTCTTTGTTTTTTGTTCTGTGTGTTTATTTGCTTTGCTTCATTCATTGATTCTAATAAGTCTTTTCAAATAGCCCTTAGCTCAAAGTTCATCTTAAATACTTAGGAACCCCATAGTTAATAAATTTAGGTATAAATCTCAAGCATTTTTTAATCATGGGTTTGAAATCTAAACTTATGTTATAGTTTAAAGAAACTAGTAAGGACTGGTAGATAGGTCAATTATTCTATGATAATTTAAACATTGTTTTGATCTAAATTTGGTTTCAAGAAGAATTTCACATATGAGATGAAAGCTTGAATTATTGAGGCATAGTCATGTTTGCACTTAAGGTGATTCTGGTAATCTCCACCAGGACTATAGATGCTTGTATGGTAGTGGAAGAAATACTTGAGTGGAGCCAAAGACATCTCTATCAGGGTTATGGATGTTTGGTTGGCAATAGAGTAATGCCCAAGCCTTCCCTAAGCTAAAGCATGGTTCTTAATGAATATCCAAATATGTTATAAGTCAATGTTAATGATTAAAGACATGAAACTTGGAAGTTATCCCCTAAATCCCATGGCAAACATTAAGTGGAATCAAAGCACACACACATCACGGCTATGTTTTATGTTTGATCTTAATTCTATATGTGCAAGGTTTGTTTTAACCATCAACTGATCTTGATAATGGTATTGATCAAGTAGAATAAGTTATTTAGTTATTTGTCAAAACCAAAGTCTCTAAATTTGAACATATTGCTATGTTTCCCTTAGAAGTTACCATTTGTTGACGTCAACATACCCCCTATTTCTAAAAATTAGGGACCCATGTGTTAAATTACATAATTTGTAACTTAAAATTAAAAATTCACTTAATCAGAGTGTCATTAATATGTTTGCACATTATTCATATTTTAAGATCATCCACACCATGGTATGGTTGATCTACTTGTTCATGGCTCTAGTTTAACCTTGTTTAAGGTTTGATAACTTTAGACCTTCTTTTTCTAGGTTATTGGTCTAACAGACATTCATGGGAGGTAGACAATGTTTGGGTTTCATAATTTTAATGATTTTATACTGATTTAAACTTTTAATAGCCTTTGGTTTGTTAAAAAAAATTGAATAGAATCTATCTTCAAGCTTCTTGAAACCCTCATTTAGAAACCCTATCTTAGACCCCTCATTCAAATTCAAATTTGGTGGGAATAAAATTGGTGGGAACACTTTAAAAGTGTTGTGGACTCAAGTTTAATTTTTATACCATAACTTAGTTGTGTTTTTAACATGACCAAACCATAGCCTATAAATTATATTCTTGGCCCCCTTTATATATTTCCCCCTTTGTTCCCTTTTATTTGTGTATGGTCTAACTTTAATGTTTACAAGGTCCTTTTATTATGTTTTTATCTTGGTCAAACCTTTGTTATTACCATGGTCCCTCTTATTACAACTTATATTAATGTCTTAGTCCTAAGGCCATGTTCATGTTTATTAGCATAAATGGGACCTTAGTCATAATATTTTAACCTAAGACTTATATGCCCCCATGCCCTAAATTAAACTATGTGCTTATTTGTAGGACTGACAACCCATGGTTACTCATACAACATTAATTAAGTGGAGTGATGTGGACTAAATGAATCAAAGACTTTAATCCATGGATCTAATCTTTCTCAATCACATGGATCGTAATCAATAATCCATAGTTACTCATACACAATCAATCGAATGATGCATATCAATTCAAAGTTCCTAAGGGACCCACTATTGACAGGACTTAAATTTGATGTTATTATACTCATCAATTAATGTCTACAAGGCCATCATTAACATCTATGAGGATATAAAAAATTTATCTCTACAGTTAATTATGTGAGCTTAAAATTGATGTTCTCATGATCGTCAATTGACATCCATGAGGCCATCATTAACGCCCATGAGACCATCAAATTTTAGCCCCTATGAATAATTATACGAACTTAAATTTGAAATTTTCATGACCATTAATTGATGTTTGTGAGGCCATCATTGACGTCCATGAGACCATCAAATTCAAGCTTAGGAACCAATCTCATTTGGATAACTAAACATGTTTGTCTTCATCTTGTAGGATCGATGGAGACCCATTTGGATAATAAGCATGTTTAGAGTTTTTTGCTTTAATGATAAAATTTGCCTTTCATTTAGCCTTTATCCCATCTTAGATCAAGTTCAAATTTACATGGGATCAATTATAAAGACATGAACCTACCTCAAATTTTATCCTAAAGTGTGGTCATGTTTCTAAACATTTGACTAAACTTTGGCTTAAAATATCATGCTTGGTCCCCGTATGTCATCTAATCTTTTAGGGTATATTTCATCAACTTAACCTAATAAATGTAAGGTCCCATTATTAAAAACTTAGCTTATAAATTTTTACCCTAAATTTTTATTGTATTTATTAATACGGTAAAACCTTTGGTTAAAAAACATTTCACTTGGTCCTTTTATTATTAAAGTTCCCATTTTATCATAATCTAGAATTAGCTTAAATAATGTATCCTAAATTTTATATTGTGTTTATTAACATGAAATAAACCATAGCCTAAAGTCTTTATCCTACATCCTTATATGTCCCAAATGCAAACTTAAACATCATGCACCTTGGTAGGATCTACAGCTTGCATGTGATCAAAAGAACATGATAAAATGAAGTGAGATCTCTATGGACTATTCAATGGAACCTCTGAGGGCCCATGGGATCTCCATGTGGCAAACACATGCCAACTGTGGGCGTTGACAAAGTGCAGAGCTCAAGGAGCTCTAGAAAACTACCAAGTGGCATAACTATGGAGCCTAATACAAATAATGACCAATGGTGTGTAATTCATAAGATCAAGATAAATGGCTTGCATTTATCTATGAAAAATAATCCAATGGAGTGAGACCAAGTAGGATTTTCAAAGGGCAATGGCCAATTTTTGAAAATTAATGAATAAAGTGCTATGAAAGTGCCAACTAGATGCCACGTAGATGCCACCTAAGTAGAAAATGACAAAACCAAAGATTTTATGGTCACAAAAAAGTAAAGGTATAAAGGTAAAGGTCCAAATTAAATCCAAGGCACCAAATTCACTTAAGTTCAAAAACTATCATCATTAAAGCCAAAAAAAGACTTGTAGAGAAACCCTAACATCCATAAAGCCCTAATTTGATGTTAAATTGACCACAATTGAACCAGAGAGAGCTCAATTGTTACCATCACCATTAAAGCCAAAAAAAGACTTGAAAAGAAACCCTCGTGTCTATAAAGCCCTAATTTGATCTCAAATTGACCATAGTCAAACTAGAGAGAGCTCAATTATCATCTGAATAAGTATATAGTAATCTAGAGGTAGTTTTTAGTCTACTAATGAGTAATTTATAAAGCTCACAATCATAGTGGCATGAAAGAAACATAGAGAGGACATAGAGCTCTACTTAACCATAGATTCGAGATGAAGGGTCTTTAAGGACATAGTATTTGATGTTGTGGCATTGAACACTGGAGATAATAATTCCTTCGAGCTCTTTTGGACAATTAAACAATTATAGCCCAAAATGGAAGAGGATGAGAATATTGCATCTTTCAAGACAAGATATTATGCCCTGGTTGTAGCACAGATGACAAGCCTTCACCATGTAGCATCAAAACTAGAGGTATTTCATTGTATATCGTCTTCCTCCCTATTTTTTAAAAATGTAAAAGTGAAAAAGGTATGTTGATCAATGAATGTACTTGTAAATGCATGGCTTATGTGTCTCTCATTATGTTTGAGAACTATTATAAGTTACCCAAACCCCAAGTAGATGTTCCCACACTTAATTAATGTACTGAGAAAAATGACCTCAAAACCATCATGGCCCCATGGTTGTATTCTAGAAACCATGTGATTTATAACCTTAGTCGAAACATTCCCATTAGCCAATTTTGACCTAGAATTAGGATGATAATGACTTTGATGAACAGGATGTGTGGAAACCCCACTACTACTTATGTCGATATCATTTGGTTGCCCCTAGTATAATTTATGATTTAGAAGGAGCTCACCCCTCCCATTGGTGAATTTATCAGCACATGTTTATGTGGGTAGATCTCCATAGTCAAGAAAGGGTCTAGGAAAAATTTATATATGATGTCTTATCTCCTGAATACCCTGCTTCCATAATTGAGATCCCCAAGTTTAGGGGATGGTCACCTAAGAAGACACATATAGTGTCCCAATTTTATTCAAAATTACATATCTTCAAGTATAGGGACCATATTTAGTTTATTTGTGATTACATCTATCATGCCTTGAATGAGGCTATAACAAGATGCCCAATGCCAAGAGTCAGCCAATTGGCAAAGAAGTCCATTGAGTCAATTAGTGACATCTAGTTTTATCTAGAGTATACAATCATTAGGATTGAGGGAACACAATGCACTCCATTGAGACTGCCAGTCCATGTTCCAAATAAATTGGTTGATTAGGAGTTATATTCCAAATATGTAATGATATTGATGGTGTTTATAGAGGCAAAAGGAAAGGACTATTGTATACTTTACCCTTGGATATTGATATGATCATCTTCCAATATTGGGATGAAATTGAATATTTTGTTAGGCATAGGTCATCTTTAAAGTTTCAACATGATGAATTAAGACAGTGGGACCCTAATGATAGAGTTGTGAAACATTTAAAGGCCAAACAAATAATTTTGACCTTTGAACATTGGTCAGGAGTCTATGACTCAATATACACTAAGGATGCATCATTTACAGTGGTATTGGAAGGTTGAATAAATAATGCATCAACCTAGAAGCTAGATTGATGAGGGACTAGAAAGGAAGTGATGACATTTGGCAACTTGGTTCAAGCCAATACCACTTGCTAGGAATTCAATCCTCTAAACCTCCTCCCATGCAGCCACAATCACAAGTAGAAGTCCTAAAGCTTGAAATAGAATCTAAACAATGGCCTAAAGATAAGAGACCTAGGGAGGGGACATCATCTTTATCCTAGCCCAAGGAACAAAGATCTCCAATTGAGTACATTGATGTGGTGGCATTAGACCCAAGTTAGATAGTAGAAGATGCATTTTAGATGTTGTCCACTACTTATCAATCTGATGAAGAGGAAATGTAAATGGAGGAACCTCAACCCCAAGTTAAGGAAGGAGAGGTGGAGATATAAAAAGGGAAAGAATTAGCTTTGAGTCTAGTTCTAGTTGTTCCCCCATTAAAGAGAAAGGTTGAGCTTGCACTAGTCTCAGTAGGACCCAAGAGGCCTAGACTAACCTTCACTCACCCATTAAGTGAGGTTAATGTCTTTAATGAAGAAAAGTGCTACAAGGACCAACCATCCTTGAATGGTTCATCTATGGCAATCTACAAAATTTTCATACTCTACAACACTCTTGGGTCATGACGAAGTCAATGGACATAATTATCCATGATGAGTTCAAACCATGGATAATTGCCTTACAGAAGGAGGAGAAAGAAAGAAATATGGATGTCCTTAGGGAGTTAAGTGGCACTCAGATGACTACTCCTGGGGAGTCAAGTGGCACCCAAATATATACTTTGGAGCCTCCTTAATTAACTTGATCATCATCTGAAGTCTAATTCAATCTAGAAACTACAAGTTTGGATAGGGTGATTGAAAAAATAGCCATGGTGGATGGTGAAGAATTTATTTTTTAGAAATTAGAACCATTTGTTGGTTTAACTCTAGTAGGAAGTTAGAAGCTAGGTGAAGACCCCATATTTCAATAATATATACTTGGATTAACTCAATCGTAATCATCCCAATTACAAACTGGCATCAAAGGCATGAAACAACAAATAGAGAACCTGAAGAAGTAAAGGGAAAATATAGAGAGGTAGGCTATTTTATCTATCATAGATACTATGATAGAGATTCTTTAGGCATCCTTTTATGACATGTTTAATTCCCTGAAGATAACAAAAGCAAGATAACGTGTATTAGGTCAATAAGATACAATAGCTAGGGGTTTAATTACTCAATGATAGGGTTCAAAAAATAAGAGGAAGGATTTAATTAGCATCTTAATAGGGGATAAAATCCCAAGTTTCAAGACCATTAGCCTAGCCCATCTCAACATAGTTATGGGACTAATTAGAGATAAAATTCAAGGATTGAGCATGTGATCCAAGATCTTGGAAAGACTCCTTAGGGATGATAAAGAGTTATTGGATGGGATAGAATAGTTCCTTAAGACCATGATTGTTAATCATATAATACTCAGTTCCATGGGCATCATTATAGATGATGAATTCAAGCATAGGACCACTTTGGTCATGCAAGAGGTAAATATTAAGAGCCAAGGTAGGTCTAGGGATGACAACAATAGGATCATGGACATGATCTTAATGGTATAAGAAAAGAATATCAAGGTGAGAAGCATCAAAGAAGACTTAGAGAGAAATAGCAGGGACCTTGAATACTTAGATGAGCAAGAGGATGAACTCTTCCTTGAACCTGCAGTTGATTTGAGACTCATTAATGGGAAACATCAAAAGGAAGTAAGGTTACTTCATCAAAACCAAGGAACTTCCTTAGTACAGGGTCCACCAATTAATTAGGAATATTCTCTTTTATGGAAGCATTATAGATTTTGAAAATGGGATATTCTTTTGTAAAGGCGTGTGAATTTTATTGGCACATTTTCCTATAGGTTAGTTCACCTTAGAAAGCATAGTGTATTTTAGAAACTTTATAAAAATGACAACTATCATTTACAACTATACACTTGTAAGTTAATGCAACTGACTGACATACTTCCTTGTTTCTATAAAAGGAGTATTGTCTATTGTAAAGAGGAGGGAGTTTTGAGCTAAAACTTGTATACTTTGAGCTATTAATGCAAGGAATTCTAAAAATATTTTCCAAATTTATTTGCATCATTTTCTATATGGTGTCTCTCTAATTTTTTTGTTCTAAATCTTAGATTTGAATAGATATTTTGAATTCTTGGTGCATACCAGTTTGAATACAAAATTGTTAACTTGTGCATATGTTAGGTTAATTGAAAATTCCTTAGTTTTTACATCAACTATCTACTTAAAGGAGTAAATATTTAAAGTAAACATGGTTCTTATTTGCATTGTGTTTTATCTTCCTTAGAAGTTTGCCTAATATATGTGGTGATTTGAGCTTAATCTATTTTACTTCATATATTAGTTTTAAGTGCATGCCTGGGAAACACTTGAACTTTATCATGATTTTTGAGATGAAGAGCATCAACACTTTTCTTCTCTACCTTACCCCACCTTTTACTTCTTTTTTTACCCAAATCACTTTACTTTAAATTCCATTGTAAATATTCACATATATTAGCCTTTAGACTTAGAATTAGCATAATTCACCATAACTAGTATAGATCACCTTCTTACTTACAAAGAGATAGGCCAAGGTGGCTCCCAACCACCAAAATTTATAAATATTACGGAACAATTTGCTTACTTTGTCGTTATTTCATCATAGGTAACTAGATTACCATAACCTACTCCTCATGCTCTGAATTCTTCAAATTGTAAAATGAGAAGTGTTCTTTAAACACTAAGATCACCTACGATACACTTAGAGGCATCAAAAAGATGTAGAATTTATATTACCTACAAGGTCGAGTCCTCACATTGAGAATGTCCATGGTTTTGTTAGTGGCTTAATCATTTTTTCTAGAGCATGGATCAAATTAGCATGCTTCTGACAGGTTACACACTTTTTCACATAGGTAGCTGTGTTTATTTCCATAGTCAACTAGTAATAACTAGTATGCAATAATTTCTTGGTAAGGATTTCCCCATTGGTGTGGGCTCAAATCACTCATTTATGAACTTCCCTCAATGCCAATCTAGATTCTACCAAATATAAATAATGAAGCAAAGTTCCATCATAGCTTCTACAATATAGGGTAAGTCTAAGTAGAGTATAACAAGAAGCTTTATGGATGAAGGTTTTTTGTTTCTTACATGAAAGGTCTAGAGGAATGATTTGGTCTTGGAGGTATAATACCAAGTAGACATGGGACCAACAATATTGTAAACCATCTCAATGGTGGCTTGTTCATGTGTTGCTGCTAGGAGATGTCCCACAAAAAGTTGATAGTCTCTAGCTTTGCTCATAATCTAAATCATAGAACCAATGGTAGCCATGGAATCATTGGTTTTGTTATTATCTCTAGGTATTCGTTCAAATTGAATGTTGTAAATTTATTATTTAATAATTTTGACCATGTCTTTATATGGTATCAATTTTTTGCCCTTTATCTGGTATTGGTCTATGACCTGATTGATGACATGTTTTGAATTATTCTAAACTAGTAAATGTTGGATGTTCCACTATAATGCTTGGCAAAGCCTTTAGATGAGTGTTTCATATTCAACCATATTATTAGTATATGGAAAACCAATTCAAAAGGACTTAGGAATAAGATTCCCTTGTGATGTGATAAATAATATGTTGGTGGTTGATCTATGAGCTATAAAGGAACCATCAAAGTAAAATTTCCACTATTCTACCTCAAGAGGTGTTTCTACTTATATTGTGGTCATGATGGCTTCATTTAAAAATCTAAGTGTAAGAGGTTGAGTATTAGGAAGAGAAGCTTTTGTAAGCTAATATGTGATTACTTGTCCTTTAATGGCCTTTTAATTGGCATATTGGATATCAAACTCACTCAAAATCATGATCCACTTTAGCATGCAACCCTATAAAGTTGTTTTAGAAAGTAGATACTTGAGTGGATCTACTTTGGCAATGATAATGGTCTTGTTTTTTAGCATGTAGTGAGGGATACAAAAACCATAGTTATACAATATTTTTTGATCAGCATATAATTATTCTTGTACATGACTAATGTTTAACTCAGGTAATAAATGACATGCTCTTTTGGCATGTTCTTTAACTTACTCATCGTGTTGTGCCAAAAGTGCCCCCAGGGCATTTTCAGTCATTGATAGGTAAAGTAGCAATGGCTTGTTCAGTATAGGTGGTAATAAAATAGGTGGGTTGGCCAAGTATTCATTCCCTGATAAATTGATCCCCTTTTTCATCAAGAGTGTAAGAGGATGGCATTTATTATATGAAGCATTAGATTGACTATATCTTACCATATAAAATGCAGAGCTACTTCAAGGTAAATGGTGGCAACATTTTGGTAATGGCTCAAACTTTGGCTAGATCAACTTTAATGCCCCTATGAGAGATAATGAATCTTAACAATTTGCCAAGAGTTATACTAAATAAACACATATTGATTTTGATCCTAAATTTTTACTCTCAAAGTCTCTCAAATATTCTTTGTAGTATGGCTAGATGGTCAATGTGGGTCTAGGATTTACCTAAGATATTATCGACATAGTCCTTGATGATGTCATGCATCATATCATGTAAAATCACATCATGACTCATTGGTCAGTGGCTCTAACATTCTTAAGACCAAATAGCATCACATGATAACAAAATTTTTCCCATAGAGTTGTTAATGATGTCTTGTGTTGGTCTTCTGGTGTTATTCTGATTTGGTTATATCCTAAAAATCCATCCATAAGGCAAAGCATTTCATATCCATCCATGGAATCAATAATCATGTTGATATTTGGTTGAGAAAAGTCATCTTTTGGGTAGGTATTGTTAATATCCCAAAAATTAGTGCATAGTCTGATACCCTATGGCTTCTTTCTCAATAGTATAACATTGTAATCCATTTTGAATAATCAATTGATCAAATGTACCTCTCATATAGGAGTTTCTCTAACTCTTTCTTAACTAGTAAAGAAAAACAAGGATGATTTTTTTGTAGCTTTTATTTAATTGGTTTGGCATCAAGGTGTACAACAAGATAATGTATAACCATGGTAGGGTCCAAACCTGGCATATCCAAATAAGCCCATACAAATATGCCAATAAACTCTCTCAGAAGGGATATAAAGACTACACATTTATCCTTCGTTAGGGATGCACCTAATTTGATCCATTTTAGTTCCTTTAGATTCCTAATGTTAACCTCATAAGTATCCTCTACAAGGAGCATAGAAACATCTTCTAAAATAGTTGGCAAGGAGGTAAATTGGTTGGCAATGTTAAAGTCCTCTCACTAAACTAGCTCATCTAATTCTCCCAAACTAGATGAATCAAAATCTCTTAATGGTGGTAAATTCCATGTAATAAATACTTTGAGGCATTCTTATATAATATACTCAAAAGCTTTTCACTACTCTGTACTGAGTTTGGATCTATATACAATCCTCAGAGTAGTGATCTCCTATGCTTCATGTGAAGATGGGTGAACATCCCCATCTAATGGTGCCTAAAATAGGTTTTCACCAAGAGACTTGCCTTTTTCCTTACTTTTACCCTAGTCTAAAAGTGCCTCAAAGAGGTTTTCACTTTTAGACCTCAATGTTTGATTTTTTTTTTTGGCAAAGGAAGATCACCCACTCTCTAAAATAGGTAGCAGGATCTAATCTGATAGAAAATCCCTGTTTGTGATCTCTAAGAGGCACATGATCCCTCAAACCTAGAAAGGTTAATATGGCCTCATTATTCTCAAACTCATCTAATGGCATTGTTGAATCTTATTGGTCCTAGTCTATGAACTGTGGGTGATAAAGTGTAAGTGGAAAAAGGCAATAAACAAGGTTAATGGTACAAATGACATAAGGGTTAAACATATTCATGTAGGAAAGGTCATTATAAATGCTATAATCAGACCCTACATCATTTTTGGCATTGTCTTCACTAGTTGATGGTGTAGGAACTTGAATAAGGTATGTGGGGTCACCCCTAGGTGGTTTAAATATAATATCATATGTTCCTTTCTACTTAGTCATTGAAATCATCTTGATCATTCCTTGATGATGTATCCCCAAACTTCTACCTTCATAAGCTAAGTTATCCATAATCTTGTTAGGAATAGGATACTTTCTACTTTGGTAAGAATCAACTAAATAATCAGTATAAATCCATGACTCATCTTTAGCTAAGGGGTCTTTTTCTAAGCCATAGGCCAATTTGAAAATAATGGGTTTGTTGAGATGAGATTTTACCTTAGCATGCCACTCCATGTAAGTGGTCTTGGATTTGGGTCTCCCATAGGATTTTAGGTACTATGACAACTTGGCACTGTGGAAAGAGTCATGTGTATTGTATTCTCCTATACCTTTGCAAGATGTATAAAAGTGATTGGCATTCTCTAGTGGTCTTGATTCAATGGCTTTAGATTTTTACTCTATCATATTTAGGTATAGGATTCAATCCAAATGATAATTATAGCTCTTTCACTCCCCTTAAAGACATTTTTAATACTATTAAGGTTGGAGATCAGCCAGTATAGTCACTTCCATTCTTAAATGGGGAAATTTAATACATTGATGTAACATAGAAGGTATGGCCCTGATTTCATGGATCTAGGGTCAGCCCAAGAGTAATTTATATGATAACTCTAGGTCGATAACATAGAATAGAGTGTCATGGGTCAAAGTCCCAATGACCACTAGCAAGTTGATATAGTCTTGTGATTCCAATTCCTTATTGTCACATGCTTTGATGATAAAAGTATTTGGCTAAAGGTTGGCTATTGTATATCTGAGATGCTTTACTAACTTTGGAAACATAATGTTTAGACCTAAACCAATGTATACAAGGACATGTTTAACATTTGGTTTGTTATACTAACCTTGATCTACAAGGGGTTATTGTGTAATAATCCCCAAGATGACATGCCACTTTGGTCAAAGATAAGTTGTTGGCTAGGGGCCAAATGTCCTACCATGGGTTGAAATATATCTAGCATGATGTCATTAGGTATAAGGGATTGAATCAAGTACTCATTTAGTATATATTTATGGATTCTAGATGTATGCATCAAATCCATGATAGATATTTACACAGGTGTCTTATATAGTTATTTCACAATGTCATAGGTCTTCCCATCAATTTTGGTAATTGGTTTGTTTTATATAGGCATGGAAGTCTGAATGGGATTATTCATGGCATTTGTTTATCATCCTTTGATGGTAATTTCATCTTATCGAGTTATGATTACTTGATCTTAATTAGGTATAGGACTCTGGTAATTAGCAAGAGAGGTAATAGGGCTTATAATGGTAATTCTTGGGTGGTGTTGAGCCTATCTACTAATATAGTCTAAAGAAGGATTATCGATATAAGGAGGTTGGTAGGCATTGTTTGGATAATAATCATTATTAGGTAAAGGTCTCAGTCTATTGGTATTTGGCTAAGGGTTAATGGTAACCATGTCAATATGATTACTTGAGATGTCTCCTACAATATTGTTATATGGCATGATGGCCTCCTTGGTTCGTTAAGTCATTTTACCCTTAGTTCTAACCATTATGTTGTTATTTTTATGGCTAACATTATTGTTGTTAATGTTGTGATGGTATTATCTATCATTATTGTTACTATTGTAGTTAGTTATTTTTATGTTGAGGAAATGGATTTTGATAGATGTCCAACTTACAATTAGTCGTAGGAGTATGGATATCTCTTTGTATCTCTCTATTCTCATATATATTATCAATTAGATTCCTTAGCTATATACATTGATGTATAGAATGTCCCTTGACATGATGGTACTCATAAAATTTGTGTTCTTTGTACCATTTAGGAAAAGAAATTCCTTCAAGGAAGGGCTTTGGCACTGGCTAGCTAATCATATTTTCCTAAACCAATTTACAAAATACAAACTCAATATGTTCCCTGAGGTCAATTTTGTGGTTGCTTTTATGGAGGTCTTAGCTAAATGAATTGAGGTGGTGGTTTTTGAATAGGCAAAGGTAAATGAATAGTTGATGTTTGTATGATTTGAACATGATGTGATTTAGTGACCCCATTACCAATAATATTCTTATTGTAGTTATAGGCCTTTGGTATTTAATTATTATTGGCCTGAGCTAGTGTTGAAGTTAGTATTTAGATAGGGTTCTAATTTTGGATAAGGCTTTGGTTCTAGTTTTGTCATTAGCCTTGATGTTGATTTTAGCTCTAGTTAGAATAAGATAGCTTGATTATCCCTTTGTTGACAAGGGCCTTCTCAATCTGTATCTCTTTCTCAATAACCTCTTCAAACATGTGAGCACATTATATCTTGATATGATAAGATATCCCATTGTGTAGGCTCCTAGTTAATATCAAGACCAGTTACTTGTCTAGAAAATTATGAGTGAACCAGCTTACAAGTGCTCTCCACCATTGCAGGTAAGCAGCAAAGCTTTCACTAATTTTCCATTTTTCTTGGTCCAAATCCACCACTATAATCTTGTGTTCAATATTATATGATAAATTTTATACAAACTTCTTATAAAGATCATCAAAATCTAGTAAAAAATTCTTCAATAGTTTTAGAAGTGATTCCAAGGATTGCCTAGCTAGACTTCTTAGAAAGAGGAGAAGTAAATATATGTCATTATAGGACACTAGTTAGAAAGCAACAAATAATTCCTTTAGATGCTCTTTGGGGTTGTCTTTGCCCTTATATTTTTTAAATTTAGGTGACACATAACCTTGAGGAAATGGTATTTGAATATAATCCATATTGAATGGATAAGAAAATATTTCATCTAGTTTGAAATTCTTTGTTTGCTTCCTAGTTTGAATGGCTTGAATTACATCCTTCATTTTCTATAGATCTTGAGCTAGGAAGTTAGATGGCATGGATTTTTATAGTTAGGGTTCTGTGGTCAAAGGTAGATTACCTTGACCAAGGTATAAAGGAATGACATACTATAGAATGTTAGTTAGATTGGTTGAATGACCAGGTATACATATTCATGCATTGGTATTATACTATTTAAAAAGTTATACACTGTTATTGGTAAATATTATAGATAGGGTTCGCAATATGGCCTTGGTTAGAAAATTGTGGTTATGGTAGTGGTATTTGGCTAGGTTGATTGTGTTAGTATTATTGGGTTTAGGTAGGAACTTGTTGTATACTCATTGAACCTTATTGTATGAAGAGAACACGTTGTTGGCTAAAACTCTATTGTTGAATGTGTTGAAAGTTGGATCCCTTTTATATGTACAGTAACCATTGGGTGAAAGGCAATAGTTTCCTAACACCTAGTACCTATTATACATTGTAAATTTTTTATTAATTAAACACCTATTATTGATTGGGAAATTGTTGAGGGTTTGGAATTTGTTAATGACCAACTAGAACTTTTTATTGACCAACAAAACCACATTATGGATTAACCAATGTTTGTGATGTTTCAGGTATATTAGTTTATGCTTGTTGTGGTGAAATATTGATTGCCACTTATTGAGGTGGTGTAATGTTCTACACTTATTGAGGTAGTATGTTGGTCTATTATTTTTGGCTAGTTACTCTCCATTGTGCACTTGAGGAAGTAGATGGTTGAGGAGTGCAGGTTTCTTATTATGTTTGGTAACCAAGTATACCTATCCCTTGTTGTTGTAATCCACTCAAGATATTAGTTGAAATAATATATTATGTGTTGCTTGGAGGTATATTAGACCCACTTTGGTTTACATTGGAATGCACTTGTGTGTTATATACTACATTTTGAGTGAAGTCTTCCATTTGAGTGATAGTTTATTCCATCATAATTAGGACATTATACATGTCTCCTACCAGCGTGCTTTGGATAAAGGGGTCCATGTTCTGATTTACATATCTTGATTAATCTTACATAGTAGGGTTGTTACATAGTAGGGTTGTTTTTCTTGGATTTGATCAATGTTAGGTGTCACTTAAGCAAGGTATTGTGCCATTTATTCTTGCTCTTGTCCTAGATAGGACGGTGTAATTTCCAAGTAATATATTAGTGGTTCCTTCCCTTGTTCAACATATGGATTATTATAAGATGGATATGGATCTATCTCATATGACATATCATCACCATATGGTTCTTTAACAAATGGGTCACTATTAACAAAATTTTCATAGTATAGATTGTACATAGTCCTGATACATGTATAACAATGCATGTTTGGATCTATAACTTGGTCTCTTGGAAAAGAAGGTATAAAAGTGGTAAACAACTGAGGTCTAAAATAAACAACCTTTGAATCTATAAAATAGGTCCAAAGGGTAAAAAACTTAATCTAGGTTTATGTAAAAGGTAGAATAAAAACATAAAATTGGTCTAATAAAAGTATTGATTTGCCCAAAGGTTGTTATAATCAGTGGAAAAGGTATCTAGACAAGGTAGAACAATCATGAACTAGGTCAAAAGGATAATAACAATTTTCCCAAAGGTAGTTATAATTGTTAGCATGGAAAATAGTGCTAGACTTAGAAATAAAGGTTGATCTAAACAAGAACTCAAAATAAATTTAAAGCTAATGTAATTGGCTTGGATAAACTCAGTAAACAACTCAAAAAACAATCTAATTCTAAGGTAATTACCTTGGAAAAACACTCAGTGATTGGATCACAAAGGACTTGATAATTAGTTTATAAGAGACCCTTTGAAAAATATAACTATGACATTTTATAACTCAAGACAACAAACTTTGAACAAGGCACATCATGACAAAACTTGGCACAAAAGATGCTAAAATAAGGCATACAACAATAAACAACCACTAAGTCTAGGCAAGGGGTATTTAGACCAAATAAGAAATCAGTCTAAGTAACATAATCCAAATGCAAAAGGTAAACCATCTAAGCCCAAATTATCTAAGTATTTATCTTAGACCTAATTATTTTAGTCTTTGTACTTTGAAAGATTTAATTTCAAATTTAATGCAAAATAATTGGATTTTCTAAGGAAAATAGGATAAACTAAAATGGGTAGTATAACCATACATTTGAAATAAAAGGTATGAATGGTTTTAGAACTTGTTTTCAAATAAGACAAGGTTTTAGAACAATTTAGGTATCTTAATAATGATCTTCAAACAAATGGTAATCAATAGTTTTGAACAAAAGTCCAAGGTAAATGTTTTAATCAAAATGGGCAACATAATAATGTTCCATTAAACAAGTGGCAAATAAATGGTTTTGGAATAAAATCCAAGGCAAATGTGTGCAATAAAATGGGTAGAGTAACACCTCTTGGTTAAAATTGGTGTACAATACATGATGGTTTTAGAATCATTTCAACTTGACAAATAAATAATCAATTATGGACCTAAACATACATGCTAATAAAAGAAAATAGAAATATCACAAAGTGCACATCTTATCCCTAAAATTGACAAGGTGTGCACAGTTCTACCAAAGTTTCCACCAACATAATAATGTTCAAAAGGAATTAAGTGTTAATCTAAAAACTAAAGAGTACATGTAGTTAGAGTTTGTAATCCCCCCTCTATCTGTCAAGCATTGGTACATAGCATGAACTTAGAGTGTGAAGCACTTGGAATTTAGAAAGATATTCTATGGCAAAGTGGGGTTGACTAAAATATATAAGTTTTGAAATAATCTAAATATTCCTAAGTGTGGATAACACAAGGGCACATCACATCAATTAAATTCAAACTCATTAAATTTTTATGCAAAGGTCTAGTCCTTTGCACAACTTCAATCATGTACTGCTTAGTGAAGTTTGATGTTTAGCATGAATTGAACTAAGTTTTCATTAGGATTAGCAAGATAACCACTCAACCAATATTCAATCCCAGTATCATGTGCCCAATTTGTAAACCCCACCATGGAGTGGGGTTTATAAGATGTTAGGAGATGAAACCCCAAGTCAATGCACCCCTAAAGAACTTATGAGGAGACGATGAACTCCCGCCCATAAGCCAATATAGAAAAATAAAAAAATGAAAATTAGAAGAACTTTAGAGGTAATTTTTGGGTCACCTAGTTTATTTGGAGCTTTGTCGATCATTTTCATTGATGTCAAAATTTGTCATTGATATCAAAGGTACATGATGGTTTGGAGGCATATATTATTGGTGCAGGTCATGCATGGAGGATGTTTTGAGGGTCCCACAAATGCTTTGGTGAGGTTCTACAGATCCTAATTGCCATTTGGAAAAATTAAAATGCATATCACAAGATTAGAGAATCTAGACCATCATTGAATGTCATACAGATCCTCCCAGACTAACAAGTTTGTGATTTTATTAAATGCACCTAAAAATTCAAACTTGGTCAAAGGGTTACATGGAGATAATGTTAGATATCCCAAAAATTCACAAAAATTTGGTGTCATGAGGAATATTCTAGCTCAAACTATATGCCATAAGAGTTGGTCTATAGAAAAGAGACGTGCTAGAGACCATCAAGTTTAACCCTTGGGAAATAGTCATTGTTTCAAAAATATGACCATTAAATTTAAATTTTAACCAATATCCTACGGAACCTGAGAGCATAGGAAATTGAATATAATTCATGATATTGATCAAAATAGGTTGGTGTAAAAATAAAATATGAACTAGACAACATGAAGAAAATCCTACAAATGGAAAGAGTTATTAACTATCCATACAATTTTAATAAATGCATGTCAAAGTCAAAAGTTATAGAGACTCAAGTAGAGAGAAATGTGATTAGAACTAGTCTAAATTCTTGAAAATGATGTTTTTAATGTTGTATGATGCTATTGGTTCCTTTTATATCTTTTACATGCATTGAGCTAGATCTATAAGTGTATTTTGTGCAAGAAAAACATCATGAAATTTGATTGTGTCATGAAGGTCTTTGACATTGTCTAACAAGATTACTTACAGATTTATTTTTTGAATGATTCTTGACTTGAAGAGAAACTAATCCAGAAGTCTAAAGGTGTTAATAAGGTCATGTAGTGTATTAATATGTATTCTACATGGTCATTATATGGGGTATGAATAATAACATGCAAGACATAGGTAATATAGACCTATGAGGATTTCTTGACTCCGTATATAATTAAACCCTAGGAGAGTCCTTCATGAAGTAAAAGAATGTTATATGGCTTGAAAAGTTTCAAAACACTATGTGGTTTATTTTCATAGTGTTCTATAGTGAATATCATGCTTGAAAGGTATGGAATTATTTAATCATTATGCTCAGTGTGTCTTAACTGTCAAAGTAAAATATGGATTGGTCTACGAGACCAATATGATCATGAAGGTGTCTTTGTAAATATGTATTTACATATAAATAGTGTTAAAGTGTAATAATACTATGGTTATGATTCCATGGAGAGATTTTAGAGGTATGAGAGAATCATAACAAAGTTCTAAAAATGCAAAACACAGTATGACCATAAGAAACTAGGGAGTATGTGAATTGATAGCAAAGTTGGTTGATTTCTCACTAACATGAAGAATGAATTGATATATGATAATTATAATGATATTAGGATCATTTGATGCATGTGTATAGTGTATGAGGTCATTGAAAAAATATGTGAAGTACAAGACATATCAAACTAGTCTTGCTCATAAGTCTAATAAGACTAGATAGGGTATTGCTACTAAGTGTGAAGATGACTGATAGAGTTGTCATTTATTCCTTAATATGAAATATGGATGTTTAATGTAAATTGAGAGTGAAATAAATTTCATTAAGGCAATATTAATGTATTTATAATGTCTTAGTGTGCAGGACATGAAGGAGATACTATCATAGAGATTTGAGTATGCAGAACACAATGGAATCATGAAAAACTAGTAAGCATAAAAGAAGATTGCAAAGTTGTTCATTGGGGTATTACCATGAATATTTGAGTGTTATATATTCATAAATATGACATTAATATCATATATTACCAAGGAACATATTTTATAGTCTCATTTTTCATGTTATGAAGAACACAAGTTATGATAGAGGTTTGTCATAGTGAAGCATCTACGCACATACCTAGTTGATAGAATGGTGTAAGGAGGATGTCATGATGAGGTTTGTGGACATAAAGGAGGTATATTTATCAAAAAATAACCTCTAAGATACCATATGGACATGTCATGAGTGATATTTTCTCTAGCATGGAGGACTAGATTGTTCCATTGGAATAATATCTGATTGTGGATAGACCTAGTTGAATTAGGTCTCTATAGAGTCCTATAGAAGACTATAAAAGGTTGTGTAAAAACTAACCATGGATTTTTTTTAGATATAATAATATGTGCATAGATTATAAAATCTATTTTTATGGGTGACCTTCAAGTATATGAGTTTTGGCTGACCAAAAGGTGAATTGCTCAATTCACTAGTATATATACAAGGTCAGAACTATTCATTAAGTAAGAATGCTATGAGTTAAACAAGATATATTCAAATAGAATAATTATAATAGGTCTAAAAATAATAGTATTAAGTTATTATATATATGATAAGTGTAGATTTGAGTTGTGAGGATGAAATAATGGCCATAGTGCCATATTTCTACTAATACCATGTGATCATGTAATTCAAGGAGTATATTATAAGATTAGATAGTTAGGACCTCCATGTGTTGAGGGGAATAAGAACATGAGACATGAGTATGCCAATGGCATGAGTATCTTGAGATCATGAGATTGAAGGTGTAGAGCTTTGAGAGACCAAATAGAGAGCAAGATGGTAGATAGAGGAAAAGAGAGCAAAAAATAGAAAAGAACAAAGAATACCATCATCTATTGAGATACAAACAAGAATGAATATGGAAGGTATATGTGTACTTGTATGAGTGGGTTCTTGGTTAAGAAGTGGCTGAGTTGGTGTTGAGTCACTAAGTGAGTTGGTGTTTCCTTGTAAGTAGATGTTTGTTAAAGCCTTATCAAGTGGGTGCTTGACTTTATTGGGGTTGGTGTTCCAAGTTGAGTTGTTGCTTAATATTTTTTGATCTTTTGTAAACATTTATAGTATTTTAATCTATTTTCATAGGTCATAGTGGGTTTTCTTCCCCTTAAGGTTTTCCCACTCATATATATGTGTTATCTTATTACATGCTCATATGAATGGCTCTTCATGTATTGTTAGATTACTTTGATGCTTTGATGGTTCATAAAAGTTAATGTGTAAGAGAAATAAAGTTTTATAATCACAATGATTCATCCCCCCTTAGTGATTGTGTTTCTAATAATTGGTATCAGAGTAAGGTCCTTTGGATCAAGCCTAACAGTTGAAAGGTGATCCTAAAAGCACAAGATGGCTAAGCAATTAAGGAAAGAGAGTCAAGAGTTGAGATTTGTGGCCAAGGATCTTGAATAGTAGATATGTATTCTAAAGAGTGACATGCCAAAGAAGACAAAAGGGATGAAAAAAACATCAAGGATCTTAAGAATTAGTTAGAGGTTACAAATACAAGTTTGAGATCAAAGGAATTTGAGTGTGATCAGTTCAAGTCTAAGCTGATTTCCTTGAAGGTTGAGCATGAGCATGTCATAGACAAGATGAGCAAGTTGAGAAAGGTCATGAGAAGATAGATCAAGTCAAGAAAAATGCCAACATAAAGAGAAATATGAGAAGACTAATCAGATAACTTAACACCATAAGGTATTCCAATTTATCCCATGGTCATTATATTGCTTGTTATTAGTTTGGACATAAAGCAAAGGACTGTAGAAATATTCCACCCAAGAATGAGTTTTCATGGGACTATGGTAAAGGAAGCAATTGGCGAAGAATAGATCACATACCACATCAATCAAGAGGTATGTATAACAAGATTAAGGTTATTTATTATGAGTGTCAATATGTTGGTCATAATGCAAGATTTTGTAAGATCATATTGAATAAGTCCTCAAGTCATAACAAGATGTTATAATCTCTTAAGATACAAATCATGGTATGGAAACAAAATAAGGTGAGAACTAGTCATGATCAACCTATGGATCAAAATGAACTAATTACCAGGGTAGAATTCCAAGAGTGTTTGGTATCAAATTAGATAGAGAAGAAGGATGATGTAGACATCAAGCCAAAGGTATCAATCATGGCCAAGAGGATCCTAAAGAAAGACTATCAACCTCATAATTGTAACTTGGTTGAGAAAAGAGTGGAGATCTAGGAATCTCCTAATTTCACATTTTTCTATAGCTCTATGAAGTGAGATGTCTCTATTAGACTTCATAGAGACATTCATCACTTAATAGAAGCATCATGGAGGTGTGTTGTAGGGTTTTTATGTAAAAAAAATTCATGGATCATGATATAGAAAGATGGATAGCCTTGATCTGGAACATCAAGATAAAATCATATAACTCTATGGTATGAAGGCTTGAGGTAGTTGTGAGAAGGACATTAAGATGATCAAGGTCACTTAGTAATGTGATGTGTCAAGATGCTTAGAAGACAATGTTGTCATTAGAAAGAGAGTGTTGTAATGTGTTATGAGTATATTAGTGATAAGGTCATTATTTACAAGTTCATAGAAAGTAGGTCTTTGATGTCAAGTGTCTTCGAGTTCAAGCATTTAAGAAGCCTGGTCATGATATGAAGAGGTATATGCATTGTGGCATGGTGATATGAATGCACACATGCATGTGAGAGATTGTATGGCATTGTTTGAGTATATGAGTGAGGTGTTGAATCACTCAAAATATCTTTAAGATGAGTCTTTTAGGGTAAGGCCTTTAGTCTAGGTATGCACCTAGACCTCTCTTAGACCCTACATGGCCTAGTGAGGTATGAGGATCAATTTTTAATGTAAGTATGCACATGTGAACATTGATAGTGGTGAGGTAAGGTGTTTTAGACATGCTCATGTAGTTTGAAGTCATAGTTTGGATAAATATGCATGAAAAGTTATTTTAAGCCTTCTCAAGCTCATAAAATGAAGGTCTCCTAACCTAAGAAAGACTTTCAGTTGTTCATTGGCATGTATAACCTCTGCATGGTAGTCTAGGTTATTTATATGAGATGAATAAGGGTCCTAGATAAGATATCTAGGCATTATTTTTGGAAATGAGGGGTAGTCTTTTATGAACAATCGTTAACACCATAAATAGTGTTAACCCTCTTCTAAACTCTAATGAAGACCTGATGTTTAAGATCTTGATCAAAATAGCTTAGGATGGATTCAAATGACATGTTAATCATTTATATCATGTGGTAAACTCTCCTAGTTACCTCTAGGTGGTGGTGGTTAGTCAGATGAGAGAGAAAATGAATAGATACAGGCTTATTTATCAAGATGTTACTATAGCTCTCAAAAGTTGCATTGGTCAAAGTATGAAAATTGATGGATGAAGAAGGTAGATACTTGAATTTCATGTCTATGATGGTTTTTAGATGGTTTCTAGTCTCTGTATCAACTAATTTGGTCATCCAAGTTATCCAGTCACTGGCAGTACTAATGGTGTGAATAATGCAAAACCCAAACAGAGAAGTAGAGATGGTTTTGAGGTATTTTGCATACTAAAGTGATGCAATAAATTGCATGAAGAAGTCATTTATCAATTTTATGTCATGATCATGATTTAGAGAAGCTTAGAGGCCAATATATATGGTGATAAAGTTGCTCACAAAATGGCATGTCTGGTTCAAATAGGACTATGAGATATAAGGTCAAGAAATTAGTCTACAAGAACAATATTTGCCATTAGACTATATGACTTTTCCATTGAATGTGGAGCCTGTTTCAACCCCCCTAAAGTAAAAATAAAATTACCAAGGTAATTTTAACATGTAATTTTTACTTTCACAAATGGTGGGGCATATTTTTTAGTATGCTAACCACTTTCCACATTTGTGGCACATTTTCTGGAGAAGTGGGTAAGGTGTTGAGAGAATCAAGGGATTATGTTTATCCTAGGTGGTTGTAACCTCCCTTATTTGGTGGGTATATGGTTATCTCCATGTTATGGCACATTTTTCAATGGATTTGGAAAGTATAAATAGGGATGAGGGGAAACACAATAATCATTGCATTTTGCATCTCATTTTGAGCTTTGTATTCTCTCTTTAGTCAATGTGATCAGGTTTGAGGTGTAGCTTAGCATCTCAAGAATTCTAGTGTGAATTTGAGATGGAGAAATTTATCTTTTTGAGAGGTTTCTTGTTGATATTTTTCTTGTACTCTTGTTTATAATATTATAGATAGCTTCTTGGTGGATGTAGCCCACATTGGGTGAACCACATTATATCGGTGTTATATGTGTATTTGTTTAGATCTAAATTTTCTTTCATATGTCTCTATTATTGTGATTTTGAAAAATTAATTTTCATGTTGCATGTTATTGCATAATTAATCACTTATTACTAACAACTGGTATAGAGATAGCTTTAATGGTTTTGTTAAAGTGGTGAATCATAGGGAAAGATATTAGCTTGAGTGGGAGCTATGGCAGATAATGGCAGATCTAGAGTTGAAAAATTCAATGGTAGAATTTTGGATTGTGGAAGATGCAGATGGAGGATTACTTATTTTAGAAGGAGATTCATCACCCTTTGATGTGGAAATTAGGCCAACCTTTAGTTATGGATCAGGTAGATTGTAATTTGCTCAATAAGAAAGCACTGGAAGCCATATGGTTGTGCCTTGAATCTTTGGTTGCCTTCAATATTTTAGAGGAGATGACCACATTTAGTTTGATGAAGAAATTAGGGGAGTTATATGAAAAACCCTCTACCTCTAATAAAATATCTTTGATGAAAAGGTTATTTAATATAATTTTTTTTGAAAATGGTTATGTAGCTAATCATTTGAATGATTTTAATACAGTTGTGAGTATGCTAACTTTTATTGGTATTAAATTTGTAGATTAAGAGAAGGATTTATTGATTTTGTGCTCCTTACTTGATAGTTGGGATATCTTGGTTATGGTAGTGAGTAATGTCATCCCTGTTAAGGGAAGTTTAAAGTTTGAAGATGTTATAGGTGTGATTCTTAGCAATGAAATGTGAAGGAAGAGCACTAGGGAATCATCTTCAGGGAATGCTTTAATGGTGGATACTAGAGGGAGATAAAAAGATAGAAGCAAAGAAAATTGTGGAAATTCAAAGTGTCAGGGAAGATTTAAATCTAGATCTAAGATGGTGTGTTGGCACTATGGGAAAAGTGGACACAAAAAGAAGGAATGTTGGGAACTTTAGGACAAGAAGACTAAACATGAGGAGACCAAGGAGGTAAGCATGACAATAAGTAATGTTAGTCAAGATTCCTTAATTCTTTCCTTGGATATTGTTTCTAAATCTTGGGTATTATATTTATAGGCTTCTTTTCATGCCACCCCACATAGGCATCATTTTATTGATTATGTTCAAGGAGATTTTGGACATGTTTATCTTGGTGATGATGAACCATGCAATATAGTAGGGAAAGGTTATGTTTAAGTAAATATGTGGAATGGGAAAACATGGCTACTAAAGGATGTCATACATATCCCATAGTTAAGATAAAATTTAATATTAGTGTGGAAATTAGATAATGAGGGCTATTAAGTGATGTTTACAGTAGACTCTTGGAAAGTTACCAAGGGTGCTCTTATGGTTGTGAGAGGTAACAAATTTGGCACTTTGTATTTGACTAGTAGTTTTGATCACTATAATTTAGTTTCTATAGATGGAGATGCAACTTTATGGCCCTAAAATCTTGGTCATATGAGCCAAAAAGGCATGGAGATCTTGAAAGACAAGTTGCCCAGATTGAAACATGTTGATTTGGACTTCTATGAGGATTATCTGTATGAGAAGTAGAATTGAGTTAAGTTCCTAAGGTTTGGACCTATGAAAAAGGATAATAAGTTATATTTGGTTCACTTTGATCTATGGGGGCTAGTTTAGGTATCTTCTATTGGTGGTTCAAATTATTATGTTACATTTATTGATGATGCAACTAGGAAAGTTTGGGTTTATTACATTAAGAAAAAATCTAACACGTTTGAAACATTCAAGAGATGGAAAGATTTGGTTGAGAATGAAACAAGTCTCAAGTTGAAATGTATCAAGTCAGATAATGGAGGTGAGTATTGTAGCAAAGCATTTGATGATTATTATTTGCAAAATAGAATTCATAAGCAAAGGATGGTTCCATGGATGCCATAAGAGAATGGAGAGTCAGAGAGAATGAATAGGATAATCATGGAGCATGTTAGGAGCATGAAGTTACATGTAGGGTTACCCCTAATGTTTTGGGTATAAGTAGTTAGCATAGTGGTATATCTGATTAATAAAGGACCTTTAATTCCTTTGGATGGAGGCATACCTGAGGAAGCTTGGTCCGGTAAGAAATTAAATTATTATTTTCTTAGGGTCTTTGGATGTGAGGCATTTTTTCATGTTTCAAAGAAATATAGGACCAAGTTAGAGGCTAATTCTGAGAGATGCACCTTTATTGGTTATGGTAAGGATGACTTTGGTTTTTGGGTTTGTAGTCTTAGAGACAAGAAAATATTTTGGTCTAGAGATATTGTCTTTAAATAAAAAGTCATGTATAAGGATCAATTGTAGGAATAAGAATAAAAAGAGTACATAGTTTTGGATGATATTATGAATGGTAAAGTGTCCAAGGAGATAGTTCAAGAACCTCCTACATAGGAACCCCAAACTCCTATAATAAGAAGGTCTTCTAGGGTAAAAAGTATACCTAAACATTTTTCCCCATATTTGAGTTATTTATTACTTACTGACAGTGGAGAACTAGAATGTTTTTAGGAAGCAATGCAAGAAAATGCTAGGAAGAAGTGGGAGCAAGCCATAGAAGAGGAACATAGTTCTCTCATGGAGAACTCAACATGGGATTTCGTGAAGCTACCCAAGGGCAAGAGAGTATTGCAGATCAAGTTGGTATACAAAATTAAAGAAGAAGATGGAGGAAAGAAATGGTACAAGGCTTGATTGTTGGTCAAGGGGTTTGCACAAAATAAAGGTATTGATTTTGATGAGATTTTTTATCATGTTGTTAAGATGACTTCTATTATAACTGTGCTTGGTAAGTTGCAATAGAGGATTTAGACTTAGAACAATTAGATGTGAAGACTACATTCCTTCATGGTCATTTACAGGAGAAATTATATATGGAGTAGCCACAAGGTTATGAGGTCAAAGGAAAGGAGAAATTGGTGTGCATACTAAAGAAGAGCTTGTATGACCTGAAACAAGCTCCATGACAATGGTATAAGAAGTTTGAAAGTTTAATGTTGGAATAGGGTTACTCCAGGTGTCATTCTGACCATTACATGTATGTCAAGATATTTGAGGATGGTAATTATATTATCCTATGTTTTTATGTAGATGATATGTTGGTTGCAAGAAAGAACATACAACAGATTCAAGTACTCAAGAAGCAGCTTGGTGATTCCTTTTCTATGAAAGATTTGGGTGTAGTGAATCAAATCCTTGGTATGAGGATAACTTAGGATAGGAAGGAGAGGAAGCTGATCTTATCCTAAGAAGAGTACATGAAGAAAGTTTTAAAGAGGCTTAGTATGCAGAATGCTAAGCCAGTTGGGACTCCTTTGGTAGGCCATTTCAAATTATCAAAGAATCAGTGTCCCAAGATAGAAGAAGAAAAGCTAAATATGTCTAAGGTGCCTTACTCATCGGTAGTTGGTAGCCTAATGTATGTTATGGTTTGTACTAGGCTAGATATTTCCCATTCAGTGGGAGTAGTAAGTAGGTACATTAGTAATCCAGGTTATGAGCACTAGTGAGCAATAAAGTGGATTCTTTGATATTTGAGAGGAATCATGGGTATAGCATTATGTTTTGGTGGATCGACACCACTTTGTATGTTTATGTAGACTCGAATATGGCTGGGGATGTTGATAGTAGGAGGATTATAATAGGTTATGTATTTACTATTAGGGATATAGTGGTTAGTTGGATTTCCTAGATACAAAAGGTTATGGCTTTATCAACCATAGAGGTTGAATATGTTACTGCTATAGAGGCTAGCAGGGAGATGATTTTGTTACAATAGTTAGTTAATGAGTTGGGGCATAAAAAAGAATTTGGTGGATTACATAGTGAGTAAAATTTATATACATTTATCCAAGAACTCCACTTTCCACTCAAGGAGAAGCACATACAATTGTGGTATCATTTCATCAAGACAACTTTGGAGCAAAACATGGTGAAGCTAAAAAAGATACATACGAGCTAGAATCTTATGGATATGATGACCAAGGAAGTCACATTGGAGAAGTTAAGGCTATGTTTAGCTTTGGTTTGTTTTCGTGAAGATCATGGAGGAGTGTTAAATTTTGGTCAAGGAGAAACAAACTCCAAGTGGGAGACTGTTGAATGTGGAGCCTGTTTCAACCCCCTAAGGTAAAAATAAAATTATCAGGGTAATTCTAACATGTAATTTTTACTTTCAAAAATGATGGGGTGTATTTTTGAGTATGATAACCACTTCCCACATTTGTGTCACATTTTATGGAGAAGTGGGTAAGGTGTTGAGAGAATCAGGGGATTATGTTTATCATAGGTGGTTGTAACCTCCCTTATTTAGTGAGGATATGGTTATCTCCATAGTATGGTGAATTTTTCAATAGATTTTGAGAAGTACAAATAGGGGTGAGGGGAAACACATTAAGAATTGTAATTTGTATCTCATTTTGAGCTTTGTATTCTCTCTTCAATTGATGTGATCAGGTTTGAGGCATAGCTTAGCATCTCAAGAATTCTAGGTGAATTCAGGTTGGAGAAAGTTATCTCTATGAGATGTTTCTTGTTGAGAGTTGTCTTGTACTCTTGTTTATAATACTATAGAGAGATTCTTGTTGTATGTATCCCACATTGTGTGAACCACATTATATCAGTGTTATGTGTGTATTTGCTTAGATCTGAATTTTATTTCATGTCTCTATTGCTATGATTTGGAGGAATGAATTCCATGTTGCATTTTATTCCATTATTTTCACTTATTCCTAAAATTTTCCATATTATGATGTTCTATAGATATCATAGGACCATTTATATTCATCAAGAGTCAAGACAAGTATCTACACAGGTGTTGTAGGTCTAATTCATCATGACTATTTTTTGAGGTAAATTGGTAGTTCTGAGAGAGTGAGTTGCAAAGATGTTCTTGATCCTTTATATCCTAAGTGAAAGTGTTACAATAATTTGGTGATGACCCTAATTTCATGGAAAACCTAACTACATGTATCATTTTTTATATTTCAATAGTGTAAGGGTGTTTAAGTTTCATTTTTACAAGATAGACTTTTGGGGTACACATGCCTACTAGGATTGAGTATTATAGAAGGGTTTCAAGTAGTTGTTGGAGATAAAAATATATTATGGAGCTAAGATGATGATATTAGGAGTCATTATGATGTGAACAAAGTTAAAGGTCCAATCAAGCATGAAGGAGGTTAGAAAAGATTGGTATTCATTGTGTGACTCAAAAGGAAAGTATGGATATAGGGGGAGGTTGTTATCTCTATGATTTAAAGGATCAAGGCATATGTGTCAAATATTAATTCAGTATGAAGTCATATTTAAGGTTTATTTTAGATATCTAAGTATATTAATAACAATCAAATTTTGAGATGGAACTCTATATGCAGTTCAGTCAAGATGTAGATGACATAAGAGGCATGGTTTCTTGAGGAGAAACTCAAGCACTCTAGCCTAACGTGAGATTTGGTCAACATTTAATTATGATTTTTTTGAGTTTAGGTCCAAATATCAGATGTAAATCTATGGAATACCCTTTTCCATTGATGTCAAAGGGGGAAAAAAATCATAAAAATGGAAAATTTTAGTTTGGGGGAGCAAAGACCTATTGAGAGAAGATTTTGAGATTGGTTTACCATCAATAACAAAAGGGGAGATTGTTGAGAATTGTCATTGATGTCAAAATTTGTCATTGGCATCAAATTTATATGATGGTTTGGAGGCATATATCATTTTTGTAGGTCACTCATGGCCAAGAGGATGTTTTGAGGATCCCATAGATGTTCTGTTGAGGTTTTACAGATCTCAATTTTCGTTTGGAGAAAACAAAATGCATATCACAAGCTTAAAGAAGTTAAACCATCATTGAATGTCATGCAGATCCTATAGACCATCAATCTTGTGATTTTATTAAATGCACCTAAAAATTCAAACTTAGTCAAAGGGTTACATAGAGATGATGTCAGATATCCCAAGAAGTTATCTTAAAAATTTGGTATCATTAGGAATCTTCTAGATCAAGCTATATGCCATCAAATTTGGTCTACAAACAAGATACATGATAGATACCATCAAGTTTAACCCTTGGGAAATAGTCATTGTAATTCAAAAATATGACCATTAAATTTGAATTTGAACCAGTCTTATAAGGAACCTAAGAACATAGTAAATTGAATAAAGGTCATGATATTGATCAAAATAGGCTGGTGTAAAAATCAAAGATGAACTAGATAACATGAACAAAATTCTCCAAGTGGAAAGAGTTATTTATTGTCCATATAATTTTAATAAATATGTGTCAATTTCAAAAGTTACAGACTGTGCAAACTTACAGAGACTCAAGTAGAGATAGACATGATTAGAACTAGTCTAAATCCTTGAAAATGATGTTTTGAATGTTGTATGATGTTATTGGTTACTTTTTGATCTTTTGCATGCATTGAACTAGATCTGGAAGTGTATTTTGTGAAAGAAAAACATCATGAAAGTTGACTATGTCATGAAGGTCTTTGACATTGGCTAACAAGGTTATTTGTAAAAAAAAATTTTATTTTGACTGATTCTTGACTTGAAGAGAAACTAGTCCAGAAGTATAAGGGTGTTCCTAAGGTCATTTATTACATGACTATGTATTCTACATGGTCAATATATGGGGTTTGAAGAAGAACATGCAAGACATAGGTAAGATAAACCTATGAGGGTTTCTTGTCTTCATATACTAGTAAACCCTAGGAGAGTCCATGAATTAAAAGAAATTTTATATGACTTATAAATTTTAGTGAACATTAGGTGGTTAATTTACATAGTGTTTTATAGTGATTATCATTCTTGAAAGGTATGGAATTATTTAATCATTATGCTTAGTGTGTCTTGAATGTCAAAATAAAATATGGATTAGTCTATAAGACCAATTTGATCATGAAGGTATCTTTATAAATATGGATTAACATATAAATCATGTTAAAGTGTAATAATACTATGGTTAATATTCCATGAAGAGATCTCAGAGGTATAAGAGAATCATAACAAAGTTTTGAAAATGCAAAACACAGTATGACCATAAGAAATTGGTGAGTATGTGAACTGATAGTAGAGTTGGTTGATTGCTCACTAACATGAAAAATTAATTGCTCTATGAGAATTATAATTACATTAGGATCATTTTATGCATATGGAAATTGTATGAGGTAATTGATAAAATATGTGAAGTATAATATTTATCAAAATAGTCTTTCTCATAGGTCTGATAAGACCATACCTGATTGCCTGTAAGTGTGAAGATGAATGATAGAGTTATCATGTGTTCCTTAATATGAAATATGGATGTTCAATGTAAATGGAGATTAGCTCAATGTCATTAAGGAAGTATTAATTTATTGATAATGTCTTAGTGTGTAGTACATGAAGGATATATTATCATAAAGATTTGAGTATGTGGAACACAGTGAAATCATGAAAAACTAGTAAGCATAAAAAAAGCTTGTAGAGTTGTTCATTGCGGTATTACCATGAATATTTGAGTGTTATACATGTACCAATATGACCTTAATATCATATATTACCAAGTCATATGTTGTATAGTCTCAGTTTGCATGACATGAAGAAGACAAGTTATGATAGAGGTCTATCATAGTCAAGCATGTAAGCATAGACCTAGTTGATAGAATGATGCAAGGAGGATGTCATGATGAGGTTTTTGGACATGGAAGTAGATTAATGTAATAATAACCTCTGAGATACCATATATACATGGCATGGATGATCTTTTCTCTATCATGGAGGACTAGATTGTTTCCTTGAAATAATATCTCTGATTGAGGATATGCCTAGTTGAATTAAGCCTCTATGGAGTCCTAATGAAGATATAAGATTAAAAAAGGTTGTAGAAGACCTAACCATGGATTTTTTTGAGATAAAATAACATGTGCATAGAGTATAAAATTTATTTTTATGGCCAATCTTGAGGTATATGAGTTTTGGCCAACCAAAAGGTGAATTGCTCAATTCACTAGTATATATACAAGGTCAAAACTATTCATTAAGTAAGGAATAAAGCTATGAGTTAAATAAAATATATTTGAATAACATAAGGAGTAGAGGTATGAAAATAAAGGTATGAATTGATTATCTAGTTGAGAAGTGTAGAAATGAGTGTGTGAGAATGAAGGAATGGCCATAGTTCCATATGTCTGCTAAGACCATGTGATCATGTAATCAAGGAGTAGATTGTAAGTTGATAGTTAGGAATTTTAGGAGTTGAGGGTACTAAGAACATGAGACATGAGTATGTTAATGGCATGATTATATTGAGATCATGATATTTAATGTGTAGAGTTTTGAGAGAGTAGATAGAGAGCAAGATGGCAAATAGAGGACAATAGAATAAATAGAGAACAAGAGATCAAATAGAGGACAAGAGAAAAAAATAGAAAAGATCAGATAAGACCATAATCTATTGATATCAAAACAAGAATGAATATGGAAGATAGATGTATACTTGGTTGAGTGGGTTCTAGGTCAAGAAGTGGTTGAGTTGGTGTTGATTCACGAAGGGAGGTTGTGATTCCTTGAAAGTAGATGCTTGTTAAACCCTGGTCAAGTGGGTGCTTGACTTCATTGGGTTTGGTGCTCGAAGTTGAGTTGGTGCTCAATAATTATTGATATTTTTAAAAAAATTGTATGTCTATATTCCATTTTCAGAGGTCATAGTGTGTTTTATTCCCCTTGAGGGTTTTCCACTCATATGTATGTGTTCTCTTATTTCATGCTCATATGAATGGCTCGTCATGCATTGTTAGATAACTTTATTGATTTAATGGGCCATACAAGTTAATGTGTAAAAGAAATAAAATTTTATAAGGACACTGCTTCGCCCCCCCTCCCCTTAGTGTTTGTGTTTATAACAAGCTTAGCGAGAGAATATGTGATGTTTCTTCCATTATAGGATAAATAAACAAGGAAATAAATTAATTGCTTTTGATCACCCAAGTTCCCTAAAGGCAATAGGGGAGAGCATTTACACAATGTTTAGTTTTCCATAGACAAAATTAATCTAAGAAATTGAAACTAATTAACAAAAAAAGAATAAACAAAAAAGAATAAGCTCTTAGGATCTCTAAGCTAGAGTGGATGTTCATTTTAAAATCACCAAATCATATGTGAATGAAATTTTTACCCCTTGGCTTTATTTTCTCTTTTAAAATTGAAATGAAAAAAGGCAAGTTGATTTAGATAAATTTTAAGCACTAAAATGAAAGTGTGTATGAAAATTTATAAGTTTTTATACCTCTCTTCTCCATTTGGGTTCATACAAAAATGTTAGGGGGTTCTCTTGTCTTTATGAAAAAATACCAATCAATAAACAACTTTTCATTTTTAAATCTTAGGTTCCTAGTTTACATAGAGTGAAATCATAGATTATTCAGTAGAGTGAATTAATTGATTCCAATCAACTCATTATTTTCCTTATTTTATAGATAGATAGATACATGTATTTGGTGAATGGAAGTCATTTTGCAGCCAGACTGTCACTTTTGCTATTCAAAGGAGTATAGAGAGGTATTAATTATCATGGAAATTTAAAGTAGTTTTGAGGAATGAGGATGATATAAGTATCTAATTTCATTACATAAAATATTGATTTGATTATTATTATAATCACTCTATGTTACCTTGAAAACTCCTTGACTTTTGAGGTTCTCGAACTAGCTTGCAACTCCATCTTTGTGATGCAAGAGTCATTACACCTCTTCTATTTAGGGCTTGAGAAAGTTTGTAACTCATGTGAGAGTTTGTCATGAATGTATCCTTATGATATTTATGTGGTGTTTATGAATGTGTTTATAATTTATTCATGCTCTAATTAACCTTTCTAAGACATGCAACTAGACTTCTTGCGTAAGATGATGGAACCGTCATCACTTTGGTTCAATATAGTGACTTGGTAGCTCATTTATCACCATGTAAGGTATTAAAAATGGATGTATAAGGTCACATAACATCTTCCTATGATTAAAAATCCTTCTTAATTGATTTAACTACCTATCATCACCCTACATGTTCATAAATAGACCTATAACTATGAATTTTAGGCGATTTCTATACATTACCAGTCCACATGTGCTAGCACTCTACTTAATAAAATGCCTATGAGAAGCATGAGGTTAATATATTTTATTTATATTTTATTTCAATTCATCTTGAGTGCTTAAAATTTTTATTTCTTCCACCAGGTTGCATTCATGGTTTAAGGAGGGTTTTAGATGACTTGGAGTCTTAAGGATGATTCATAAAGTTGTGGACCTATATGAATGAAATAAAGCTTGTAATACTAAGTATACAAGCCCTTAAATATTTTCCAAACTCCATTTTCACCCATGCACCTACTCGTGTGAGATCACACATACTAAAAGTTGACTTTCTTAGCCATATCAGCATGACTATGTAGTCAAAGAAGGTGATTTGGCAAGAAAATGTTTCATAACATTTGGTTTAGATTTGAAACTCAATTATAGGGTTTTTAAAACATTTTATTATGTTTTCCTATGGTTCCATTAATTATTTATACTTTTAAACCTCTATAATTTTCCTTGAGCCCTAAGCAAGGGTTTAGATGCAATGTTCTTTAATTGAATCTAACAAGCCTTTTTCCATGTTTTTCTTATTTTTAAATGGTTCCAAAATTAAATAATTTGTCATAAAACTTATAATTCATCCCTTTAGAATATTAAATTTTATAAACACCTTAAAACATGCAATTTTTTCATGGTTCACACACTCAAGCCTGTGTACACTCATTTAGACCTTCTAGGCCTAAATGGCCTTTTTGACCTCCTCATTGTCATCTATTTTGAATTTTTATCTTCATATAAATGATTTAAACTCCATATGATATATATAAAACATATTAATCACCTCCTAAAACTCTTTAAACCTCAAAACACTTCAATAATATGCAAGTTTTCTTAAATTTTCATACACAAGCATATGTATGACCATTTAGACTTTTTAGGCCTAATTAGGCCTCTTGCCCTCTATTTTTCCTTCAGTCACATTTTAAAATTATATGAATCTATTATTATCATATATAATTAAATACACATGCCTTATTGGTATTCATCTCCTTCATGGTTTCCGGGCAACTCCCACACTTCTCTCTCATCTTCCTAAACAGACCTATAGGCAATGTTTTAGATACTTGACTCTAAAGAAGGATTATATTTATTGGAAATTTTATAAACCTTAGTTATCTTTAAAAATATTATAATTTTTATTAATGTTCTTTCTAGCCTCTTTACAGACCTCTTATCCCTTTATTGGATGCCACAAGTATGTTTCTTCTCTTGTTTGTCCATATCCAGCCTATGGGTGATAGTTTAAACTCATTATATGGAAATGGGGTGTCTTGATTTTGTATTAACTCCCCTAGTTTCCAAATTAAGTTTTAAATTTTTTTAACATATTATCTGACCTATGTGACATTATAGAACCTCCACCTAACACCAATATCAGTCTCCTTCACTTGGGACTGTAGCACGCCTGTAGGTAACAATTTAGGTTCTTGACTACATCATTTACATGTTATTTTTCCTTATAGTACCCATTTGATAAATATGTATATTTTATGAAATTTTATTTACTACTTTATGACATATTCATAATGCCTTCATCCATACCAATGGGCTTGATCAACCCACTTGGCCATTGACTTAATGCACAGTCCACTTCCAATGTCTATTCTCCTCATGACTAATTACCCATGACCATCATCCTTTATCCTTAAAATAAAAATTCCATGAATATATTATTTTTATTATATGTTATAGGTATTTCTAGGCTATTATGGGGATGATAAACCAATCTGACATTAGTCTCTCCCATCTAGAGAACAAGATCACACTGCCCTCTTTAGTATTCAATAGGAATTGAATACTCCTATATCAAGGAGGTTGATAAGCTTTTAAATATTATAAAATGAGGCATTTTAAACATTAATATAACCTATGAACCCTTTTTTAGTCTCACCATTTAGGTTTCTAGCATAATCCTACCACTTCTAGCTCACTTTCTTAACTATACCCTTTGATTCTCATGGTTGGTCTCTTTATTTAGATAAAGGAGGTAAGTTCATGGAAGATATAAAAATAAATAATAAACCTATAAAAAACCATATGAAATCTTCCTAATATATTTAAAACCTATTTTCAACTTCATGACCTTAATAAGGTTTGTCTTCGACTTACAATTATGCAACAATCCCCTTAAAATGTATGGCTTGGCCTTTAACTTTACTATTTTGAATCACTTAATGCTTGGAGATGATATAAAGGGGTTAATATTATTATTTATGTATTGATATATATATTTTAATGAATAATGGAGGCAAGGAAACACCTAAACTAGTCCAAAACCTGCTTGCAGTCTTGACTGTAATGTTCAAATAAAGAAGGAAGAACCAATTTCTTGCCAGATACCCTTTGTTCAACCAATATAATTGATTAATTTGATGTTATACATATCTATTTTCACATTTATATCACCCAAATATTATTATTATTCCTCCATCAAGCTTAGAGATAGAATTATAAAGATAAACCTAAGCCTGCAAGGATGAAGAGGGCATTTTGAGCTCCTTACACTCTTAACAATTCTTCATAGAATTAAGGGGCTTGACCAAGAAACCAATTGCATAAAGTGTAAGGTAATAATGACCCCATACTATTCTGAATATCTCATCTCCCAACTCTCTCTCTCCTCTTTGTACCAAGTGAAAACTGATGCGCCTTCTAAGGATACCAAGGATATCGATAGGGAAAAGGAGGAGGTTTTTACTCTGTTTGGACATATAACTCTCTCAAAGGCATGGATTTGGAACTTTAGAGGATGGAAAAATTTAAGAGATTGTTTTTAAATGAAATTAACTCAAAAAACTTGCAACCACCCTTTGAAAAACCCTTCTTTTTCCATGAGAACTTTCATATTTTACTTGAAATCTTGATTGAACTCATGAAACAAGTGTTCATAGAGATTTTACATGTATATAAATATTTTTAATGACATTCCAATGACTTCCATCTATTGTGAACCTTTCATTTAATATAATATTCCTTTTTGGAACATTATAAAATGAATCAATAAAACATTTTAAAATGTTATAACATTAGAAAAGAGTGGTTGACATATTTTGGGAACTTATATAGACAAAAAGGGGCATGAAATTACTTTGAAATGTGTTAGATGACTCAACAAGGCCCTTTAAACCCTTAGCACCATTGAACAACTTGAAACATGCCATGAAGTGACTAGATAAGTACAAGACCAAAATGAACAATTAACCCTAACTTTGTCAAACTTACCTTAAACAATGCCAAACACACATTATAAGGGATTTTTAAGGCTATCAATCAAGGTATGGGCTTGATTGGCAAATAATTTTATGGTATCAGTCTATGATAGTATATTTTAGCTAACATATTTGGTGACCTCTTTGGATTGCATGCCTACTATGCACCTTAGATCGGTTGCCTAGTCCATTCATTGGGCATGGAGTCATCTCTCACTCAATCTCAGACCTGAATTGACCTTGACACTTGACTATAAATGCCTTGAAAAAATTGACTACCTTCACCAACATAATAGAACAAGATTCAAACACACCAAAGGAAGAGACACACAAACATAAAATAACAAGACAAAACACTATGCTATAAATCACTTAGAAGAAAGACAAGACAAGAAATAACTAATCTAACCTATATTAACCTATTATAACAACTCAAGATATCTCTAAATAAAATAATTAATTGGTAGTGTAAATTAGTTACCTTTCTTTGTCAAACTCATGTGATTGACAAACCTTATGGTATCCATGAGAAAATAGGAAATATGCAATGCTATATTAATATTAACATTATCTTCTTCTTCAAAATCAAGCTTATACACCTCCTCCACCTTGCTTAAAGCATGAATGATTAGGGATGTTTTCTTGGACTAATCTTGCACATGTTTAAGTTTATCTTCATGTTTTAAAATAAACATGATAGGTAATGGCTCTTCCTTATTGGCTTCCAATTGGGATAAGTATCTAGTAGATAGGACATATTATTGTAGTGATGTAGACCTGGCCAAACCTCACCACATGACAAATTTTTTCATCCTCAAGAGCTAGTGGATCTAATTGGATTAATTAACATATTTCTTGCAGCCTGCTTGTAGAATTAGCTTCAAGATGTGAAGCTTATTGTTCTTTGAGTGGTTGAGGCCAATAGAAGTTGGTTTCATCTTCCAAATGTGAAAAAAATATTGTAAATTGATTGATATGTTGATAGCCTTCCTTAAGAATATCAAACAAATCATCATTATTTGGAATTACCTCTTTGAATGTTAGAATTTGAAGAATAACACTTTTTTCATATTGACTTGATTTCAAAAGATACCTTCTTTTGTCTTTGCCAACCTATGCTCTCCTTTTATAATATTGAAACATGATCTAATTACCTCAAATAACTCTTCAAACTTAATTTCATTAACTTGTAAATTAATTAGGTCCTCTTGTGTTTCACCAAATTCCTCATTGCAGTAAGGAAGAGGCTCATTATCTTGAAGGAAACAAGGAAGTTCAAAGCATAAATTTACCTTATCTTAAGGGATATCAATTTCTATTTTATTTGGAGAAGTTATAACCTCAAATGCCTATTCATATTGATTGACTTGAAATGAAATCTCTCTATGCTTAGATTCTTCCTCATGATCTATTAGTTCACTAGGAACTCTAACCTCCTCATACTTTGTTGCCATCTCACCCACTATTGGATGGTCATCTTGAACCTACTCAACAACATCAAATTCATGCCAATGTGACTAATCCACTTGGTCATTCATGGAAATTTTAATACATTTTTGTGATTATAACATTGATAACTCGTCAAGTCTTGATTTCTCTTCATCTCCAAAGATTGATTTGCATCTCTCCTTACCAAGTGGTGTTCCAATTATAACCTCTTCATCATATAAACTTTAAGTATCCTCTTCATATCCTTTTTTAATCTCAACTATAGCTGCAACTTGATCTTCCTCTTTGGCCTCTCATATAACATGTTCTTACTTAGTGAGGGGTTGTTCATCCTCACAAACAAGCTTTGGGCTTTCATGATCAATGATCTTATCACTCTCTTCCTTCTAGTCACCAATGAATACTTAAAATCTTGAAATGCTTTAGTCTTCAAATTTCTCTACAAGGACTTCCTTCTTCATTTGAATTCTCTCATGAATTGATTTCCAAGATGTGAAAGTTTTAGGTTCTTTAAGCTTCTCAACAAGGATTTATTTCTTTATTTAAATGCCCTCTTGAATTGATTTCTAAGATAGGAAAGTTTTAGGTTCTTCAATCTTCTCAACAAGGATTTCTTTCTTAATTTGAATGCCCTCTTGAATTGATTTCCAAGATGAGAAATCTTTAAGTGTTTTAGGAGGGATGGGTGGGGCTTGAATGGGGAAAGGCTCTTCTTTGGTTTCAATCTCCCAATATAAGCTTTTTCATTTTGTTTATCCCATGAATTCACCACTTGATTCTAATGTGGAATCTTAAAGGACCTTTTGGGGGGTTCTTGAGGAAGGGGAATGGAGTTTTGTGCCAAGATAACCTCATTATTTTCCATCCAAGTAATAATCAAACACTCTAATTCTAATTTGTCTTAATATTCAACCTTCTTAACATGAACCTATTTCCTCTTTTGGATATTCTCTTGGATTAACTTCCATGATGGGAAGTGTTGAGGAATGTGTGAAAGCCTTGGGATATCTTGGAATTCACTTAATTTAGCCTCTTAAGGAAGAATAGGTTGAGAAAAATATGGTTGAGATAGAGTAAGAGAAATCACATGAGGTTTATATCCATGAACTTGATGCCCTTTATGAACCATTAAATTGTCCTTTATGCATTAAATTAGGTAACCTATATCTACAATGTCACTATTAAGTCTTTATTAGTTCACTCTCTCAATAGGTGCCCATTGTCTATTAATCAACTACAATGAGTTTCTCAGATTCTAAATGAGATGACTAGGAAAATTTAGACCATACTCCTTTGTCTATCAAGTTCCATCATGTCTTTCATAGCCTAAAATAGTTTACTTGAATATTTAGATAGACTGATTAGAAATGTGGCTATGTTGACTAAGAGTATTATGGTCTTGACAAGGTTGGTTATAAAGATGAATACACTATTAGGGAGGTAGACTTGGGATGGGATATGGCATATAATACTGATGGCAAGATTGGTAAGGTTGTTGAGGAAAGAATAAGGATGATGCTCTTGATATCAAGGTTAGTATGGCTCAACATACTATTGATAGGGGTCAACCAACTACTAATAGGGATCAACATAAGCTAGACATGGCTCAACATGAAGCTGATAATGATCAAGAAGCTACTAATATGATTCACCAACTTGAGTAAAATAGAAATCAACTCCAAACTCAATCATGAAAATTCATGAGGAAGGAAGAATAAAAAGATCACTTGCTTGAAATATTACCTAGGCTAGGCTACTAAAACTAGCTGAATACACTCAGAATCACCATTGGTACTTGTGTTCATACCTCTAAAGGTTGATACCTTAAACATCACACAAATCACTCTTTAATGGATGAAGTCTCTTGTCCCATTAGGCATGCCTGAACTATTATCATCAAAATTTACACCCTTGAGGAGGTTGTTCAAGCTTTTTCACTTAAGTGATAGCATGGAGACACCTCTAGGATATGGGTGGCCTAATCAATAAGGTGAATCTCTAGATAGGGATATCTCCCTTGATGCTATCACACTGAACTATTATTAGACCTATTGCTTGCAATGTAAAAGGGTAAGAAAACTAAAATTAAACTAAACTAAGGAGGTGATGTACCAAATTAACATCCTCCACTTGACTATCATGCACTAAGAGCATGAATGAGGCCTCAATCTAATCATACTACTCAATAATGATCTTCAATCATGAGTATTTAAACATAGAGGTCATAGATAATGAGATAAATATAAGGGTTAATTAAGAGGCCTAAAGAAGACACTAATGACTAGAATTCATTTCTAAACTAGACAAAGCTACCCAAACTCACCATGTGACCTGTAAGAAAATAATCCATTTACAAAGAGGTATGAATAGACAAATAAGAGAGAGTGAAGGAAATACTACTATAATTAATCAATAATCACACAATTACAATATTTTCAATCATTTGAGAAGATAAGAATCATATTTTTTCAACATTTAGAGGCATAGTACAAGTGTTTAGTTGAGCAGGGCTTCACCATACTCAGCCAAAAGATCCATAACAAGCCTTTCAAGGTTACATGTATAGAAGAATTGGAAGAAGAGAAAAAGATAGTACAATAAGAGAAATTTTTGAGATTCCCATCATGATCATATGAGTTATAAAACAAAGAAAGAGTGACACCAAACTATAAAGGATGTGTTGTTATCTTTCTTCTTAGCATTTTAGGACATGTGTTGGAGTGATTCCTTGTAAGGAGTGGTCTATGAAGTTACTTTGATAATTCTAATATTCTTTAATCTAAATCCATTTCTTTGAAGTTACATCTTTGCATCTATAAGGTAGTTACAATTCCTTTAACTAACACTTGACACCTTAAAGATCCTCTACACCAACCTTTGTCTCTCACCATGCTTCTTCTTCATACAAGATTAGCATTGAAATTCATGACTCTTTCTCTCTTTTCTACCAAGGCATAATCCCAAAGGAATAGTCTTATTTTATGCCATGGAATTCCTCTATAACATATTAGTTTAATTTCATAGAGCTTTACCTCGGTCAATGGAAGTCATTTTATAGCCAGACTATCAATTTTGTTATTCAAAGGAGTATAAAGAGGTCTTCATTATCATGGATATTTAAAGTAGTTTTGAGGGATAAGGATGATCTCAATATATTATTTACTAAATTAAAATGTTGTTTAGATGATGCTTATAATCCCTCTAGGTTACCTTGAAAACTCCTTGACTTATGAGGTTCTAGAACTAGCTTGTAACTCTATCCTTATAATGTAAGAGTCATCGCACCTCTTCTATTTAGGACTTGATAAAGTTTGTAACTCATGTGATATATTTCATGTGGCCATGAGGTATCCTTCTAATATTTATGAAATTTTTATGAGAGTGTCTATGATATATTCATGCTCTATTTAACCTTTCCAAACCCTATAGCTAGACTTATTGAGCAAAATAATGTATCAATCATCACTTTGGTTTAATAGAGTGACTTGGTAGTTCATTTATCACCTTCGCAAGTCTAAAAAATGGGTTTATAAGGTCAAATAACCTTTGAATAGGCTTAAAAATCCCTATAACTTGATTTAAGGACCTATCATCACCTTACATATTCACAAACAGACCTACAACTATGACTTTTAGGCCATTTTTATACATTCCCAGTCCACACGTGCCATCACTTTGATTAATTAGATGCCTAAAAAATGAATGAGGGTCATCTTGGTGATTTATAGGTCATTTAAATTCATCTTGAGTGTTTGAAAGCTTTATTTCTTCCACTAGGTTGCATTTAAGGTTTAAGGAGGGTTTTAGAGCACTTAAAGTGTTAAAGATGATTCATAAAGTTCTGGACCTAGATGAATGAACTGATCCTTGTAATCCTAGGTATAACACCCATTTCATCTTCCCCAAACTCCATTTCCCCCATGCATCTGCTCATGTGAGATCACATTTACTAAAAGTTGACTTTCTTAGCCATATCACCATGACTATGTAGTCAAATAAGGTGATTTAGCAAGAAAATATTTCAAATTGTTTGGTTTATCCTTGAAAATCCATTATAGGGTTTTTAAAACATTTTATGATGTGTTATTATGAATATATTAATGAATTATCCTTTCAAACCTCTGAATTTTGCTTTGATCCCTAAGCAAGGGTTTAAACATAGTCCTCTTTAATTGGCCCTAACAAGCCTTTGCACACACTTTTATTCTTTTTCAGTGGTTCTAAACTTCAATAAGTTATCCTAAAACTTATCATTAATCCCTTTAGGATATTCAATTTTCCAAACACTTTAGATCATGTAGGTTTCTTCATGTTTCATGCACACAAGCCTATGTATGCTTATTTAGGGCTTCTAGGCCTAAATAGCCTTTTTGACCTCCTCATTATCATCTATTTTGAATTATCTCTTCATATCAATGAGTTAAAATGAATAATATCTTTCTCCTACATCTTACTCACCTCTTAAAACTCTTCAAACCTCAAAACACTTCCAGAATGTGCAAGTTTTCTCAAATTTTCATACACAAGCCTATGTATGACCATTTAGGCCTTTTAGGCCTAAATAGGCCTCGTTCCCTCTATTTTGACTTAATTCACCTCATGAATCTTTTTTAATCTCTTTTTATCATCTATAATTAAGTTTACATGCCTTCTTGGTCTTCATCTCCTTCATGGTTTCCAACTAAGTCCCACACTTATCTCTCATCTTCCTAAACAAGCTTGTAGGTAGTGTTTTAGATCCTTGACTACAAGTCTAAGGTAGGATTAAATTTATTGGAAATTTTAGACACATTATTAATATTTAAAAATATTAAAATTTATATTCATGTTCTTCCTAACCTCTCTACAGACCTTGTATCCCTCCATCAGATGCCACAAGTATGTTTCTTCTCTTGTTTGTCTATATCTAGCATGTAGGTGATATTTTAAACTCATTGTATGGTTAACTTTGTAAATATGGTGTCTTGAGTTGGTCTTAACTCCCCTAGTGTCCAAATTAAGGTTTCCACTTTTGTCATGTCTTCTCTAACCTGTGTGACTTTATAGAACCTCCACCTAATACCCACATTAGTATCCTTCACTTGGGCATGTGGCAGGCCTATATGTAACAATTTAGGTTCTTAACTACATCATTTGCATGTTATTATACCTTATAGTATCCATTTTATCAATATTTATACTTTAGGTAATGCTCATTCATGTTCTATAACCTATTCACAATCCCTTCATCCATGTTGATGGGCTTGATCAACCCACTTGGTCATTGACTTAATACACAGTCCACTTCTAACGTCCATTCTCCTCATGATTGATTACCCATTCCCATCATCACTTTCTCCTTAAAACAAGGAATCCATGAATATATTATTTTGATTGGATGTTATAGGTATGTCTAGGATATTATGGGAATGAGAAACCAATCTAACATTAGTTCCTCCCAGTTAGAGAACAAGATTGCATTGCCCTCTCTAGTCTTCAATAGGCCTTGAATACTCTTATATCAATAAGGTTGATATGCTTTAAAATATTATTAAATTATTCCTTTTCATAATTCATATAACTTAACTCAAAACTCTACACCTTTATTTGACTCTCACCACTTAGGTTTCAAGCACAATCCTACCACTTTTAGCTCACCTTCTTAACCATACCTTTTGATTCTTATGACTGGTCTCTTTCTTTGGATAATGGAGGTAATTTGATGGAAGATAGTGTTGGCTAGATTTTATGCATAGATTAAAACCTAGGTAGTCATAAGATATATATCCTTCATTTAACGGTGAAGCTCCCATGTAAGATGTTCATCTATCAAGGTTGTGAATACTAATAACTAATTTTGGGGGTATTACTTTAATCACCTTAGCTCGTGAACCATAGCTAGGTAATTTAGCAGTAAATAATTTTGTTTGGGATTATTGTATAAAAGGGGAATATATAGTAATGGTTATATAAAGAGGAAACATGCTTAACAATAAAGATTTTAGAGTTTATTACATCCACACAATCATAAATAAAAAATAAAATCACACTTTCAGTAAGAAAGAGAAGGAATAAATTCTACCTCATATCCAAAATAACATAAATTTCATCCTAAGATATTAATAGAATGTTCAAAAAAAATCTGTAGACACAAAATTTGCCAAAAATCTACTTCCCTTTATTCAATCTAGACTAGTTCATAAAATCACATCCAAGAGTTTCAACACAAAGTTTGAAATCATAAAAATACACAAATTACAATAGATTTTGCCTAAATTTTTTTGATATTTAGCTCGTAGGCTTCTTCCTATATTTATAGTGTCCAGAAGACAAATACAAATAGGAAACATTAATTACTTTTTTTGTATGTGCAAGCTACAAAATTGGAGACAGTTTAGAGTCTTTCTCCTAAATTCCCTCATTGTATGGCATAGATGATTTTCAACTTAAAATAAAATCTCCCATTTTGCATGTTTGCCACCTATTTCTAAGTAATTGAATTTTTAAAAAAACTTAAAGTAATGACTTTTAAACCATTTACTTAACTTTGTACAACTCAACTTAATTACTCAATTAATTTGTCAGAGAGAAGAAAGAAAGAAAAATAAGAAGAAAGAAGAGAAAGTTAATCCATCTGCATGGCCTCAATCTTGTTCTTATTCCAGTATTAGATGTACCTATCAAATATGTATTGCATCTCTCCTCCATTAACCTTTTTAATAGCTTCAGTCTCTATTTTAAACCTTAGGGACTCTCTTTCTAGGATCTTTCTAAATGTGTTTACCTTTGTCAAGTTGGGTTTTAATTCCTTGACATCACTATGAAGTTAATCAGCTTCTCAATTGAATTGCAAGTAAATGGAGTGGCAGCTTCATCTACATTTTTCTAGAGAAGTGGAAGGAGGTCTTCAAGGGATGTTGGAGGCTTGTCAAGTGTATAACTTGTAACATAATAGATATAATTATCTAGTTAATCCATCACTTTATCAACCTCTTCTTTTAGTAGCTACATTTCACCCAGAATGTTTTTTATATTTTTTGTATGGAAAGACATTATTATTTCTAGTTTCTAGCCCCTTTGTACTAATTTATTTGGGACAATCTATTCTTTAATCAATATTTTTTTGAGCAATGAATTTATTTTAACTAGGGTTTCCAACTGGCATTCAACAACTCTATTTTCACTATATATCTTCTCTATCAACTCCCTCATCATAGTAAACTTACTTTGTAGATCACCCAAGCTATCTGGTATTTATTTGTATTTCTTTATTAATTTTTAAATGATCTACTCTATCCACTCATCAACAGCCTTGGCTTTGTCTCCTATGTATTTAAATTCTCTGATGATGTGCTCATTGAGTTATTCTTCTACTAGCATGGGTTGAGATGAATATTGTGTAACCTTTGCAATGATCTCACATAGATTGGAGATTTGATCATTCAATTTAGCTTTCTCAAAATTTTCCTTATCTAGCTTGGAGAAGATTGCATCAATTAGAGTCTGGGTATCTTATTTTAGTCCTTCAATAGTAACTTTTCCCAGAGGGACTATAGTTACTCTTATGTCTACTACAGTCAATTCTCCCTTTTGTTTTCCCTCTACTAGAGTAGACATTTGAGTAAAATTTTGACCAGAAGGTTTAATGACTAACTTTGAAGTAATTTTGGTAGCTTTTGAAATTTTACCTCTTCCTCCAAGGCTCTTGAGTAGATACAGATCCTCCTCTTCCAAGTTTATTACTTCCCTAGCCTCTGAAACTACTTGTGAAACCAACCAAGATGAGAAGTCACTATTTAAGGAGTGAGAAGTGTCAGCATGTACCACCATCTCTTGATTGGACCCTATTGTATAAGAAGTTAACACTGTATCATGGCCTTCTTCTTTTGCACCATCTAGAAAAAGTACTCTTTCAAACTCTATCATTTTCTCCACCATCAACTGCTTCCTCAACTCTTCATCTATAATAGTCCTACTACCACTTTCGACTCTAGTTGCCTTTTCCAATAATGCTTCTTTATGGGCATGACAATCCCCCAAAGATGAAGAAATGGTATCTAAAGGAGGAGGTAAGTATCTAGGTGGTGAGAAAGGAGGAGGGTGAGGTGATGGATCTATGTCTTTTACTGAAGGGAGAGTGAAAGATGTTAGCTTTAAAGGTGGAATAATTTTGATCTTTTATGAAGCTTCTAAGGTGGGGTTTAATGGGAATGTTGAAGTGTTATGAGTTGATACAGAATGAATTTTATCTATAGGAGGTGATTGTGAAGTAGATTAAGATTCTCGCCCACTTGTTACTTGAGATTTTTTATGCACTTTTAACTTTTTGGGTCTCTAGCTACTCTCGCCCTCATGTTTCTCTTTCTAAAACTTCCCTACCTTATTTACTACATTATTGCCTCAACCAAACAATGTCCCTTTTCTTGTAACCAATTTTAAGTATTAATGAGGATGATTGAAGTTATCTCAATAAATGTTTTGGAACTAACTTTAATGGTTGGTAGAGGGGCATTATTTCCTCCCATTTGATTGTATGCATCAAGTATCACATGGCCATCATCAAGAATATTTTTAGATATCCTTTCCAAACCAAAATTAATAATTTGTTGTACTATTAATCTACTGAAGTCCTTTCTTCTAACTTCATATTCAATCCTGTAGTTCATCGAAAAGTCCTCCAATGCGGGGATGTGCATATATTCTATAGAGACTATCTTTTTTTCAATCCCTTTAGGATCAAAGTTCATCCTAGCTTGGAAGTATTCCTACTCATAATGAAGAAACATTTCTATTTGGACATTCTTGGCCTTTTGGATACTCTGACAATTATAATTACCAATTGTGATGGGGAAGTTAATTGTTGCCTTGTGTTACTTTGCTTTTAAGTCATGTAATTCTACCAATTATTTGCATAATTCCATTTTTACCCATTTTTCATTGGGGTATCTTGGTAACTTAAGTGGTGATCCTGAGAAACCATGAATCCTGAGGTAAGTAAAATTAGCAAATTGAATGAAGAAGTAACCAAATTGAGAGACAACCTCCCATGCCTCCTTGCTTACTCTGCTTGTTTTCAAATCATTTTTTACCATTAAAATGATTTCATAAAAGAATACATTAGTTATTATCTTGTATTTCTTGAAGTATTCAAGCAATACCAGTTGTGGGTAATACTCGTAGATAAGATATGTTGCTAACATCACTCTCTTATGCAGTTTGGAGAATATTCATTTTGAGGCTGTAGCATATACTAGATATGAAGTCATTTTGAAATCAAGTATTTATCTAACCTTCTTGAGATATTCACCAATATTATTACTTATTGTTTCATCCCAATTGATCATTGCATTGGCTCTATTAACCTTAATTATTCTGATGAAGTAATACATCCATGATTAGAAGAATTTTGCATTTCTTTCTCCATTTATCCTACATAATAACTAGTTAATGTCATCAACTTCTTGTACAAGATCTGATCTTTGAATGGTCTTCAGGAATCTAGATGGTTGCTTAAATTTATTTAGATAACTTTTATTCATGATACTTATACATTTAGTTGTGCTAATTTCCCATCTATCGATGGCCTTTTGCATGTTGACATTAAGTACTTTGGATTTTGTTGGAATTTTAAGATAGTAGTTAAATAATTGTGTGTCCAACCTTATCATTGTATTGTCTGCTATGATCCTAACTATTTTAGTTAGAGGATTGTAAAATTTTGCACACTCTAAAACAAACTCTAGAAATTGGGTAGTACTTGGAAATGTTATAGCTTGAATGATCCCATTGTTAACCATAGCTTGCATAAGAGGTGTCTTGTGGGTTGCCTTAGATATATCAATTAGTTCACTTACAGACACATGTCCCATATCAGTATCACTTATTTTAGTAATTTTAGACACTATACATGATTCCACTGGATAGCCCTTGTGCTCATATCTCATATTGCCTAGATGTGCTTTTTCTTGAGATTTTTCTTTTCCTCTCTTTGTTGAAGCTTTTGTAGTTACAAGACTGGGATCTTCTTGTGTGAAAATTACTTATCCTAACCTTCCTACCTCTTCTATCTCCGAAGATATCTCTTATATGTGAGACATTTGTCACAGGTTCCCTCATAAATATGTGCACAACTTAAAATGTTCTTGTATGAAATTTGAACAAACGTGTAAATCAACATTTGTCAAGTTCATTCATACATATGATCAATTTTAATTTCTCAAGAATCATGCTATTATGAAATTTCAAGTAAACTTTTAGTGCACATAATGAGAAGTGGGCTCAACTGGGAGAGAATAAAGAGTTGTTTTGGTCTACTTTCCTTTGTATGGTGAATTTGGAGGGCCTCCTTACTCATTTTTGAGTCATAAAAATTTTGGTTAAGCTTTCTCTTTATATTGAGGACTTTTGGTGGTGCATTACTTACTTTATAAAAGGGAAATAAGTAATGACTTAAAAAAGTTCCCTTTGTATCTAAGACTTTTGGGGGTGCATTACTTAATTTTTAAAAGGGAAATAAGAAATGACTTAAAAAAGTTTTGATGGATATTTCCTTTGTATTGAGGACTTTTTGAGCTCACTTACTTAATGAAAATAAGTAATGAATCTTTGGAACTCCACTTTACACTAAGGCTTTATGGTGGACTTTTCGGTAGGCTCAACTTGTTTCAATAAAGCAAGTAATGAGGCTAAGAAATTTTAATTTGGTCTTTAAAGTGGGTTATGGGAATTTTGAAAGGCTTGACTAATTTTGGAGAATAAAGAAATGAATTATTGAAAACATAAACCATTTCCCTTTGACCTGTGTATTTTTAAATATGTTCAACTTATTTTTCAAAAAGAAGTAATGATTCTTCAAGGACCCAGTTTGCATGCTAAATGGGATTATTTGAAAAATCTGATGGATTTTATAAAGTAGACAGTGGGAATAAGAAATGCCTCAGCTTATGTTATGAAATAAAAGAAGTAAGGAGCCAATGAAATCTTGATTTGCAAAGGATGAGTTAAAATTGTGAAAATTATTGAAAGCTTGACTTGTTTGCTAAATGATTAAAAATTTTGAAGGCTTCAACTGATTTCAAAATAGAACCAAGTTGTGACATAATGAAATCCCAGTTTGGTCTAAAAATGAGGGCTATAGACTTTTATAGGCAACTTACTTATCTTTTTGAAGGAAGAAAAGACTCAATAAAACTCTAATTTTGTATTCATTACTAAAATAGCAGATTTTTCGAAAGTCTCAACCTATTTGTCAAATAGAAATAAAGGAAGGAAGTAAAGGGGGACAAAAAGTTTTATTTACTCTTCATTTATAATATAAAACCTTTATGAATGCTTAAATTAGTTTATAAAATAATTAAATGGCTCATAGAACTGTGATTTGGTCTATAAATGGATGGCATTTAAAAGGACTACAAAATTTTCTAAAACTTCAACTTATTTTCTTTTCAAATAAGCAAAGACTAAATAAAACTCTAAACTAGTTTTTGAGTGGGTTGTAGATTTTTAAATGGTCTCAACTTATTCATAAAGCAAGTAATGGCTTAATAAAAATATGTTTTGTTGTTGTGGTCTTGGGCATCGTTGCGAAAATGATCGACTAATTTCCTAGAGGAAATAAAATGGATTTTGAAAACCACAAACCAGGTTTGTAGTTTGGTGAAATGATCATTCCAAACCCTAAGTAGGGAAAAGCTCAGACAATTGTTAATGCATACCAAGGCAAAAAAAATCATTTAGGGTTTTTAGCTGGAATAATGTATGAATTTTGATAGAAAGAATATAGGGAAAAACACACAAAACAAAGCTAAAATAAATAATAAAAAAAAAACATACCTAAAAGCAAAGAAAATATTATGGGAGATTGCTTAAAACAAATTCCAATTAGTCAATCTGTGAAAAACTCTTGCATGGATGGATGATCCAAAGTGAGGTGAAGATAAAAAAGATGTGGTAACTATGACCTAGAAAAGTGATTTATATATTTTATAATCTCCCACTTTAACTCATTAACTCAATTTATATCAAATGAACTTTTTTCTTTTTACTCATTTAAAACAAGTAAAGTGATTTATAAAACCCGATTGGGTCTTGGATGAAAAATTGAGTGACTTTAAGCACATGGGCATTTTGTGAGTGGCTTTATAACTTTCTAGAGATAATTTTGAGTAATGTGTATAATTGAAAGTGGAAATCAAAACTTAAAATTAAACTAAATGGGAAAGCAACAACATGACCAATAATGAACACAAGTCAAAAAGACCAAAAAAATTTAAAGGGGTACTCCAATATTTCCAGGTGAAATCTTAGGGACACTAGATAGACAAAGGAATGAGAAACCTAGAAAACACCATATGAAATCTTCCCAATATATGAAACCCTTTTTCAATTTCATGACCTCAAGAAGGTTTGTCTTCAACTATTCTATCTTATTTAATGGCTAGAGATGATATGAGGGGGCTACTAGGAGTAGTGAGGGATTCATCTAGGTTTTTTTTGGACCAATGGAGGTAAGAAAACACCTAAATCAATCCAAAACCTACTTTCAGTCTTGACTGTAATGTCCAACTAAAGAAGGAAGAACTATATTCTTGTCAAATGCCCTTTATTTAGATGTACTTGATGACTTTGATGTTATATAGGTCTATTTTCACCCTGAGATCACCCAAATATGATTATTCTTACTCCATCCATCTTAGAGATAGAATTACAAAGATAAACCTAAGCCTACAATGATGAAGAGGGCATTTTGATCTCCTTACACTCTTAACAATTATTCATAGAGTTAAGGGGATTGACCAAGAAACTAATGCCAAAAAGTGGAATGGAATAAGGACCACCTATTATTCCTAGGAGCTCAACTCCCAACTCTCTCTCTCCTATTTATACCAAGTGAAAATCAATGTGCCTTCTAAGGTTGCCAAGGATATCAATAGGGAAAAAGAGTAGGTTTTTGCTTTGTTTGGACCTAAAACTCACTCAAATACATGGATTTAGACTTGAGGAGGATGGGTGAATCCATGGTAGTGTTTATAAGTGATCTTTACTTTTAAAACCTACAAGCACCCTTTTAAAAACCCTTCTTTTGCCATGAGAACTATCATATTTTGCATGAAATCATGATTGATTCAATGCAACAAGTGTTCATAGATATTCCACATACCTTTACGTATTTTTAATGATGTGCCAACAACTTCCCTCTACTGTTCACTTTCCATTTTTTACAATATTGCTTTTTAGAATGTTACAAAATAGAATAAGAAAACATTTCAAAAGGTTGTAATGTTATAAAAGAGTGTTTGACATCTTTTGGGAACTTTTAAGGACCAAAAGGGGCATGAAATTACTTTCACATGTATTAGATGACACAACAAGGTCATCTAAACCTTTAGCACCATTGAATAACTTGAAACATGTCATGAAGTGACTAGGCAAGCGCAAGACCAAAATGAATAATTAACCTTAGATTTTGTCAAACTTACCTTAAATAATGCTAAACACACATTATAAGGGATTTTTAAGGCTATAAATCAAGGTATAGGCTTGATTAGTAAAGTTTTTTTTATGATACTAGTCTATGATAGTTAATTTTGTCTAACATGTTGAATCCAAGCTAAGTTATCAGTTTATATAGGGTAATACCCTAAATAATCAACCCTTGACACATTTTTATGCAATTAAATCTATTATGTGGATGAATTTGGTCAATACAAGTGATTTCTAGGCTTAAATTATGTCATTTGTTAGAAATTGATCTGATACCCAATTTAGACATGAAAGTGGCTAAAAATGACTGTCTACACTTTATATGGGTCCAACACTTTTATTTTGGTGTTACATACCTATAATAACATTAAAGTCTCTAAAAATGAGTATCTAAACTTTATATGGGTCCAACACTTTTATTTAGGTTTCAAACACAATCCTACCACTTCTAGCTCACTTTCTTGACTATGCCCTTTGATTCTCATGGCTGCTCTCTTTATTCGGATAATGGAGGTAAGTTGATGGAAGATAGACAGAGGAATGATAAACCTAAATAACACCATATGAAATCTTCCTAATATATTGAAAACCCTTGTTGAAATTCATGACCTCAATAAGGTCTATCTTTGACTTACAACTATGCAATAATCCCCTTGGAATATATGGTTTGGCCTCTAACTTCACTATTTTGGCTCACTTTCTACCTAGAGATGATCTAAATGGGTTACTAGGAGTATTGAAGGATTTATATAGCTTTTTTAATGACTAATGGAGGCAATTAAACATCTAAACTAGTCTAAAACCTACTTGTAGTCTTGATTGTAATGTTCAAATAAAGAAGGAAGAACCAGTTTCTTGCCAAATGCCCTAAGTTCAAATGATGTACTTGATGAATTTGATGTTATATATGTCTCTTTTCACCTTAATATCACCCAAATATTATTATTATTCCTCCATCGAGCTCAGAGATAGACTTATAAAGAGAAACCTAAGCCTGCAAGGATGAAGAGGGCATTTTGAGCTCCTTACACTCTTAACAAGTGTTCATAGAGTTAAGGGGATTGACCAAGAAAACAATTCCATAAAGTGGAAGGGCATAAGGACCCCCTACTATTACCAATATATCATTTCCAATCTCTCTCTCTCCTCTTTTTACCAAGTGAAAATTGGTGTGCCTTTTAAGGATGCCAAGGATATCGATAGGGAAAAGGAGTAGGTTTTTCCTCTATTTGGATCTATAAATCAATAAAATTAATTTATTTGGACCTTTTTAGGATGGATTAATATATGTGATGTTTGTAAGTAAAATTCACTCCAGAAACTTGTAACCACCCTTTGAAAAACCCTTCTTTCACCATGAGAACTTTCATATTCTACTTGAAATATTAATTAAAATAATGAAACAAGTGTTCATAGATCTTCCACATGCCTATACAAATTCATAATGATATGATAAAAACTTCCCTCTATTGTGCACCTTCCATTTATTACAATATTTCTTTTTGAACCATTACAAAATGAATCAAGAAAACATTTCAAAAGGTTATATAGAAAAGAGTGTTTGACATCTTTTGGGAAGTTGTACAGATTAAAAGGGGCATGAAATTACTTTTAAATGTGTTAGATGACTCAACAAATCCCTTTAAACCCTTAGAACCATTGAACAACTTGAAACATGTCATGAAGTGACTAGATAAGCACAAGACCAAAATGAACAATCAACCTTAACTTTGTCAAACTTACCTTAAAAAATGCTAAACACACATTATAAGGGATTTTTAAGGCTATCAATCAAGGTACGATCTTGATTGGCAAAGTGTTTTTATGGTACCAATCTATGATAGTTAATGTTAACTAACATCTTTGGTGACCTCCTAGGATTTTATGCCTACCATGCACCTTAGACCGGTTGCCTAGTCCATTCATTAGACATGGAGTCATCTCTCACTCGATCTCAAACCTAAATTAACCTTGAAACTTGACTACAAATTCCTTGAAACAACTGATTACCTTCACCAACATAATATAATAAGAATCAAACACACCGAAATAAGGCATACATGCACACAAAATAACAAGACAAAACACTATGTTATAAAGTACATAAAAGAAGTATAAGACAAGAAATAACTAATCTAACCTATACTAACCTACTCTAACAACTTGAGACAGCGCTAAATAAAACCATTGACTGGTAGTGTAAAGTAGTTACCTTTATTTTCCAAACTCATGTGATTGACAAACCTGATGGTAGCCATGAGAGAATAGGAAAGAGGTAATTATATTTTAATCTTAACATTCTCTTCTTCATTAAAATCAACCTTATACACCTCTTCCACCTTGCTTGAAGCATGAATGATTTGGGATGTCTGCTTAGAGTGATCTTGCACATGTTTAGGCTTATCTTCATGTTTTAAAATAAACATGATAGGTAATGGTTCTTCTTTGTTGGCTTCCTATTGGGATAAGTAACTGATAGGACATGTTCTTGTAGTGATGTAGACCTGATCAACCTTCACCACATGACAAATGTTTGCCTCCTCAAGATCTGGTGGATCTAATTAAATTAATTAACATATATCTTGTAGCCTGCTTGTAGAATTGACTTTAAGAGGTGAAGCTTATTGTTCTTTAATAGGTTATGGCCAATAGAGGTTTGTTTCATCTTTTAAAAGTGAAAAAAAAATTGTATACTAATTTAGAGGTTGATATTCTTCCTTAAGAACATCAAACAAGTCATTATTAAGTGGAATTACTTGTTTGAATATTACAATTGGAAGAATAATACTTTTTAGATATTGACTTGCTTTCCAAATATACCTTATTTTGTCTTTGCCAATCTATGCTCTCCTTGTCTAATATTAAAACATGATCCAATTACCTCAAATAATTATTCAAACTTACTTTCATTAACTTGTAAATCAATTAGGTCCTCTTGTGTTTCACTAAATTCCTTATTGTAGCAAGGAAGAGGCTCATTAGCTTGAAAGAAACAAGGAATTTCAAAGCATAAATTTACCTTCTCTTAAGGGATATCAATTTTTGGTTTACTTTAATAAGTTATAACCTCAAATGCATATTCATCTTAATTGGCTTGAAATGAAATCTCTCGATGCTTGGATTGTTCCTCATGATCTATTAGTTCACTAGCAACTCCAACCTCCTCATACTTTGTTGCCATCTCACCCACTATTGGATAGTCATCTTGAACCTACTCAACAACATCAAATTCATGCCAATGTGACTAATCCACTTGGTCATTTATGGCATTTTGAATACATGCTTATGATTATAACATTGATAACTCATCAAGTCTTTATTTCTCTTCATCTCCAAAGATTGATTTCCATCTCTACTTACCAAGTGGTCTTCCAATTATGACCTCTTCATCATATACACTTGAAGTATCCTCTTCATAGCCCTTTTAAATCTCAACTATAGTTTTAACTTGATCTTACTCTTTGGCCTCTCATATAACATGTTCTTTCTCAGTGAGGGGCAACTCATCCTCACAAACAAGCTTTGGGATTTCATGATCAATGAGCTTATCACTCTCTTCCTTCCATTCACCAATGAATCGTTCAAATCTTGAAATGCTTTGGTTTTTAAATTTCTATACAAGGACTTCCTTATTCATTTGAATGCTCTCATGAATTGATTTCCAAGATGTGAAATTTTTAGGTTCTTCAAGCTTCTCAACAAGGATTTCTTTCTTCATTTAAATGCCCTCTTGAATTTATTTCCAAGATGGGAAAGTTTTAGGTTATTCAATATTCTCAACAAGGATTTCTTTCTTAATTTGAATTCCCTCTTGAATTGATTTCCTATATGGGAAAGCTTTAAGTGCTTTAGGAGGGATGGGTGGGGCTTGAATGGGAAAAGGCTCTTCTTTGGTTTCAATCTTCCAATATAAGCTTGTTCCATTTCGTTTATCCCATGAATTCACCACACGATTCCAACTTGGAATCTTAAAGGACCTTTTGGGGGATTCTTGAGTAAGGGAAATGGAGTTTTGTACCAAGATAACCTCATTATTTTCCCTCCAAGTAATAATAAAACACTTTAATTTGAATTTTTCATGATATTCAACCTTCTCAACATGAACCTATTTCCTCTTTAGGATATTCTCTTGGATTGACTTCCATGATGGGAAGTCTTGAGGAATGTGTGAAGGCCTTGGGATATCTTGAAATTCACTTGATTTAGCCTCTTGAGGAAGAATAGGTTGAGCAAAATATAGTTGAGATGGAGTAAGATAAAGCACATGAGGTTGATGTCCATGAACTTAATGCCCTTTATGAACCATTAAATTGTCCTTTAAGTATTAAATTAGGCCACCTATATCTAGCATGTCACTAGTAAGTCTTTGTTGGTTCACTCCCTCAATAGGTTTCGAGTCTCTATTAATCAGCTATAATGAGTTTCTCAAATTTTGAATGAGATGATTAAGAAAACCTAGACCATACGCCCTTTTTCTATCAAGTTCTATCATGTCTTTCATATCCTAAAAGAGTTTTATTAAAGCTTGAGATAGACTGATTGGAAATGTGGTTATATTGACTAAGAGTATCATGGTCTTGATAAGGTTGGTTAGAAAGATGAATACGCTACCAAGGAGGTAGACTTGGGATGGGATATGGAAAATAGGATTGATGGCAAGATTAGTAAGGTTGTTGAGGCAAATAATAAGGATGATACTCTTGATATCAAGGTTGGTATGGCTCAACATACTACTATTAGGGGTCAACCAACTACTGATAGGTATCAACATAAGCTTGACATGGCTCAACACAAAGTTGATAATGATCAACAATATATTGATATGATTCACCAACTTGACTAAAATAGAAATCAACTCCAAACTCAATCATGAAACTTCATGAGGAAGATAGAATAAAAAGATCACTTGCTTGAAATATTACCTAGGCTGGGTTGTTAAAACTAGTTGAATACACTCAAAATCACCATTGGTGCTTGTGTTCATGCCTTCAAGAGTTGATACATTTAAAATCACACCAATCACTCTTCAATGGATGAAGTCTTTTATCCCACCAGGCATGCCACAACTATTATTATCAAAATTTGCACCTTTGAGGAGGTTGTTCAAGCCTTTTCACTTAAGTGATAGCATGAAGACACCTCTAGGTAATGGGTGGCCTAATCACTGAGGTGAATCTCTATATAGGGATAGCTGCCTTGATGATATCACCCTTAACTATTATTATACCTATTTCTTGCAACAAAAAATGGTAAGAGAACTAAAAGTAAACTAAACTACAGAGGTGATGTACCAAATTAACATCCTCCACTTGGCTATCATGCACTAAGAACATGAATGAGGCCTCAATCTGATCACACTACTTAATAAGGATATTCAATGATGAGTATTTCAACATGGAGGTAATAGACAATGAGATAAATACAAGGTTTAATTAAGAGGCCTAAAGAAGACACTAATGACTGGAATCCACTTCTAAACTATACAAAGCTACCCAAACTCACCATGTGACCTGCAAGATGACAATACATTTATAAAGAGGTAGGAGCAAAAAAATGAGAGAGAGTGAAGACACTACTACTATAATTCATAAATAATCACACAAGTACACTAGTTACAAGCATTTGAGAAGATAATAATCAGCTTTGTTCAACATTCAAAGGCATAGTACAACATTTATGTTGAGCAGGGCTTCACCATACTCAGCTAAAGGATCCATAACAAGTCATTCAAGGTTACATTTATAGAATAATTAGAAGATAAAAATATCATAAAAGAAGAAAAAAAATTGAGATTCCCATCATGATCATATGAGCTACAAAATAAAGAAAGAGTGACACCAAACTGCAAGGGATGTGTTGTTATCTTTCTTCTTAGCATTCTAGGACATGTGTTGGAGTGATTCCTTGTGAGGAGTGGTGTAGAAAGTTACTTTGGTAATTATGATATTATTTAGTATAACTCTCTTTATTTGAAGTTACAACTTTTCACTTTTAAGTGTAGTTACAAGTCCTCTAATTGATGCTTGACACCTTGAAGATCCTCTACACCAACCTTTATCTCTCACCATGCTTCTTGTTCATGTAAGATTGGCATTGAACTTCATCACTCTTTCTCTCTTTTCTACCAAGGCATGACTCCCAAATTAATATAATGATTTTATTCCAAGGAATTCCTCTATAAAATCATTAGTTAAATGTCATAGAGCTTTAGTTTAGTCAGCGAAAGTCATTTTGCAGCCAGATTGTCACTTTTTCTATTTAAATGAGTATAGAGAGCTATTAATTTTCATGGAGATTTAAAGTAGTTTTGATTAGATTATTATTATAAGCCCTCTAGGTTACCTTGAAAACTCCTTGACTTATGAGGTTCTAGAACTAGCTTGCAACTCCATCCTTTTGATGTAAGAGTCATTACACCTCTTCTATTTAAAACTTGAGAAATTTTATAACTCATGTGAGAGACTTTTCATGACCATGAGGGATCCTTATGAGATTTATGTGGTGTTTATGAGTATGTCTAGAATGTATACTAGTGTGTCTAGAAGGTTGTGGATGACCTAACCATAAATTGTTTTGAGATAAAATAACATGTGCATAGAATCTAAAAGTTTTATTTATGGCCAATCTTGAGGTATATGAGTTTTGTCCAACCAAAAGGTGAATTTATCAATTCACTAGTATATATACAAGGTTATAACTTTTTATTAAGTAAGAATGTTATGAGTTAAATAAAATATATTTGAATAACATTAGGAGTAGAAGTCTACAAATAATAGTATGAATTGATTGTCTAGATCAAAAGTGTAAAACTGAGTGTGTGAAGATGAAGGAATAGCCATAGTGCCATATGTTTTATAATACCATGTGATCATGTAATTCAAGGAGTAGATTGTAAGAGCAAATAGTTAGGACTTCCATGTGTTGAGGGTACTAAGAACATGAGACATGAGTATGCCAATGGCATGAGTATCTTGAAAGCATGAGATTAGAGGTGTAGACTTTTGAGAGAGTAGATAGAGAGCAAGATGGAAAATAGAGAGAAAGATGGTAGATAGAAGACAAGAGAGTAAATAGAGGAAAAGAGAGCAAATAGAGGACAAGAGAGTAGAAAATAGAAAAGATCAAAGAAGATCAACATCTATTGAGATAGTAACAAGAATGAAGATGGAAGATAAATGTATACTTGGTTGAGTGGGTGCTTGGTCAAGAAGTGGCCGAGTTGGTGTTGAGTAACAAAGGGAGTTGGTGTTTCCTTTCAAGTAGATGCTAGCTAAATCTTGGTCAAGTGGGTGCTTGACTTCATTGGGTTTGGTGTTCCAAGTTGAGTTGGTGCTCATCAATTTTTGATTTTTTGTAAAAATGTTTATGACTGTAGTCCATTTACAAAGGTCATAGTGGGTTTTCTTCCCTTTTAGGGTTTTCCACTCATATATATGTGTTCTCTTATTTCATGCTCATATTAATGGCTCTTCAGGCATTGTTAGATCACTTTGTTGCTTTGATGGTTCATAAAAGTTAAGGTCTAAGAGAAAGAAAGTTTTATAAGGATATTAATTCACCCCCCCTTAGTGATTATTTTTCCTACAAGATTAGGGAGAGCATACATGATGTTTCTTCCATCATAGGATAAACAAACAAGGAAATAAATAAATTGTTTTTGATCACCTAAGTTCCCTAAAGGAGATAGGGGAGAGTATACACAAAATGTTTGGTATGCCACAAATAAAATTAATCTAAGAAATTCAAACTAGTTAACAAACAAAGAACAAACAAAAAGGAAGAAGCTCTTAGGATCTCTAAGCTAAATTGTATGTTCATTTTAAAATAACTAAATCAAATGTGAATGAAGTTTTTACCCCTTGGCTTTGTTTTCCTTGTAAAATTGAAATGCAAAAAGATAAGTCATGTTAGATAAATTTTAAGCACTAAAATGAAAGTGTGTATGAAAATTTAGAAGTGTTTATACATTTTTTCTCCATTTGGGTTCATACAAAAATGTTAAGGGGGTCTCTTATCCTTATAAAAAAACTAATCAATAAACAACTTTTCATTTTTAACTCTTAGCTTTCTGGTTTACATAGAGTGAAATCATTGATTCTTCAGCAAAGTGAAGTCATTGATTCCAACAAAATTGTTATTTTCCCTATGGAACAGATAAATAGATAGATACATGTATTTAGTGAAGTTTCCATTAGATATGGGTGAAGTCATTAATTATTCTAGGTAAATTCATCAAATATAGATTAAAAATTGGGCAAAGTCATTGAAATCACTTGTAAATATATCTGATGAAATCATTAATTTTCAAGGTTGAAGTCATTATTTGTATTTATCAATGTCACCATTTATACATAATGCTTGATTTAACATAGGTAATTGTCACAAATTTTACCACAGAGAAATGTCACCATTTTCAACAAAGTCATTGATGTAAAGTCATAATTTCTACAAAAATAAAATATCATAAATAGAGGATAGAATAGGTGAAATCATTGTTACACAGGGTAAAGTCACCGATTAGAAATAGAATAAAATGATGAGAAATTTGATCATAAAACTATAAACTTAAATATTCAAGTGATCTTTTTATGAATTTTAAAGGTTCCACATCATTCATCTAGTCTATATGGGGTGCATGGTCCCACTGGGCATGCCATTATGTAGCTTAGGAATCTGAAGAGCACAAAAATGTCATTAGTTCCTTGTTAGTGAATCTTAATAAAATCCAACAAAAATAATGCAATGAAACTAAACCACACTGGCCTAAGTAATAGGGGGAGCATAACATAATGAATAAAACTACAAATAAGAGATCAAAATAAATAACAAGTTTACCTCCCTTATCAAAATTAGTGTCCACTTGTTGGCATAGAAGAAGTTCTTGCTTGGTCTATAGCATTAGAGACTTTGATCAATGCTTTCTCTTTCTTGGCAGCATTTCTCTAAGGCCACATGTGGATTGTCTTGACTTGGCTTGGCTTGGTGTGAATCTTGATATCAATTTGGCTTTATAACATTACTTTGATGGCTTCTTGAAGGGATTCCTACATAATAACCTTACACATAAAATATTATTTGGGTAGAGTGAGGGCACTTATATTTATAGGTCTCAAAACTAGCTCTAACCTTAAGGATGTTAGGTTTAGTTCTAACTTTGGTTTATTCTAAAATAACCTGGGTTGAGTAAGGTTAACCCTAGGTTGGGTCAAAGTAATTATGAAGGCTTGATAACTCACTTTACATATTTATGAGCCATGACAACTCATAGAAGATATTTATGAAGTTGTGACTCACCTTTCCTTGAATTTTAGGAATAAATAAAAGAAATTACTAATTCCCTTAACTTTTATCTCATGTTTATTGAAAAAATATTTTTTTATAAAATGTAATTCCCCAAGTCAACTTAGAATTTTTACTTAAGCATCTTAATTGAATTTTACTTGTTAAATAATCTTGCTTAGGATTTTTGGCATTTGGAAATTATTTTTAATGTTTTTCATTAATAGATCAATAGGCTAAGAACATCAATTTTCTAAGTCATAATTTGACAAAGGTTGTGTTATCATCAAAATTTTCACCCTTGATGAGGTTTTTCAAGCCTCCTCACTTAAGTGATAGCATTAAGACACGTCTAGGATGTGGGTGGCCTAATTAGTGAGGTAAATCTCTAGATAGGGATACCTCCCTTGATGTTATCACCATGAAATACTATTAGACCTATTACTTACAAAGAAAATGGTAAGAAAACTAAAAGTAAACTAGACTATGGAGGTGATGCACCAAATTAACACCCTCCATTTGACTATCATGCACTAAAAACATGAATGAGGCCTGAATATGATCACACTACTCAATAAAGACCTTCAAGCATGAGTATTTAAACATGGAGGTCATAGACAATGAGTTGAATATAATGGCTAATCAATAAGCCTAAAAATGACACTAATGACTAAAATCCACTTCTAAAGTATACAAAGCTACCCAAACTCACCATATGACCTGCAAGAAGATAATCCATTTGTAAAGAGGTTAGAGATGACAAATGAGAGAGAGTGAAGGAAGTACTACTGGAATTTATCAACAAAACATAATTAAACTAATTTCAAACATTTGAGAAGGTAATAATTAGCTTTATTCAACATTCAAAGGCATAGTACAAGTGTTTAGTTGAGTAGGGCTCTACCATACTCAGCCAAAGGATCCATAACAAGCCATTCAAGGTTACATTTATAGAATAATTAGAAGAAGATACAATGATAGGACAAGAATAAAAACTCATGATATGCCAATAATGATAAGATGAGTTAAAAAATAAACAGTGACACCAAAATGCAAAGGATGTGTTGTTATCTTTCTTCTTAGCATTCTAAGACATGTGTTGGAGTGATTCCTTATGAGGAGTGGCATATGATGTTACTTTGGTAATTATGATCTTATTTAATATAACTCTCTTTATTTTAATTTACACCTTTTCATATGTAAGGGTAGTTACAATTCCTCTAATCGATACTTGACACCTTGAAGATCCTCTACTCCAACCTTTATCTCTCAACATGTTTCTTTTTCATGCAAGATTAGCATTGAACTTCATCACTCTTTCTCTCTTTTCTACCAAGGCATGACTCCAAATGAATATTATGATTTTATGCCAAGAAATTCCTCTATAAAATCTTTAATTAACTTTTATAGAGATTTAGCTTAGTCAATGGAAGTCATTTTGTAGCTAGACTGTCACTTTTGCTATTCAAAGGAGTATATAGAGTTATTAATTGTCATGGAGATTTAAAATAGTTTTGAGGAATGAGGATGATATCAGTCACTTATTTCATGACTCAAAATATTTCTTAGATAATTCTTAAAATCCCTCCAGGTTACCTTTAAAACTCCTTGACTTTTGAGGTTCTAGAACTAGCTTGCAACTCCATCCTTGTGATGCAAGAGTTATTACACCTCTTCTAGTTAGGACTTGATAAAGTTTGTAACTCATGTGAGAGTTTTCTCATGACCATGAGGGATAATTATGATATTTATGTGGTGTTTATTAATGTTTTTATAATGTATTCATACTCTAATCAACCATTCTAAGACTTGTAACTAGATTTCTTAAGCAAGATGATGGAACAGTCATCACTTTGGTTCAATATTAGTGACTTGGTAGTTCATTTATCACCTTGTGAGGTATAAAATGGGGTGTATAAGGTCACATAACCTATTCCCAAGATTAAAATCCTTCTTACTTGATTTAATTACCTATCATCACCTTGTATGTTCATAAATAGACCTACGACTATGACTTTTAGGCTATTTATGTACATTGCCAGTCCACATGTGCTAGCACTCTACTTAATAAAATTCCTATGAGAGGAATGAGTTTAATCTAGGTGATTTATATATTATTTCAATTCATCTTGAGTGATTTAAATCTTTGTTTCTTCCACTAGGTTACATTCATGGTTTAAGGAGATTTTAGAGCACTTGGAGTCTTAAGGATGATTCATAAAGTTGTGGACTTAGATGAATGAACTAAAGCTTGGAATATTGAGTATAAAACCCCTTAAATATTCCCCAAACTCTTTTTTCACCCATTCACCTACTCGTATGAGATCACACATACTAAAATTTGACTTTTTTAGCCATATTAGCATGACTATGTAGTCAAAGAAGGTGATTTGGCAAGAAAATGTTTCATTAAGATTTGGAATTCCATAATAGGGTATGTAAAAAAATTTATGAGGTATCCCTATGGTTACCTTTATTAATTTTACTTTTAAACCTTTGTAATTTGCCTTGATCCCTAAGCAAGGGTTTAGATGCAGTCCTCTTTAATTGACTCTAACAAGCCTTTTTCCACACTTTTCTTCTTTTTCAATGGTTCCAAAATTAAATAAGTTGTCATAAAACATATCATTCATCCCTTGAGTATTTGAAATTGTAAAAACACCTTATAACATGTAATTTTTTTCATGTTTCACACACACAGGCTTGTGTATGCTCATTTAGGCCTTCTACGCCTAAATGGCCTTTTTGACCTCCTCATTGTCCTCTATTTTAGATTTTTATCTTCATCTAAATGAGTTAAAATAAATAAGATATTTCTAAAACATATTAATCACATTCTAAAACTCTTTAAACCTCAAAACACTTCTATAATATGCAAGTTTTCTTGAATTTTCATACACAGGCATATGTATGACCATTTAGACTTTTTAGGCTTAATTAGGTCTCTTGCCCTCTATTTTGCCTTGATTCACCTTGTGAAAATTTGCTAAGCTCTTTTTATCATCTATAATTAATTTTACATTCCTTATTTGTCTTCATCTCCTTCATAGTTTCCAACCAACTCCCATACTTCTCTCTCATCTTCCAAAACAGGCATGTAGTAGTGTTTTAGATCCTTGACTACAAGTCTAAGGTAGGATTATAGTTATTGGAACTTTTATACACCTTAATGATATTTAAAATCCTTAGAATTTTTATTAATTTTCTTTCTAACCTCTCTAAAGACCTCTTATCCCTCTATTAGATGCCACAAGTATGTGTCTTCTCTTATCTATCCATATCCAACTTGTAGGTGATAGTTTAAACTCATTGTATGGAACTGGGGTGTCTTGAGTTGGTCGTAACTCCCCTAGTGTCCCAATCAAGGTTTAAAATTTGTTCACATCTTCTCTAATTTGTGTGACTTTATATAACCTCCACCTAATACCAGTATTAGTCTCCTTCACTTGGGCTTGTAGTAGGCCTATAGGTAACAATTTAGGTTCTTAACTGCATCATTTACATGTTATTTTTCCTTCTAATACCCATTTGATCAATATGTATAATTTAGGAACTATTATTTACTGCTCTATGATATTCTAAATGCCTTCATCTATACCAATGGGCTTGATCAACCCACTTGGTCATTGACTTGATGCATAGTCCACTTCCAACATATATTCTCCTCATGACTGATTACCCATGACCATCATCACTTTATTCTTAAAATAAAAAATTCAATGAATATATGATTTTTATTGAATTTTATAGGTATGTCTAGGATTTTATTGGGATGAGAAACTAATCTAACATTGGTTTCTCCCAGCTAGAGAACAAGATCACACTGCCTTCTCTAGTCTTTAATAGGAATTGAATACTCCTATATCAAGGAGGTTGATATGCTTTGAAATATTATCAAATTAGGCATTATCATCATTAATATAACTTAAATAAAACCTATTAACCCTTATTTTAATCTCTCTATTTAGGTTTCAAGCACAATCCTACCACTTCTAGCTCACTTTCTTAACTATACCCACTGATTCTCATGACTAGTCTCTTTATTTAGATAATGGAGGTAAGTTGATAGAAGATAGATAAATAAATGAGAAACCTGGAAAACACCATATGAAATATTCCTAATATATTTAAAACCTTTGGTCAACTTCATGACCTCAATAAGGTCTACCTTGGACTTATAATTATGCAACAATCCCCTTGGAATTTATGGCTTGGCCTTTAACTTTACTATTTTAGATCACTTAATGCTTGGAGATGATATAAATGGGTTAATATGAGTATTAATTTATTGATATATATTTTTTAAGGAATGATAGAGGCAAGGAAACACCTAAACTAGTCCAAAACATGCTTGCAGTCTTGACTGTAATGTTCAAATAAAGAAGGAAGAACTAGTTTCTTGCCAAATACCCTTTGTTCAGATTATGTAATTGATTAATTTAATGTTATATGTCTATTTTCACCTTTATATCACTTAAATATTATTATTATTCCTCCATAAAGCTTAGAGATAGAATTATAAAGATAAACCTAAGCTTACAAGGATGAAGAGGGCATTTTGAGCTCCTTACACTCTTAACGATTGTTCATATAGTTAAGGGGATTGACCAAGAAATGAATTCCATAAAGTGGAAGGGAATAATGACCCCATACTATTCCTAATATCTCAGCTCCCAACTCTCTCTCTCTCCTCTTTGTAAGAAGTGAAAATTGATGTGACTTCTAAGGATACCAATGATATCGATAGGGAAAAAGAGTATATTTTTGATTTATTTGGACCTAAAACTCTCTCAAATTCATGTATTTTTACATTTAAAATATGTATGAATACATGGAAGTGTTTGTAAGTGAACTTCAATCTAAAAACCTACAACCACCCTTTGAAAAAACCTTATGTTTCCATGAGAACTTTCATATTCTACTTGAAAGCTTGATTAAACTGATGTACCAAGGGTTCATATATCTTCTACATGCTTGTACAAATTTGTAATGACATGCCAACAACTTCCCTCTATTGTGAACCTTCCATTTATTACAATATTCTTTTTTGAAACATTACAAAATGAATCAATAAAACATTTCAAAAGGTTCTAACATTCAAAAAGAGTATTTGACATATTTTAGGCACTTGTACAGACCAAAGGGGGCATGAAATTACTTTGTATGTGATAGATGACTCAATAAGGCCCTCTAAACCCTTAACACCATTGAACAACATGAAACATGTCATGAAGTTACTAGACAAGCACAAGACCAAAATGAAAAATTAACCTTAAATTTATCAAACTTACCTTAAACAATGCTAACACACATTATAATGGATTTGTAAGGCTATCAATCATGGTATAGGCTTGATTGAAAAGTTTTTTATTGATACTAGTCTATGATAGTTAATTTTGTCTAATGTCTTGAATCCAAGTTAGGTTATTGATGCATACAAGGTAATACCCTAAATAAGCAAGCCTTGACACATTTTTAGATAATTAAATCTCTTATGTGTATGAATTTGGGCAATCCAAGTGATTTCTAGGCTTAAATTATGTCATTTGTTAGAAATTGATTTGATGCCCAGTTTAGACATGAAAGTGGATAAAAATGAGTGTTTGCACTTGATATGGGTCCAACACTTTTGTTTAGGTGTTACACACCTATAAGAACCTCATTTTCTATTTAAAAATTGTATACTATCTTGCATAGACATTCTTATATGTCTATTTTTGTCCTCCTATCTATGGGTCACTACCATCAGACTAGTTCAGTATCACTAGTTGATAGTGACATGATCTTGACGATACCAACCCTCTTTTAACAATATTCACTTTTCAAATTAAAATCATTCTTATGGGTCAGCCCATATATTTTAGATAGCATAGAATTATAAATTACCTAACTAGACTCATATATATACAAATCAAAGCCTCACTTTATAGAGGACATGACACTTCTTTGGTACACATCTTTACACTATTACACATTGAGAAAAACTGTCTTATTCTTCCAAAATTTAAAACCAATCTAGGAGCAATCACAAGCCAATTTTGAAGCATACCAAAGCTAAGTCAAAGAAAGATTTTTCAAGTACCAAAGCCAAATATTTAGTTGCATTCATATATCAGATGAGCATAATTACATAATAATAATAACTAGGAGAACTATATGCAGCTTTATTCCCTTAAAATATTAGATACATATGTAGTGATCAATTATCAATGGGGGTGATTAAGGTCAGCTCAACCCATTACACTTTCTTAGTTTTTATAAGTTCATAGCCCTCATAAGTACATATAGGGTTTAAAGGTGAAGGATGAAAATTGTAGGGTTTCATGCATCATCAAGGTTTGACATTGCACATATAAATATTTCAAAGACAAATAAAGGTGATTGTATGGTCACACACATTATTTTCCACACAGGTCACTAATAACCACTACATTTCATTAGTGACAATTGATACTAAATTATACTAAACAAAATTGAACTTGCATAAATAGAAACATAACTCCAAAACCTAATGAATCATAGGCCTCCTTTTGTCTTTTAATACTTCCTTAATACAATCATAATTATACAATCAACCATAAAAGTTAAGTACTCATCCCTTTATTGTACTTACTATATTTAACATATGCCACTATTCAAATCATTATAATCAATTCAATATTTTACTTTTAGATGCATGCTTGAATGACAGATTTTATTGTTTGAGTTAAATTTCAAGTTTGTTTCTTATTAGGGTTGTAATATCAAATTAGGGTAAATCATATTGGTGAACCTATACACTGATTAAACTATGTCAAACCGTAGGTATCCCTCATGGTCTCATTCTTTTAGGGTTTAAGATTTTATCCTTAGGGTTTCTCAAAATTTAATTTTATATATTTATGTTCCCTTTGATTTTAGGGGTCATCTTTATACTTTTATTATTCAATATTCTATGATTTTATGAACTTATATGCTGAAACATTCCCAAAACTCTAATTAGTCTCCTCCTATGGCTTCTTCTACTTTTAACTCAATCACTTGTCAAACCACTGACACAAATTTGACCCAATACAGTTTTGGATTGAGATATTTAAAAAAAGTTAGATATAAAGGATAATAATTTATAAAATATGCATAAGTTATTATTCATCTCATCATTACATCCAATCAAAAAGGATGGCAAGGGCTTGGATACATAGTACATTTATAAACTAACAAGACTAAAAATAAAATTGAACAATCCCAAGCCTTTCTCAAATTATATTATTGTAACTTCTAGTATGATTTGCCTTTTGTTACCACTAACTACCAAAGGGAATGCATCACTCCTTTTATTCCTCCTCCCCATAGACCTTAAGTTTGTACCATCTACCATCCCATTCCCATCATTTATGAATGGCTTATCTTGGTTTTTTTAATCGATGTAATCAACACCAGATGAGGTAGGGTTCCCCAACTATGTGTGATAGAAATAAGGTAGCCAACATGTTTCTCCTCAACCCCCTCCACCTCTCGCATATCCTCTTCATAGAAGTATAAATCTCCCTTAAATAGAAGTAATTATGACTATATGAAGAGATTATAAGTGTAACCTGCCTTAGATGACCTACAAACATAGTCATGTCATAAAATAGTAACTTTTAGTCTATTGGGATAAGTTTGTGGGAGGAAGAGAGGGGTGAATTATGGCCTTATATGATACTATGGCTATGTCTTGGTTGATTTTTTTCATAATTTTCTAGACTGGGTATGTGTGATTGTCTACAAGGATTGACTATTGAATTATGTGTTTTGTATTATCGCATGAAAGGCCTACAAAATAGAAAACCCTAGATCCTACACATGCACTAGATAACAATTATAAAATAAATTGGGAAATAAAAATGGGTTACTAATGATGGTTGAGCTAGCCTCGAAATCCCCTTATAAATGAGCTTTATCTACATAGCCTAAATGGGCCTCAAGACAATGTAGTTCTCCCTCCTAAAGTGATTGTGTGAATTGTAATGATATAACTATAATGACTATAACTAGAAGATTGATTGAAATGTTTGAAAATGGATGTCATTAACCTAAAATAAATAATATTCAGACTTGTTTTAAGACTATTATAATGTTGTAGAGTTGAAATATGAAGTAGTCTTATTTTGCTCAATGTGTAGTGAAATTACTAGAGATGTCCAATAGAGGTACAATGAGTCAACTTGATGTGCTTTTATAGGAGAACATCTATAATAATTTCACTAACTAGCTTTATCAAATGTGTGGTAGAGCCATTTTTAAATGTCTTGATTTTAAAAAATTACCATCAGATCATGGGAGACAATGTCGCACTAGGGGATAAGGTCATAGTGTGGCCATGTTTAGCTAGTGCAAACTTGTCCCAAAAGACCAAAGATAGTTGGGACAAGTTTGATAGGAGCCTATGGGATAAATAGGTATGAATGCAACTAAAATAGGGATGTTTTTAATTTATTTATATTACTTAAAAGACACTGAAGGATTTCTTATAGATTTTGGGTCTATACATCTAAAAATCATCACTCTGTCATGACTAATTTTGTCCTCATTCAATACTAAATCCACTTATTAATCACTTTTATAGAATAATCCATAATTTTATCTAAAATACTACTCTAATACTCCATTATAACACCACATCTCATATACACCAACCTTATAACACCATCTCTCCCACTTAATTTTCTCATTAACACTTCATTCATCTTTAATCCTCTCTTACATGACATTTTAGGAATTTTAAATTCCTTCCCAACTACCTCCACCTGTGTCCACTACATATCCTATGAATCTTCCTCTTAATTACATCCTAAACACCATTAACTTATCTCTATGTAATTTAGAAATATCTATGCTTCCTAAAGCCCCTCACCAAGCTTCTCAAGAATTTCCTAGAATATTCCTCTACCCTAGATATTAATCCTCTAAAGATGAAATCTAACCCTCCACTCCTCCCAAGTGGCACTATATATTGAGAGCTACACTCCCATGAATTGAGGAATCTATGAATCTATGAAAATTTGGAATCTTTGAATGAATATTACCACCACGTTGTCTCTAATATCAATAATCAAGCCATTATCAACTCCATTGCCACAAATTCTTGAGCATTCAAAAAGCAATCCAACATCCATAGTAAATCATTAAGCAACTCTAAGTCACTTGAAGCACATCTAATTTGTTAAGGGATAAGGATTCATTTGTTCTTGAGGTATAAACTTTTTTGTATTTCATTCTTATTTTCATGTAAATCCCTTTCTTCCTTAGTTCATTCTTAAGATGTTGTGTAGATTGGATTAGATTAGTAATTGTGATTTTGTTTATTGTTCCTAATATTTATAAAAATTATATGCCCACATTTTTTATGACCATAATGGGAGAAATCCATTAAATTTTTCTTGTGAAGGTTCTAGTGTGCTCTAATAAGATTCAAGGTTCTTTGAATAGAATATTTAGTAGCCAAAATCTTAAAATTTCCTTGTCAAAATCTTAAAATTTCCTTGTAATAACCACTTCTAGATTAACAATAGATTTAGATTGTGTCAAAGCAATTTTGCTCTATGTATATGTGATTTTAAATTAACCATTAGTAATTATAAACTTAACCTCCAAACCTAACTATCATGGTCTCCTTAACCATTTGAATTTTCTACTAGTTTTGTTCAAAGTTAATTCTTTCAAATTAGCTAGTTTGTTTAACTAGTGATTTCATGATATTTTTCACAGTTTTGCCCTTTCTATTTTTGTTTCTATGCAGGTTACAAATTCGTTACTTCAAAAATGTGACTTCTATTATGACATAAGTGGCTTCATGTTCGACATAAATGGATTTATCGGGCCTAAACATGATTATGTGGTATACTATTTTTATTCTCTACTAATTATATTTGTTTATAGTAAAGTCACTTCTGTGTTTTAGTGGCTTCGAATTCACATTTAGCCACTTTGATATTCCATTGAAAATTTTGTAAATCTCTATAGTGGTTTTGATTTCCTTAGAATTTTAATTTTATTTCTATATATATGGCTTTGTTCTGATACTAAAAACTTTATATTTGATAAAATCAACCTTATTCTTAATTGCTTTTATTAATTTCTCGCTAACTTGTTTTACATACGAGCCTAATTTTGTTTAGAAGTGGATTTGTCCTAAGGAGTAGTGGCTTATTTATGAGTAAAAGCATTTTTGGTTTCTAACTTTGTTTTTATAGGTTACCCGTCAAGATCTAAATTCAAACTACTACCACTTGATTATAGGGTCACCCATCAAAGAAAAAACCATTCAAACTTGTCATAAATACCTTTTTAATCTTATTTAATTAATCAACTTTGTGTGTGTGTGTTCAAACCTAGTCATATTAATTTTAATTTGATGCTTGTGTGTTTGTTCTACCCAAGGCAAGGCTATGTATACTCTCCCCTCACACCATTAGGGTGACTTTGGGGATCAAAAATGATCAAAACCTTTATCATTTTTATTTTTTCTAGGGGAAACATGACACAAATTTGATCACCATGCACTTTCCATAATCATTAGGTGGGTTGTGAACTAGATTTTATCACCAGGCACTAATCTAAACTTTGTATTCTAATGGAATATAAATTATCAAGGAGATTTGTTGTAAATCTAACCAGATTTCCCCATAAATGTTTTTTTGAAGTGACGAGATTGCACTCTAATACTCGAGCATCAAACATCATCCTTATATAGACTCAGGCCCCATGTACTATGAGGTATTTAGGGGAATCCCTTAGCGAGCCTTATATAGCCTAGATTAAGATCCCTTGTCTATAAATATCTTCCAGTGTAAGGCAAATAACATCCTCAAAGATCACACACCAAGTACAGATGTAGAGTGAGGGTTGGGATACCAACTTTGTCACCAGTTTAATCTAGTATAATGGTGGGTTGGTAGTTGCATTGCATAACTATAATCTACTATCATAGGTTATCATATTGCATGATCTTGTTTGTGTATTGTTTGTACCAGTACTCTTTATAGACCTATTCCCTTCATCAAACAAGTTACCCCATAAATTTAACACTAGGTTCACACATTAATCCTATTAACTAATCCTTACATCAATCAATCATCACCTCATCACCATCTAAACATCCCTTTACCTCATAAATCTAGTCAATCACTCGTCATAATCCCTTAAGTTGTTTAAATCCCAATATCTAGTCAAGTCACCTACACAGTCAAAACCAATCATTAACCCATCCAACTTAAGTGAATCCCATCAAATCACTTAATTGAGCTAGTATTGTTAGGTCAACCTTGTTTAATGTCAACCATAACCTAGTCAACCTATTTCATCAACATAATTTTTTATCTATTCCAAACCTCACACCAATAAAACTAAATCTCAAATCAACCCAAGTTAAATCATGATTTTATCTTAGCTTACGGTCCAAGTCAAGAAACTAGTCCACCTAGGGTTGGTATACCCTACCTCATTTAAATCTAACTAACTCACATCCAAAGTCAAATTTTCTCAAAAATATAATATTGTATCATATTTTAAGTTAAAAACTTGATGAAACTAATCTTATCAATATCATCCACCATCTGATATCATTTAAACCCATCTAAGCATATCCATAACATGCTTCTCATCACTCATCAATAACTCAAGATTAGATAATCAAGGCATAATAATGACCTTGAAACTCTTTTATGGGGAGAGTAACATCATGATAATGATGAATAAATCCTTATTTATAGGGATGCACATGATTAATCTCTATAATAAATCCTAATTACAACAATATGTCTATGATAATAGGGATGAATTATTACTCTAGATTATTGAGGTAGGAACTAGACTCCCTTCCGATTTTGACCATGATAACCTAAGACATATTATCAAAATCCCTAAATTAGAAGGCCTACACCTAGATGCAACCCTTTTGAAGAATAAGAAGAAGAACCTCAATCATAATATGTCAATATTTACTGCATCAAACTTGGCAAAGGGAAGTCCACCTAAGAAGACCAAGCCAAATAAGACCATAACAAGCCTTATTTGATCATCTAAATAAAATCACCCAAAAAGTGTCATACCTAGTATCTAAAATAGATCTTGATGTTAATAAATCTCAAACTCCTAGGAGGCCATCCAAAAATAATCTATCTCTCATAAGTCAAAATCAAGACAAGCCTAATCATCATTCATCATCATTAGTCCCATTTTCTGACCCCATGTTTTCCCAATAATGGAAAGTGATGAAGTATTCTCTTATAAATACATATTTGAACACCTATGACCCCATCCACTTGACAAGGGCATATTATTCATTCTTTTCCCTTCTCATTTTAAACCACCTAAATTTGGAAAATACAAGGGAAGGCAGATCCAAGGGAGCATGTCAAGGATTTTTCATGTACTCTAAATAATTATCCTACAATGATGATTATATTCTTAGATTATTCCCATGTATTCTTTGAGGAATAAATTTTTAATGATTCATGCACTTACCAAAGTGATCGATTACATAATTTTCAAATTTGTTAACAAAATTCCTTAAGCAAGTATCTTATATAATGGAGCATGAGATCACATTACTAGACTTTTACAATAGCAAATAATGAATTGGAGAAAAGCTTTCATATTTTTTGTAGATGTGGCAAAGCCTTTTTAGTATATTTATGTGCACGATCCCTAAGAAACAACTTATCAGTATCTTTGCATCCAACCTAAATCAAGAACTGGATATTTTATTACAACTTCAATGTGCAAATACTTTTGACATGATTATTATAAAAGGTACATAAATTTAAAGGGCTCTCATTGATAAAGTCTTAATCACTAAATTTTCTAAATACAATAAAAAATAAAACTAATACTCCAATAGAAAAGCCAAAGTTCTTTAATAAGAACAAAAATGTGATTGGTGATGGAGTTTCAAATGCTAAACATGTCCAAACCATCTAAGGCTCTAATCCTTCTAAATCTCAAAGTGCATCTAACATCATTGTATCTAGAGGAAATTCAAAGATAGAATAAAGGAAGGGATGATACACTAATCTCATTGAACATGTGGAGAGTGTCCTGAAGAATCTTATAGCCTCTAACATCATTTTTTTCCTTAAAAAAACACTTTGATGAGATTCAACCAAAGCTAGCATCGTATAAAGAAAACGAATATTGTAGCTATCACTATGTCAAGGGTCATGACATCCAAAGGCACATGCATCTCTATAACTATATCTAGGACTTAATAAACTATGGACAAATAGAGGGTGAAGGAGAGGAGCCTTCTTTCAAGAATCACAAGCTTGGAATATACCAGGATCCTTTTTTAAAGCATGATCAAAAACATAAAAATACACATCAAGACAAAGGTCAAACCTCTCATTATAATCATGTGTACTATAGGAGGACCCCTCACCATTATGACTCAATTATTGACCACATTGGCCACTATCAGCACAAATTCATAACAATTAATATAAGGTCCAAGTCTCCTAAACACCCTTTTATCCAAAACTAGCCTATTATTATGATCAAAAGACCATTGTCTGATTATTCCACAACCACATGCCATGGAAAAATCACTATACTAGGGTCACCTCCTAAATCTCCACCTCAAAATTCACCCCTAAATGTTAATGTCTAAAGACCTCTAATTATTCGCATAAGTGAGTACAACATCATCCGATAGATTGAGAAGACCCCACTGTAGATTTTTATCATGGATCTTCTCAAATCATCCTCTATCAATTGTAATCTTCTCAACAAGACTATAGGAGTCATGAGTTTTGATAGATATTAACCTTAGTCATTTCCAAATCCTCATGGGTCATCTCTCATCCACCCAACAACTTACCTTTGATATATAACACATGTTTCCTATTGGTTCCAATCACAATAACCCCCTGTATATCAAGGTTTTCATTTCCAATCATAATATTAAAAGAGTGTTTGTAGATAGTGGATTTGGATTCAACCTCTATAAAATCAATATGATCAAGAGTCTAGGATATCTGAAGTCTACACTCAGGCCATAAATAATCCTGATCAAAGTTTATGATGACAACTAATGATAATTAACTGGCACTATCTACCTTCTTATTATGGTGGGCTTGTTACACATAAAACCCTAATCCATGTGGTAGGCTTTAAATTACCCTATAACATCCTTTTAGGTCATCCTTGGATACATGAAATTCAAGTTGTGCAATCAACCCTTTATCAGTGTCTTAAATTCCATCATTTTGGAAAGGAATTCATAATCTTTAAGGATCAACAACCCTTATAATACTATAAAGTGTTGGAGGGACACTATCAAGATGTTAATTATTATCCTAGCACCTAGGGTGCTCCTCATGTTAATAACAAGTCTAAGTCTTACATCCATGTAGATGATTTATCATCTACTTCCTTTAATATGAATGTATCTTCTCGCATCAAAATAATCCCCAAAGGATGTGGTTAATACAAATACACACCTTCAATGTTGGGTAACTCCCTATGTCATAATGAATTTACATGCATCCCACCATAAAGGAGGTTAACTTACCATCTCATCAGTTTGGAAAGATGACAATTGTTAAATCCAACCTCCTGTTAGAAGAATAAATTAATTGATCAGATGACACTTGGTTATCTGAGGAAAGCCTTACATCATGTTTCCAATATTTAGATTATTCAAAGGCCAATAAAATGTGCAATAATATGAACTATAAATTAAATGGACTTGGACTTCATTAGCGTGGCATTCTAGATCCCATCTTTGTTAAATATCATCAATTGTATCATGGTATGGGATATAATTCACCATGTGGTGATCCATATGATGTCATCTACGACACATCCTCAATTTTTTAGGAATCTTTGTTTGATAAAGATGTTTAAATAAGGTATGTTCTTATTCCCTATAAGGATCTTACTACCATAAACCTCTTCATTGACACATCCATTTGTACCATTAACCTTGACCTCTACTACCCTGAACTAGTTGATTGGGACCAACATGAAGAACTTTCTTTTGATATATTTTAGAATAATGAAGCCACCATATATTTCATGTGCATATGAGACCATTTATCATCATGATACCACAATAAGGGGTTTAAAACCAATTTATATGTGTGTGCCTACTTTAGGGAACAAATAGAATTCCCTAGTCAAAAAAATAGAAAAATCAAACGACAATAAAAAAATAGAGTCCCCTAGTGAAAACCTCTTTGAGATGCTAGTGGACAAAAAAAATGAAAATAAAAATAAAGATGTATTTTTTGGTGAAAACCTCTCTAATGCACCAATATATGGTGAATTTTGTTTATCCTCTGGGCATGACACTACAATATCAAACCAATCCCTAATCATACCATCAATAAATTCTCTTAGTCTACAGGATCAAAAGGCATTTGAATATTTATTCATAGAGTTTTTAGATATCATGTAGATGTCAAAATAATATCATCTTCCTCCTTTTCTGAAATGCACAAGATCAATCATCATCATCGGTCAAACAAACAATTAACATCAGGATCGAAATAAAATACATCCCCAAGATGATTAAGCTTGGGGCTACCCTCACTTCCAAATAATGAGAGAACTTGATCATTATTCTCAAATAATTTATCAACATATTTATTTGGTCTTATGGTGACATGCCAGGATTGGATCCATCTTTGGTTGTACATCACCTAGTTGTCCATCTATATGCTAAGCCTATTAATCATAAACTTTACAAACTACACCCCAAGATGACACTCTTGGTCAAAATAAGAGCTACATAATTTCATAGATGTTGGCTTCATTCACCCCATTGATTATTCTAGTTGGATCTTGAACATTGTATCTATTAATAAACCACATGGTGGTATTTGCATCTATATCAATTTTAGGGACATCAACAGGGCATGTCCAAAAGATGACTTTCCCCTAACAAATATCAATATGATAGTTGAATTGATGGATAGCTATGAATATTGTCATTCATGGATGGATTTTAAAGCTATAATCAAATTTGCATTACACCAAAATACCAAAACAAGATAGTTTTTACCACTCCATGGGATATTTTTTGCTACCAAGTCATTCCCTTTGGACTATAAAACTTTAGTGAAACATATCAAAGAGAAATAAAAATAATCTTACATGACACTATGCATGACATCATAGAATATTATGATAATGAAATTAAGGGAAACTCAAGAACCTAGACTAAACATCTTATTGTTTCTAATAAGATTGTTTAGAGACTAAGAGAATACAAATTCTAGTTAAACCCCAAGAAGTGTGTCTTTGGTGTCACATCTAGAAAAAAATTTGGATTCATTATTTCCCAATGAGTAATTGAATTTGATCCATCTATATTTAAAACCATTACTAAGATGCCTCCACCACAAAATATCAAGTAGCTTCAAAGTCTCTAAGGAAAACTTCATGCCTTTTGCCACTTCATATCACAGTTATCAGTTAAATGTCAACCATTCATGCATCTTATGAAGAAAGGGAATGAATATCATTGGAGTCCAAAATTTCAAAAATACTTCGATGATTTGAAGTAGTATCATTTGTGTCCTTCAGTCTTATCACTGTCAATGCAAGGGAAACCTTTGATTATTTATATATTAGCAACTCAATGTGCCTTAGGATCCCCTTGGCTCAACATGATGAACATGAAAAAGAATGGACCATATATTACCTTAGTAAAACATTAGTGTCATATGAGCTTAACTATACCCCAAATAAAAAAACATGTTTAATAGTTGTTTCTATGTCCAAAAAACTCTATCATTACATGATAAAAATCCAAACCAAGCTCATTTCCAAAATCAATCCTCTGAAGTATATGTTGAAAAAATCAGCCCTTATAGGATGAATGGCCAAATGGATCATGCTTCTCAATGAGTTTGACATTGAGTATGTCAGTAGAAATTAATTAAGAGACAAGTTTTATAAGATCAATTGTTAGAATCCCCTTTGTTTGATATGCAACCATTGGCTCCAAGATTTCCTAATTAATCCATCTTAGCAACTGATGAGTCACATATGTGGAAGCTCTATTTTGAAGGCTCCTTCACTATTCATGGATCAATACTTGGAATACATATTATAACTCCTCAAGGAAGTATTATTCCAAAAGGATTTAAAGACACCTTCCCTTTTACCAATAACATCAGAGAGTATGAGGTGCTTATTGTGGGGCTTCAATTTGCTTGTCAATGGAATATCCAACATCTCCAAGTTTATGGTGAATCTTAGCTTATAATTAAACATGTTAATAATTATTTTTAGATAAAGGATGATAATATTCTCTCTTACAATCACATGGTTGACATATTAAATCATGATTTCATCATATCACATTTGACCAGGTTCCATGAGCTAGTAAGAAGTCTGTAGATGCAATGGCTACCATTGGTTCTTTACTTGAAATGTCTCTAGACACACATCAACATCATTTCTTGGTTGGACAACTTCTAATTTCATCCCATCAATCTCTTGTGTTAGAACATGTTTATGACATTTTTGGTCCAATTCCCCCATGGTATTAAGATATTTATAATTACCTTCATGATAATATCATTCCCCCTAACCTTAACTAACACCATCATAAAACCTTCATTCAAAGAGACTCTCATTTCACCATTCTTGGTAGCATGATATATCAACAAAGATATGATGAAATCCTATTGAGATGTCTGAACTCAGTGAGTCCTCATTAACAGTCAAGGAGGTTTATGATGGCATCTCTAGAGCACATACTAATGGGATGGACCTGGACAAGAAGTTCTTCTGAATCGGTTATTATTGACCAACTATGGATCATGATGCTTGTCAATACATCATGAAGTATGTGGAATGTTAGAAACATGGAGATATAATTCATGATTTGTCATAGGAACTACAACCCACAACCACTCCATGGCCTTTTCCACCTAGGGATTTGATTTTTTTGGAAAGATTAACCCCTCCTCATATGATGGCCATAAGCACATTATCACAGCCACTAAATATTTTATTAAGTGGGTGTAAGATGTGTCATTCACTTATGTCATTAGTAATCATATTTCTAAATTCATCCTTAATCATGTCATTTGTTTCTATGGTATCCCATCTATCATTATTTTTTATAACAAAAAATCATTCAAGAATAAAGATGTCAATTCCCTGTGTAAACAATTCCACATCCAACACAAGTGGTCCACACTTTATTACTCTTTGGTAAAGGCCAAGTAAAGGTGACCAAAAAAAACATCATCAAAATTATCAAAAAAAATGATGTTGGCTACAATTGGCATTTTTAATTATATCTTAATTTATGGGCTTACTGAATAAGCATTCATACTCCAATTGGCGCTACTCCTTATTCATTGGTCTTTGGTGTTGAGGCCATCTTTCTAGTCGAGGTCAAACTACCCTCTTTTCATATATCACTCCAAATCTTCATAAATAAATAAGTGTATAGGGATGCTCGTCTTCAGAAGCTAGAACTCTTGGATGAAAAATGTCTTCATACCCTTAATCACCTGAAGTCATATCAAAATTGACTATGCAACTGAAGAGAGTCTGAATTTGGTGGTTTAGTCCTTAAATAAAATCAAATAAATACAAATTTTGATCATGAAAATAAGGGAAGGTTAGAGCATAATTGGATTAGACCCTATGTCATTATCACTAAATTTGATTTAAGAGCGTATAAACTAGCTACTCAAGATGGTTAGGAATTGGATGAGTTAATTAAAATTATGAAACTTAAGTGGTTTTATACCTAAATAAATTCCCCTATCTCACCTCATTATAAATATTCTTATTAAATAAATAAAAAAACCTTTCATATAATGGTGAAAACTAGTTCTCTAGTGCCTTGGATAAGCACGATGATGAAAATTGGCCTCCAACATCACTTGTGGTATGTCGTTGTCTACAAGAATCTCATATATAGACCTCGTGTACTTGGGGGAATTCCATCCATCCTATCCCTTCTCATCCCATCATCTTTAATGTATGTCCCATTTCACTTATCTTGTCATATTTATCATCTCGTTCATCGTCACTATATCATGTCAGTGCTCATTAGTTTTACCCTCTTGGCTACTAAGTTTGGATTCCATTTTACCAAAGTTTAACATTTGTGTATATTCTCCCCAAACACTACCTGTATAGTCCCCCATCCTTGCATTATATTCCCTATATCATTTTAACCTATATCCCTTAACCTCAACATCCCTTATCACTATTCAACAAGTCATTGCATCTATCTAACACATCTTACCCTATAGTTTCTAAAATGACCTAGGGGCAAGGATTCAACAAGATTAAGTTGAATCATGATTTTCTCATTCCCCATCCCTAGGATTATTGACATAATAAATAATGAATAATATCAACCATCATCATTGTGCATATTCATGTGTGCCTTTTGTGATTTGTGTTTTTATATTCATTATGTGTTTTTAATTACATGTTAGCCTCTTTATTTGTAGGTGGTTATAGTCACATTATTTATAATTTGTATTTTTTTTGTCCTTTTCTATCTTGTATTATGATGCTTTTGCAGTGGCATAAAGTAGGGGTGTCATCTTCGTCCATCAAATACCAATGGTGCACCACACTCAATGCTACTTGCACATCTTTGTGTATTTTTATTTTTGCATTATGGAAAGAAGACATCATGATTATACACATATCATGTTTCATTATGCCTAATACTATAGTTAAAATAATTTCTCAAAACATATATCACTTAAGATATCTCTACATAACAAATCTACATCATTATATAACACTTCATATCTGGTTATCACATCAATCTATCATAAATATCCAACTAACATAACTCATTCTATCATCAACATGTATGTAATATATCATGACACCACATCTATCATCATATCATCAATGTCTAACATCACATATCTCTAACATGCTAATCTAACATCATAAACATCACATCCTAAGTTAACATCATCACATCAATATACACTGAGAAAACTACCATGAAAAATTAAAAGGTAGGATCATCATTATTAACATCCATAGCATAATCATCATTAACATACATGTCTAATCATCCTAAACATAATATCATAAATCCTACACATCATCATAATCATCATATTTACATCACCATAATCATCATAAATGTCATCATGAACATTGTCTAACATCATCATTTGTACATCATAAACATCTTAATAACATCATTATCCATAAGCATCATGAGACACATACATAATAAGCTAAAATTGAATCATCTATGAGATGTGGGTGAGTTGGTGAGGTGGCTTGTTATTTCCAACCCCACCGAGGTTCAAATCTTGTTGGGCATGTGAGGTCAGTTATGACTATATGTTATGTATTCGATGCCTATTGATTGTAGGTTTGGTAATCATGAGGTTGATTGTGATATTATGTGGTGTAATCAAGGTTTTTTGGTTATTGATGTGGTGATATTCTACAGATATGGGCCCTCATATATGTCCTACATTGGTTTTTAGCTCCAGTAAAAAAGTGATGATCAATACAAAAATCCATAATCAAATAAAATCAAATACAAATCATTGTTCATGACTACATCAAAAATAATACATATACAAGGACCCATGGTCATCTATATAACAATAAACTCATTAGTGCATTGTCTCATGCCTCATGCTTGACTCTGGCCATATAGAGGTGGATCACTCCTAGGATGAGCATGTAAAAATCTGGCAGATGTCCATGTGCAAGAAGAACTCTTGATGTGTCGACTCTCTACATATATGGGAGATCTATGACCAACTACAACTAGCTTCTCATATAATATTGATAGTACTAAGCCTCTTTGGTAGCCCTCATCAACATGTCACCCACCTAAACCATCCCATATGCTACCAATGCCTCCTAGGCACCATCCATATTAGTTAAAAATATGTATGGCTCTCTATATCTAGTATTTGTGTCCACTTAAATCTCTATAATATATATTATGGGCTTCAACTCATACTCAATCATCACCTTATGAGTCTTCAAAATCACTCTCTGTGATACTAAGCGTACTCTAGATGGTGAATCTAGAATGATAACTAGCTGTTAACCCCCATATCCTCTTCCTCCCTACCTTCTATCACCATCCCCATCTCTTCATCTTCCTTACCCTCTAGCATAATCCCCACTTCAACCTTGTCCACCATCCTTAATCTATCTCAAGGACTCAATGACCCTCATCTTATCACTCCTTTGTCTATATAGTGCCCATATGCCCTGATCCTTATATGTATACTCTTAACTAAATAACATGTTAAAACTATTGGTCATGTCAATCTCACCAAGCATCTCTGTGCCCACCATGCATCATAGTCCCTAATAACTCTGCCATCAGGTATCACTATTTGGTAATCCCATTGTATGGGAACCACTACATCAAAATATGTGATCATTGTCACCCTATCCACCATAATACCCCATTGTGGCCTCTCTTTGGTAACTCTTATAAATACATGAGGCCCCTATGGAATCCCTTGTCACTTGATAAACTATAGTTCAACTCTAATTGGTTGATATATGTCTATAATTGTGTCCTATCAGCCTATCAAATAACACTTTATCAACATATACCCCATATATCATGCATCTTCCCTCCATCCCCATTGAATATGTTGATACAACATCCATATAATCTCCTCTATTTCAAACTCATCTAATTCCCATCTATAAAATATTAAGTCACTTGCATGTCCTTGGTGAGCTCCCATAACAATCACCTAATTGTATATAATTGGCTCATTTGGAGCTCTTTGTTGTTAGATACCTATAGGCTACTCAATGGATAGGTGATCCCATGACAAAATATATAAGAGTATGGTGGCACCAATGCTTTGGCCTATCCAATAGGCCACCAAATGAAGATCTTTATATAGTTAGGCTAGGACTATCAGCCACTATAGAAATACTCTCCCATGCTCCACCATATCTATAGCCACATCACCCAATCTAACTTGAAATAATTATCTGATCTTATCGGGTATCAAGATGTCATTAAAAATAGCCATAAGGGTTAGGGTTAAGTCATCTATCATCTCCTCATGGAAATAACTATCCAATTCAATCTATCCTCTATAAAGTCCCAACATAAAATGACCAACTAATCTTTGTACTGTATCCATCTAACTAGTTGATCACCAATATAGTTGATCCCCTTTAATCAAGATCTAAAAGATGTGTTAGACATATTATGACATAATAATCATATCTCCATTCATAAAGTGGAAAGTTTTCATCTCTAAGTGCCACTTCTCCATAAGGGTTATCATCAGTGTTGTATCTATATGGATAAGTAGCATACATGCCATGTGGAACAAGTCAATCACCTCCAACAAACCATATTCCTCTATTGTCAGCTCATCTAATCATTTTATAATTATTAACCATCATCCACACAAATAAATAACTAGAAATTACTCTTGAAATCATCAAATGCCATCCTATTAGTCCATTTCATGCTCACAAACATACTAACTACCCACCTTCCCATAACTTTTTGGTTAAGTTTGCATCACCATCCCTTAACAACTTATCTTTGCATCACCTTTTGGATCAAAACCAATTCTTATTTAATATAATTTATTTTTTTGAGTTTAAAATAACCTCAACTCAAAACATTGATTTGACTATGCATTAGTTATGAATCCACTTATCTCAGACTCAAAGTCACTATTGAGTTTTTGAGGCTATTAGTTGGCACTAACAACTTCATTTCTAACTAATTTATAGATTCACGTCACATTTTATGAAGCCACTTTTATTGTTAACTAAGTTGTGACCTATTTTGCAAAGCCACCCCAAAGAACAAAGCCTCTAAAATCCTATCAAAATTAACAAAACTATTTTTTAACAATGCAAAGTTGCATTTAACCCTAGCGAAGGCACATTTTGTGATGTGAAAATTGCAATGAAGAAAAGTATCCCTCATATTTAATTCACTTTCCTCTAACTTTTACCCCTATTAAATTATAATTAATGGTAAAATTGAAAAAAATTAAACTACTCACTGGGTCACTATGCCCTACAGCTCTCTAATTCTCATGAATGCACTCTCCTTGGTAGTAGTAGTGCGATGCATGATCCATCTTCATTTAAAAACTACATCTAAGTATAAAGAAAAATTGACAAAGAGGTAGGACACAAATGAATAAGGTTTCACCACTCCTACCTCTTATTTAAACTCCCCATTACCACATTTTTAACCCTTCTACCAACTATTTTGGCCTATGTGTCCATTTTTCATCCCATTTTCACCTTGCATACTCATCTATCATCACCATTTCATTCATATCACTAATTTCTCACAATATACTAATTTTATTCCACTTATATATCATTATTCATTTACTTCTTGTTATTAATAATTCTCTAGTCATATTCTAACCATGGTCCCTAGGGCACCCTTGGTGTAATCATCATCACCATCTTCATCATCTAACCTATCTTATCATCTATCATCACATAACTTCTTGTAAGGATATCTGCATTGACCTGAGATCTATATGGACTATGTAGGCAATGCTCAGTCACATGGGGTGTTTGAGGTCAACTCAGCCACCATTTTTGTATCCTTCATCCATTAGGAACTCATCCTCATATAATGTACTCTCTTATCCCTTATATCTCATCATCCCATCTTATGTTCACTCATATAATCCTTGAACTATAATCAATCAATTCTTCAGTCTATCATCCAATCCAAGATTGTAACTCTCCTTAGCATGCATCATTGCTTGGGATATGTCTAAATCTCATGACATTAGTCCATCAATACAATCTAAATTTACATCTCTCCTAGACATATGTTTTTACCTAGGATACATCTAAAGCTTGTGACAACACTCAATTTATCATCCAATCGAAGCCCACAACTCTCCCCTGCATGTGTTATTACCTGGGATACATCAAAATCTCATGAATTTAATTTTCCACTCAATTAATGTTTACAACTCCCCCCTCTAATGGGGCACATCCATGGTCATAAATTTATCATCTTTCATTCCCACACATATGCCTTTACTAGGGGCATCATCAATCCAAATATTGATTAAAATATGGCTTATTGATTGCAAGCCTTATGTCACATTAACCACATCCACATCATATCCAAACATCTATTGTATCTATCACCACTATCAAAAAACCCTCTTTATTTTATCTATGCATCCCACCCCTTTTTTATCAAGTATCCATCCCTCTCATTCCTCTTCGCATGACTTCTTGAGGGGGAATCACATGTCCTAAGGGGGAATCACATGTCCTAACTTATTAATTTGCATAACCATTTTATTTTTTGAAATACCATTACTTCTTATCACAATGCCCTTTCAAATAGGGAAAATGTATACATATAAAAATCATCACACCTCCTTCATGACTAATTTAGTCCTTGTTTCATACTAAATCTGATTATTAATCATTTATATACCATAATCCATAATTTATTCTAATATACTACTCTAATATTCCCTTCTACATTTCCTACATCACACACTAACCTTATAACACCATCTCTCCCAATTAATTTTTTTATTAACACTTTATTCATCCTTAATCCTCTCTTTCACAATATTATTTGAATTTTAAATGACAATATCTCCTACAAATACTCCTCTTAATTATATCCTAAACATCATTCACTTATCTTAATGGAATTTAAAAAGCTCTAAGATTCCTATAGCCCCTCACCAAGATTCCTCTAGAATTCTCTAATAATTTTTAATTCCTAAAAAATTCTCTACCCTAGATATTCATCCTATAAGGATGAAATATAACCATCCATTCCTCCCAAGTGGCTCTATATATTGAGATCTATACTCCCATGAATCAAGGAATCTATGAATCTTTGGAATCCTTGAATGAATATTACCACCACATTGTCTCTACTATCAATAATCAAGCCATTATCGAATCCCTTAATGCAAATTCTTCAATATTTAACTATAAATCCAACATCCATAGTCAAACATCATTCAAATCCAAGTCATTTTAAGCATATCCACTTCATCAAGTGAGAAGGATTCATTTTTTTTTTAGGTATAAACTTATTTCTATTTCATTTCTATTTTCATGTGAATCCCTATCTTCATTTGTTCATTCTTGAGGTGTTATGTAGATTTTATTAGATTAGGAATTATGATTTTGTTCATTGTTCTTAATATAAAAAAGCCATATCTAGTTTTATACCCATAACGAGTTAGAAAAATGGCAAATAGACCCAGAAAGGGTAAGGATGTAAAGAATAAACATTTTTAAACACTTAATGATTAATTTTATGTGTCTACATTTACCCTCAATTTATTCTAGTGATGCACAAAGTGAAATTACTAGAGTAAGGTAGATGCAAACATGAGTGTGTATACACACTTTATCTTTGGATGCAAAGCTTGATCGGGTAAAATGCCTTAATGTAAAAAACTTTAAAAAATGGCACTAAAAGTAATATTTTCTCGTATTAAAAATTGAAATTTTGAATTTTACTATTTGTAATTTGAAAAGAGAGCAAAGAAATATATTTTCCATGTAACTTTGGATATTGCAAAGTGCATGCCCCCTGTTGGGACATTTGCAAAAGTGTTGAACTATGGCAAATTTAGAGGGATTAAAACTCAATTTGAAAACCATTGAATGCTCTGAAGTGGAAGGATTGTATGATCCAACTCTCATTTAATTATATAAAGCACTCTATAAAATATTTTAAGGGATGGAACCATGAATTATGGCCTGCTACATATTGAAAAAGTGTAACCACAGATGTTGAGTGTAACTAGACTCTAACATGGCCCACTTGAAACTAAGACTAATCACATCATTATAAATGGATCTAGATTCTATTTGAAACTTTGCAAGTTTTAAACTTTGAAACTTGAGAATTTAGAAAATTCCATAGTATAAACATGGACATGAATGAATATCATGCCCCCTATATATGTATTATATTGAAATGTTATTTTGAAACTGTAATTGAAGCTTTTGATGTTTTACCACTTTTGAAAACTTTTGAACATCTTTTGAAACCTTTGCACTTTACAACTTTGACACTTTTAAGATTGTTTGAAACTTGTAATTTAAAACTATATTGATGAGAGCACATGCATGCCATATTACCCCATAATCTAAAAATGATTAGTCATTTTGCCAATTTAAAATTGTATATTGCCAAAATTTTGAAAATTTGCTCATAAGGCTTGACTATTATAAGCAAGCCCATTGTGATGCCCCCTTTTGAGATGAGAGATGTAGCCTATAAAGTTAATTATCTCAAAATAAATCATATGTGAAAGATATATCACTTTAAATATTTTAAATTGATTTCATTCATAGTATTGAATATAACATTGAGTTTTACATATGAAACATGTGTTATAAAGAAACATCATTAGAGCATAGAAGCAATGTATGTAGGATATACATCTTGACACTAGAGTAAAGACATAGTGTATAAGTGATGCATGACATGAATCATGGAACCATAGTAAAGAAGATATAATGTATTATATGAATCATGGCACCACAGTAACAAGCAACAAGCATAAAAGTAATGTCATACAATGTCATGTAGTTTGCATAATATATCACTCATAAGGCTCAAGAATTCGTATACAAGGGACATGAAAAATGTCACATAACACACAAGGCCAATACTCATAGGCAAATGGTATAATTATTCCATACAAGTAATGATTTGACCATACAAGGACAAGGGCCATACACATAATAAGTAATAGAGACCTAACCTGCCATGTAGTAAAATAAGAATGTAAAATAAAGCATGTAACAAACAATACTAGTAAAGTTCTATCATATGTATGACTGTGAATGTTATAAAGTAACATTCTTCATGTAATACATGTAAAAAATATGTGTGATTTATCAATACATTTGTATGATATGTATCACAACATGGTAGAGAGGTTGTGGATAAATACATGTTAAAGTGTTCACAAAGAACGTAGAGATGCCCCCAACTTACCCAGGTTGTTGGGTAAGAAGGGAATCCTAACATCAAATAATCATATAGAATTATCTCCTATATCACACTCAAGTGCCTTTTGAGAAGCATTATGTATTGAAATATGGAATATTCTACTTTATTAATATATGAAAATAATTAAGCTAGAAATGTTTGAAAATGCTTTAGGTTCTGATTTTGAATTTTTAGAAATATTTTGAATTTTTAAAATATATGCATTTTTTTTCAATAGTTGAATTCTAAAAGAGATTTAAATTAGAGGTGATAATAAGCAAGGTTTTGAAAATAAAGGAATTAGGATTGATTTTAACAATCTGCAACAAGGTACAAAAGCATAGTAGAATAGGAAGGAGGGCAAGCAATGTGCCTCAAATGTGTATGAATTGAAATACGAGTCATAATAATGTCTTATGAGTAAGATAATTAATAATGTACATAATTTTATCATGTATAAGTAATAATATGAGATCATGCAAGTGTCATGCGGTGTAATATATGCAATATTAAGCAAGTGGAGTGCCATAGTGATAGGTGTTTTAGATTATTTGAATTGGTTTATAAATCAAGGGGTGAGTACCAAAAGTAAAATGAAAACCAAGGGATAGAATATTGATTGGAAAAGAGATATAATAATTAGTATTAAAAAATCAAAGAAGTTATAGACTAGGAAATTATATGTATCCTCATGTGTAGGAGAAGAAGATGTAACAACCTATGCTTATACATATGGTGAAGCTCTTTGAATAACCTATGCCTTAGGAGATGAATGCCTCTTTATACTTACTATGGTGATTATGATTTGTGAAACAAATTGAATATGCTCATGTGTAACAATATCATGCTCATAAATAGATAGATAATCTTATTTAGTATTCTGCTCATGCTCATTAGAAACTATAATATGCATTAGTAGATGATCTTAAATACTTATGTAAGTTATTTCATTACCACATTGCTCAATTAATGTACTAGGTATTTATTCTATATAAGAAGCAAATATCATTGGTTCCAAAGGATATTTATATCAGGTTTATTGAATTTTACCACTTGATTATTATGAATGTATTTGAAAGATTTATGCATTGTGTAAGGTACTACTCAAATATTTTGTATCCAAGGGTATCATAGTAGCATATCAAAGTCCCTTGTTCTTGGTATAACTAAGAATGTACTATGAACAATAAGAGGGCCCACTTATAAAGCAAGCATTATATGCCCAAGAGTATCTTGTGTATGCCCATGAAATACTTTGACAACTCTAGAAGTATCTAGTAAATCTTATTTTGTATAACCAACATAATGAAGGTGTGTTATGGTACAAATATTTTAAATTGATACATTATCTATCATGACACTATGGATGGATTTTTCGTTAACATATGCTTAAATAAAAAGTGCATGTCTATCTGAATCATCATCAATAATTTTGCTATTATCAAATGTGATCATTAGATGTGATGCTTGTTTACTTATAATTATACTAATAATTATATCAAGTGGATGTCCATATGTAGAAGGGGAGGATGAGAATTATATGCATTATGAACCTTAGGATTATCCTTATTACCTGCTTTATTTTTTGTGAAAGGATCCTTGTACATTTTGAGCTTTCAATTATCATTTGTTTGAGGCTTAGCCTCTTCAATAGGTGTATCAATATCTATTACACTTTTATTAAAGAGAACTTGGATCTTATGATTAAGCCTTAAACATCAATTTGTAGAATGCCTAATAAATCTATGATAGTCATAATATGCATTGATATCAATATGTGTAGATTGAGGTCTAGACATATTTATCTTCATTGGTGGAGTAAGAGTGATTACATTGCATTCTAGGAGATTTCTCAACAAAACATGAGAAGGTTATGGCAATATTAAATATTGTCTCTTTGGTGGAGCTTGTAGTTCAATCTTTTGAGGTGGTTGTGATATAAAATTAACTATAACTTTTGCTTTATTCTTGTTTTTAGGTTGGTTCACCTTATAATTTGTCTTGCTTGGTTATTCATCTATAAATTCTTGTGTATCCTCATCATCAATACTATATTAATATTTAATTGTGAAAGTATTTTTTGAATTTACCAATAATGGTAGTTCTTGAATAGATTATGTTGCAATCAATTCTTGTTGTATTTTTTCTTGGATAGATTTTGTTATTTGTATAACAACTATTACTTGTGGTCTAATTTCCTCAACAAGCTCTTTTGTTTACTTTTAAATATGCATAGGTTCCTTGATAGGGTTTTCTATTAGATTATGAATTTGATTATTTGGTTAGGTATCCTTTATATTGATTGATTCACCCACTTCATGAGTATACATTTGTGCCAATTAGAATTGGTTGGTGGGTGGTATTATAGAGACTTTATTCGAATTGAGTGTGTTTATTTGTAACATCAAAAATGTGTATTATTAGCTTTGTATATTCATGAATATCATGTAAAAATTGACACATCTGTGAAATGTAGAAGGTATAGATTCCATTGCATAGATCCAAGGTTAGCCTAAGAGTAAATTATATTGTAACTAATTAGAGAACTCTTGAAAAGTAATAGAGAACATTTTAGGGCCCAATAATAAATCCATTGTGATATTTCTAAATATTTGCTTAGGAATAGTATTGGTGCCTTGTATAGGTTAATTAGAATTTTAAAGATTATATTTATTCAATCCCAATTTATGTATGAAGTTATAACTGCAAATATTTATTGCAAAACCATCATCAACCAATGCATGTTTAACTAGCTTACCATGTATTTGAAGTTGAATAAATAAAAATTTTGGGTGGTACATCTTTTTTATAAAAACTAATGATATGATCAATATACTTTAAAGTATTCATAATAGAAGCAAATGAAGCTAGATGTATATCAATAAGAAGAGTTGTATCGCACAACATTGCATATAAGATATCCTTGTAAGTTTGGACCTTTTGTAATAGTTCAAAAATATAAATTTTGACATTGGTAGTCTCTAATTATTCAAGGATGTTGAATTCTTTGGATTAAGGGATGTGTTCCTCAGTGGAGGGGGTAACATGAGTAATGTTACCTCATCGAGTATTAACAACATTACCATTTTGAGTTTGATTTAAAAATTACATGCATGTTTTTCAATGTTATCACAATGTGAAGTAAAATGTAATGGAGATTGCTCTAAAGTAAGGTTTTGAACATTATCAAAATTTAAGCACAAATAAATGAAATAAAAAACATCTTGGAAAGTAAGAGAATATTTTATAATAAAATACATAATCCTATATAACATATGAGAGAGGCATTCATTCATTTAAAACCATTTTAAAAATGATGAAATATGAATTAAGTGATGTTAATAACTATGAATATCGTACAATTTTAATCAAGAAATACTAATGACTTTGAATATAATACAAGAAAAAATCAAGGTATGAGGGTGATCTAGGAAAGGGTTTGAATGATTTATAGGCTCTCAAATATATTTTCTCATTTATTGATTAGACTCAACCCAATGTTTTAAATCACTAACTACAGAGGTAGATCCATGCATATATCCCACTAACCCCAGTTTCTAGGGTAAGATGAGATTAACTTCCTTGGGATATACACTCCCCTCTAGTGCACCATAAATCAAATGGATAAAAGAGGCTTCTTATATTATAAACAAGGGATCTTAGACATTTCTAATAAACCATGAGGCATGTGGATTCTAACTATGTGTTTAGTGTTATACTATGAATATGAATACTGGGGTAAACCCATCATGCCACAATGTTTGTAAATAGAAAACCATGTAACCCTTCACAATAGTCAGTGAGTAGTTTTAAAACTATCATAACATAATTTTTAAAACAAGCACAATTGAATGATATATAATGTTAAAAATAAAAAGTGAAAGATTTTTGTTTTCAAAAATCAAGCAAACTTCAAATCAAGGTTGAAATAAAAAGATTTTGTGTCATAATTGTAGACACCGTAATTGTGTCTAACCCTTGTCGTCTTCCCCTTAACCCCCATTTTAGTTTTCCACGCCTATTTAACCCCTGTCGACCATTTTCCCACAAGCCTTGACCCTGGCAGCATGTAAAAATGAGCAGAGAGCTAAAGTTAGCCTTTGTCCCCATTCTACATCTGTCGATGACGGTCATAACCCGGCCGACGTCACCGATGTCGGTCACTTATCGGCCGATGTCAGCAGTACTGCTGACGTCGATTATCTTTAACACTGCATTCTCGACTCGAACGCAGGAACCGTTATCCGTTATCCATTATCCATTCGATTGCCAATTTGTTTCTCGATCGGTTATCGGACCTTCCTTCGTATCAATTAGCAAAACCTCTTCATTCAAACGATCAACCAATTCTTGCATTCAACCAATCTGCATCTAATCTCTCGCATTCTTTCTCTCTCTGGTACAAGTTTTTGCTTCAGTCATCTTGCTCAAGGTCTGCTACATCGAACTTCTGCGACATAGCGACAACATCAATCATGTCTTCGACTTTTATCTTCAATGCGTAACAGGTAAGCTTTGCTCTGTGTTTTTGTTTTACTCTCTGGTTATTGTTTTTTATTTGATATCATTACCCAGATTTAGAGTTAGACCATAGCCCTAACCTTATTTCCACCCGTATCACCTCTATCCACCTTGTCTGGAAAATACAGTCTGTAACTCTGTCCAGAACCCTATACAAACCCTCAAACAATCCCTCTGACTCCTAAACTAGCTTCCCGAACCCTCAGACAAAAACATCTGACCTTTCTGCAAATCCTAAGACCCTGTCCAGACCCAACCAGACCCTGTCCAAGGCTATTGCCCCGACCGATGCCGGTCATTACCCCTACCGACGTCGGCACTTTAACTGACGTTGGCTCCCTTCCCTGACCGACGCCGACACAGAGACCGACACCAACGACTGTGCAGAGTAGTTTGTTGCATATCAGGTACGCATTCTACTTTTTGTCTTTTATTTGCTTTCATTTTGTCTTTCATTATTTCTACTTTAGTCAAATATTTTGATTTTTATTAGTGGGTTGATATCCCTTAAGGAAGTCTTCGTACTTCAGGGATCAAGCGTTTGCTTGACAGCCCACCGTCTCTTCGTCTAACATTTTTTTCATGTCTAGTCTCTTTTTCTTCGCAGGTGTCATTCCTCCACAGCCAAAGAGGAGTACCTTCCAACGTCTAATTTCGATGCGCACGACTATATCTGGGTATCTTCTAACCCTAGACCATCTCTTAGTTTCTCATTTCTATCTTTTGAATGTGAAAGCGAAATTAGCATAGAAACATTCTGGCACACCTGGTGGGACCCTAGGGCCTTCCTTGGGTTCTTTCTTTCTTTCATTCATATAGGTGCATTAGGTTCCTTCCTTTTCGCCTCTTTCGTCTCTTCTAAATGACATCATAAGCAGGAATAAAAAGAACTTTTCTTTTCTTTCTTACACTTCTAGACTAGTCAAAACTCATATTCTTCGACTCTTTCTCCATTCGTCTTCATACTAACAAACATTTTGACTTGGGCTTAAAACACGTTGCACTTTCATTTCTATTTGCTTGCATTTCTTAGACCACACTTAGTAATTAATAAACGCATATTGAATTAATCTAATCCACTTGATGTTACACAACCAAACCACTTGCACAAAACAAATATCTTAACTTACCTGAGACAAGGCCCGACTGGGATTTCATCCACCAGCAGATACCTTACCCATCCCAGCAATCTTACTTGGATTTCATCACCAAGGGGAAAGCCCACTCTGTTCTCTGGCAAAGTTTAATCTCTAGGGGAAGTATATTTTGGCTAAGTGGGCCCAGCTTATCGCTGGACTTGTGAAGTGAGGGGAGCTTGCTCCTTAGCACCAGGGCTTGTACGAAACCTAACACAGACTTCTTGAGCACCATAACTAACCCAAAACCATCCATAGACTACTTCTTCTAGGACCCGACTCAAAAGCCAATCTTCCTCTACACACATTCTAAGGCATAAGCCACTATAATCCTAATAATTTACTCCTAGGGTTTTAGGATATGCTTGTGTTCTTCATCTTTTCTGTTCTTATTTGCTTGTTTGAGCTTGTGAGGACGTTCTTTCTTGCCTTGAATGGTTCTGACTCGTAGTCAAGCCAAGGCTCTAGTCGATCACGCGAGGCATCACCCGCTTCCGTCTACCCCGTCCATAACCAGTCCTATAATGGAGTTCCACTCAGAGACTGAAAGAACTCCTACTAGACCATCCCCAACCCAGACGCCTATTGTCCCAGAAGGGGACCAAGATTTTGCATGATTCTTAGACCTCAACGTCAAAGCCTTGTAGTACTATCTCGCAAATAGCCGAACGTGAGACTCCTTGGGCAATCCAATCTACGGAATGTTGACCTCTCTTTTCGAAATTGCGACCGTATCAATAGCATCCGTAGTTCAACCTTTTGACACCTAGGCTATTGCCTCAACCAATGACCAGCCTTTGACCAACCATCCAAGTGTGGCCTCTCCCTCCATCTTTGGGCCCACTTCCACTGGGGTTTTGGTCCCCTATCAACCTCAACCCACTCAACCACTTTCTACCCCCTTTCAAAATCTGGTCGTCTCTATTCCGCCTACCCTGGCCCCTATCAACACTAGGGTGGCTACCTATCCATTAGCCCATGTTACCACTAACCAACCCCCCGTGGCAACATCGAGCCTAGCCGTGCCTTCTACCCAACCATCCTTAGTCTTCTCTTTTATCCCTACGATTAGTCATCTGTACGTTGCGCCCTTACTGGTACAATCGACTACGTCGTATGCCTCTGCTAGCCTCTTTCAAGTGCCTTACAATCTAGGGGCACTCCACCTGCCAATCCATCAGTAGATATCATCAAAATGCTGATGGACAAGATGTCCAGCCTAGAGACCTCTGTTTCTTGCTCACGTAATACTCTCTCATATGAACAAATTTGCAATGAGCCCATCCATCCTTCCGTCCTGATCTGACCATATCCCATCCAGTGGGAACTTCCTAAGTTTTCTCATTTTCAAAGCAAGGAAGACCCACAACAGCACTTATAGGCATTCAGACATGCCTGTTACCTTATCACCCACGACAATGCATTGCTTTTACGCACGTTTCCTATGTCTCTCTCAGGTGTTGTGCTTGACTGGTATAGCTCCCTTACCAGCCATTCCCTCTTCATGTTCACTTAGCTAGCCCAACTCTTCCTCGATCATTTCTCTATCAACATCACCAAGAAGGTCTCAATCACAGACCTCTATTCTATCTGCCAATTCGAGGATGAATCCATTGCTGATTTCGTTGCTCGATGGAGGGGCCTTATCAATCAACTCTCCTTTTCTTTACCCCAACCTGAGCTTATTGAACTTTTCTCCCAAGCCTGTGCCAGACATATTTCTTCCACCTTGAGGGTTCAGACCTTCTGCACTTTTGACGAAGCCTTCACGATGGCCCGTAAACTTGAGTTACGTGCCATCGAGGAGAATAAACTCAAGTTATGGAGCAAGAATCCCAACTCCAAGACCAATGACCCCTCTTCTAAGCCTTCCTCATCCAATTCTAAATCTAAAGCTTCAACAAATGCTGTGGTCGTTAGATCTTCCTCCTCTTCACCTTCAACTAATCAGCCTGAGCCATCCACATCTCAGAGTGCCACCTGCCAATTTCAGTAGAGATACATACAGTGACAGTATACTCCACTCAGAGAATCATACGCGTCTGTGCTGGAAAAACTCATCAAATAAGGGGTCCTCAATCTCCCCCAGATTCGACCACCTCCACAATTTGATCCCTCACGTGCCATCCCTGCGTGGTATAGGGAAAACAACTTTTGTAACTACCATCGTGTTAAAGGACATGACACAGGCAACTGTAAAACCCTTAAAAACATCATCCAAGACATGCTGGAAAAGGGTGACCTCATCCTCGACAATCCTAATGCACCACCTAATTAGGGCATCAACATCTTCAAGCAACCATTCCCCAATCATCCACCAACTTAGAACAATATCTAGACCTTGACTGACAACATTCACGAACACAATATACGAACAGTCAATATGGTCTCGCCCTTCATTTCCAACCAACCTCAAGAGGTGAGTCCATCCATCAGTCCATCACATGTGGACGAACCTCTTTCTCCAGTTAGTTCTCCGTCAACCTCTCTCATCTTGGAGGATGCCTCGACCTTACCAGCACCGCCAGTTTCACCATCCTCTTTCATGCTGCCCATGGAGGACCTAACCCTTCCTACTCCTTGATCGCAAGTGGAGGGCAATATCATCCGTGCTCTTTACCTGCTTGAGGAGCCTCATTCTCTAATTTCTTCTCCACCCAGGGAAGAACCTACCTCTCCTTCGTATCCAACCACAAACGAACCTATCATGACTCCATCATGCCTTCGGTCTGAGACCGCTATACCAGTCTCATCTTTAACCCCACAACCATCCACATCTTCTCAAGAACCCAAACCTCATCCCACATCTTCTCAGCCATTTTCCTGACTAGTGGAGAAACTCAGACTTCTCCCTTCTAGGAAAGTAGAGCATCAGGGATTATGAGAGTGTCTCACAGCTCTTCAACATGCCCGTACCCTCTCATCTCATGCAGTTAATCCTCCCATGGTGAAATCTCCCAAGACCTTTAACAAAAACCAGACTCTCATTTCTAAGCCTCAACCGACACCATCAAAACCAAAACCCGCATCTACCCCATCTAAACCTATCAAGTCACTTGGCGTTTGCCCTGTCTCCAACCTCACTCATCCGTAAGTGAAGGTGGACCTAGACCAGACCTCGACCAATAGTAGTCTTCAACCCAAGTCACAGAACACTGCTAAACCACAGAGGCGAATGCCTCCTCTTCCGTCATCATTGCCCTCCATTTTGGGCCCCCATCCTTTGACCCTGACCAGAGTCCTTCCCACTCTAACTTTTAATCAAAACCAGTTGCCTCCTTTGCTTCCTTTGCCTACCGCTAGCCTACCCTCTCCCAAAAGGGTAGTACCTCTCACAAAGAAAGTACCGTCTCCACCTGTCACTGCACCATCAATCCAAAAGGTGGTACGAAATCCTCCTCCGACTCCGCCCAAGCAAAAGTCACCAGTATCGCACACATCGATCAGCACGGACCCTTTAGTGGGCTCATACTCTTTGATCTTGCATTAACTTTTGTAAAATTCCAGCATAACCCTTCCACCCATCAGGCCTTTCCAACCTCTCGAGTCTAAGCCCTCCTGGTTCGACGACATGAAGATTTGCTTATATCATCGTACGCTAGGACACGATACCGAGACTTGTTGTGCCCTCAAGACCGTCATTTGCCGCTATCTGGAGAAAGACACTCTTCTATTTGAGGACACTCTCGATCAACCCCTCACTCCTCATAACCCTCCGACCTCTTCAGACCCATCAACATCTCATCAGAAGACCACGACCCCTTCATCTCCTTCACCCCCTATCTTCGAAATCAATGCCATTCACATAACCACCAGGTCACAAAAGGACAAGGTGAAGGAAAAAGTCGCCATTCCTTGGACCTACCCTTTCGTCCAGCCACCTCAACCGCCCAAGCCTAAGATTTCTATCCTTGGCGTGCCTCAACCCTCTTCTTCTTCCTCTTCAGGGGCAATTCATGACTCTATGTTGAAACAGCTTCACCAAATGCCTGTGAAGATGTCCCTTTATGACCTCATCCAAACTTCACCCCAACATCGTCAAGCCCTCATCAAAGCCCTACAGGCAGCAGAGGTTCAACCCGAGGACCCCCAGCCACTTCCTGCCCTTGTCCACTCTTTAGCCCCTGTTGCCTCCATCACATTCAATGATTTTGAGATTCCCACATCCAACATGGAAGATCAGGACGCCGCCCTCTTCATCACTGCCTATGTTGATCAGACACACATTAAATGCGTTATGATCGATGGAGGTGCCAGCATCAACATTATCTCTACCCATGCCTTTGAATAGTTGGCTCTTCCCAAGAATTGCGTCTCCAAAACTGACGCAATCTTGCGTTCTTTTAATGACACCACTGCCACGACCATTGGCACAGTCATCCTTCACATTCACGTTGGTCCACGCACAGTCTCAAAGCTCTTCTATATCATCGAAGGAGAGTTTCAATACAACATCTTGCTAGGCCGACCCTGGATCCTCACCATGGCCTGTGTCCCCTCCACCCTGCACCATTGTGTGAAATTTGAGCATGATGGGCAAGTCCATACCATTCCCGCTGACCCTTCACCCTTCAAAACTTGTAACACCACCTACTGTCCAAATGACATTCTCATTCCTATCAAGCCATCAACCCCGGCACCAACTCCATCTGCAGAAGCTTCAACCAGTTTGCAACCGGCGGTCACCCTCACACATCCCCTTCAAGCGACGACCACAGATCCCATGGAAGACATCTTCCAAAGAATTTCATTGGGGGAATATCGCTTGATAGCCTTAGAAATGTTCCAAACTCCACAAGAGTATGGATGCCTTCATCACAGCCCTAATTACGACCATCAGATCAAGATGATCGTGCCTTATGGTCCTCCTCACCTCTAAACCAACCTTGTCTATGGGGGGCTTGATCAAGCTCCTACTGATTGTAATCCTCTTTCTTCGCCTCAACCTTTCACATCAGACTTCTCATTTCTAGGCAACCTCGCCTTTGCACACATTTACCTTTACAGGTGTGCATGGAAGGGTTTTGGCTTCAAACGCTATGAGCAGGGCTCCCATCAGCCCATCAAACCGCTCAACAATGACGATGCCAAGAAATGGTATGGCCTGGGATATCACGACCCCACTCAGACCCCTATAGACCTTTGTCCCAAACCAACCATTGACCAATCTCCTCCAAGCTCACCCATTCCTCCTCCTTCACCTATGGAGTCAATGGTTTCCATTCCTCCTAGTTTTTTTTTCCATAAACACCATCCGCCTGGAACACTTGACTTATCAGCTCAATGGGATGTGCAAGTCTCTCCCTCTCATTTTTCCCAGCATGGTAGAAGATGAGTCGGCAACCATTCACACTGTCCACTGCATTGACGACGATGCCATTCTTTCCTACATGGGCACTGATGACTCTTTCATCCAGTGCTCTCTTCCTTCTGAGACCCAGGTTATGTTAAATGAATCAACCATTGACATCAACCTCCCTTCTTTTGATGTTCCTCACGTCTTAAAGATTGGACAATCTTTAGATGCTCAGGAGCAGCTTGACTATACCCAGTTCCTCTCATACCATAGCAAGGCCTTTGCCTGGACCTACCGTGACATGCCTGGCATTGACCCCACCATCGCTACCCATAACATTGTCACCAAACCAGAGGCTAAGCCTATTAGGCAAAAGCTTCAAAAGATGCATCCTCGCATTGCCCTCCTTGTCAAAGAGGAGCTTCAGTGCCTCCTTTCTGTCTCCTTCATCCAACCCATCGATTATCCGCAGTGGGTCTCTAACATCGTCCTAGTCACCAAGGCGACTGGGGGGATCCAGATCTGCACAGACTATCATGACCTTAACCTAGCCTATCCCAAAGATGACTTTCCTCTTCCTAACATTGACCAGCTTGTTGATCTCATAGACGGCCATGAGATACTATCTCTCATGGATGGGTTTTTAAGATACAATCAAATCCTGATTGCTCTGGAAGATCAGCACAAGACCACTTTCATTACCCCATGGGGGACTTTCTGCTATCGAGTCATGCCTTTCAGCTTGAAGAATGTAGGCACCACATATCAGCATGTCATGACCTACATTTTCCATGATCTCCTCCATAAAATCATGGAGGACTATGTGGACAACCTTCTCGGCAAGTCCAAGCTTCGCCGTGACCATTTGACCATTCTCAAAATCATCTTCTCTCACCTTCTTCAATACAATGTCCGCCTTAACCCCAAGAAATGTGTCTTTGGGGTCCTCTCTGGCAACCTTCTCAGCTTTATCATTTCTTTCCATGGCATCAAGATAGATCCCGCCAAGATCCGCGCTATCCTCAAGATGCTACCCCTGACCAATCTCAAGCAGCTTCGCAGTCTACAAGGGAAGCTCCAGTCCATTCACCATTTCATCTCGCAACTTTCTGACTGTTGCCAACCTTTTCATCATCTCCTTAAGAAGGACATCTCTTGTACATGGGATAAGGACTATCAAGAGGCTTTTGAAGCCCTTAAACGCTATCTGGTCTCTCCACCAGTCCTCATTCCACCTAAAGATGATCAACCCTTCTACCTTTATATCTCTGTCACCAACCATTTGTTAGGTGACATGATCGTGCACCGAGACGAGCATCACCATGAGCAAGCGGTCTATTATATCAGTCGAACATTGGTCGACTATGAAACTTGATATACTCATACCGAGAAACTCTGTTTGGTGTTAGTCTTTGCCGCTACCAAGCTCTGCCACTATCTTCTTAACCACAAAACCTTTGTCATCACTCACACTGACCCTCTTAAGTTTATGCACTCCAAGCCATATCAACATCAACATATGGCTCGGTGGCTCATGTTGCTTGTTGAGTTCGACCTCGAATTCATCCAGCAGAAATCTATCAAGGGGCAAACCATCGCTGATCAACTGGCAGATGCCCCTCTTCCCAACAACCAACCTTCACAATGCGAGTTTCCTGACGAGTCTATCACTGCGGTTTCCACCGATGACACTGTCTACCAAATGACCATGTTCTTTGACAGCTCCAAATGTCAACTTGGTGGGGGTGCGGGAGTCATTCTCATCCCACTCTATGGTGAGCCGATGCCTTTGTCTTTCAAGCTCGACTTTAATTATACCAATAATATGGCTAAATACAAGGCCTTAATTTTGGGACTTTAGACTGCCCTCTCTCTCAGCATCAAGTCCATCAACATCTTTGGCGACTCGCAGCTTGTCATCAATCAGGTCAATGGTTCATACCTCTATAAAAATGAAATTTTGCAAAGGTACAAAAACTGTGCTGACATTTTCCTTGCATCTTTTGACCATTACCTCTTACAGACTGTTCCTCAATCCATGAATAAGTTTGCTGACACCATGGCTTCTCTCACTTCGCATATCCCATCTTCCTCATCTGCATCCAGACTTTTTGTCACGGTGCATCATGTGTCGTTGCCTTCTTATATCTCTCCTAACATTAATCATGTCAACACTATAGACTCTAGCCCACGAGATGTTTGGTATAAGCAACTTGTGGACTACTTATCTTTTTCTGTCATTCTTCCTAACCTCTCTAACAATGCACGGCAAGCTTTTATCAAGCGTACTGCTCGCTATACCATGCTAGGGGGTCTTCTCTATAAGCGAGGCTTCGACGGCCTCCTTCTTTACTGTCTCACCTCCACTGAAGCATCTCAGGCCATTAAGCAAGTCCACGACAGGATTTGTGGCAGACATTTCAGTGGGAATTCAGTTGCCAAGCGCAGCCTTCGTCTAGGCTATTATTGGCCCACCCTTCATCAAGACTGTAGCGACTATGTTCAGCATTGCATCAAGTGTCAGCAACACTCTAACTTGCTTCATCTTCCTAGTCATGCCTTACAAGTTGCTTAGGATTTTTGGCCTTTTTCTCAGTGGGGCATAGATCTCATCAGTGAGATTAACCCTCATTCGTCTCTTCATCATCATTCCATCATCACCGCCACTGAGTATTTCACCAAGTGGGTGGAAGCCATTCCTCTCATCTCCACAAAATCCGACAAGATTGTCGACTTCATTAGCAACCACATCATCTACTGCTTCAGTGTCCCTCATAAAATCATCACCAATAATGGCAAGTCCTTCAAAAACAAGACCATCCAAAAACACTGTGACTCATTTGGCATCAAGCTCAGTTTCTCTTCACCTTACTACCCACAAGCAAATGGGTAGGCTGAGGCTTCCAACAAAATCTTGAGTAAAATTCTCATGAAGGTGGTCAGCGACACTGGAAGGGATTGGCATATTCACATTCCCTTCACTTTATGGGCCTACCGCACTAGCATTTAAACCTCCATGGGTGCTACCCATTTCTCTCTCATGTACAGAATAGAGGCTATCCTACCTCTCAAAGTACAGATCCCGTCTCTCCACATCTCTCTACATGACATTCTTTCTAATGATGACTTTAATCAAGATCGCTTAGCTCAACTTGAGTTACTTGACGAGTGTCGTCTTGCTACCCTCAACCATCTCCATGTCTATCAACATCACATCAAGCGAGCCTATGACAAAAATCTACGAGAATGAGATTTTAATATCAGAGACTTCGTCCTCAAAGAGAATCAGCACGTGGCCAATATGGAGCGAAGTAAACGAGGCAAGTTTGCCCCTAATTGGCTCAAACCTTTCATTATCACGCACAAGTATGAATCAGGGACGTATCGTTTGTCTTCTCTCGATGGACGACCAAAACTTGAGCCTCTTAATGCATTGCATCTGCGACCATTCTATTGTTAGTCGAGTACTCGTCCACTTGACATTTATCTTGAGCTCATCCCTTGAGTAATCCCCATCCCCTTATTCCTCATTCCTTTCAAACCTACTCCCCTTAACAAATCCTATATACCCCTTTTATACAGTATGGATGCTTTGTCCTAATAAAAGGGAACCCTTGACCTTCTATAGTCTGGTCCATGACTCACATTTCTGTCAAAACAAATCAAGATGTCAAAAATATCCAAGGTCACCAAATTGCATCAAAAGGCAGACTGCTCCCTCAAAGGATAGTTGTACTATCATTGTTGTAGCTAATAGACTGCTCCCTCGAAGGACAGCTATTCAAAGCCCTTATATATAAAGCAAAATATAGACCACTCCCTCGAAGGATGGCTATGACTAACTCTTGCTACAAACAACAATCTTTCTTAGAAGCTTCCCGCATTGATCAGCTTCACAAATGACCACCAAGCAAATGACATCTCTATGTAGACTTCCCACATTGATCAGTCTACAAAAAAAAAAATCATGGACTTGGCTTGTAGTTGTCTCAGGGTCTCCTATAAAAGGGGCAAAGTTATCTCTGCTCTAAAACGGGTTACCCTATCCTCCTCCTATCACCTGCTCAAGGGACTTTGAGCTCACTTTAATGTCAAAGTGATTCGATTACCACTCTAACACAATATATGGTCAACGACATCATGCATGAATGGGGCTCTTGGTTCTAATAACCCCTATCTATGCTGTCATTTCTGGTCCTTGTCAATGAAAGAGCAATATGCCTTTCACTTTTTCTACACTTTGGTCACATTCAACTTCATCACTTGTCAAACCCAACCCAACATTTTCAGACCTATCACATCATCATAACCTATTCACACTAGTTTCTATGGACACCAATACACATGGAAACTATCAACCAGACGCAATTTATGTTAAGCATAAACCAATACTTGTTGAAGCATAAATAGACCTCAATTCATTTTTAGCATACGTCCATCACGACTATGGAAAATTGCTAGGGATGAAAGACCACATCACCAATGTTACAAAATACACCATTTGGAAAAGGTTGTAACATCTTTTTTCTCCTCATCATTTTGACCTTGACCAAGACCAGTCTATCGACCACTTTCACCACCTGTCTACCACTCAGACTCCTAGTTTCAAACTACATTGGTCTGAGGCCCCTAACGACAAGGGCTATGTAGGCAGCACTCAAATCATATGATATCTTTTGGGGTTAGCTCGACCACCCTCATTTGTTCATCTCTCTGATGAACAAACCTTCTTTCTTCCTTTTGACCATGACCTTGCCCTCAACCAAGACCAATTCCATCCCTTTGACCCTTCCTCCCTAGAAGGGAGAACTACATTGTCCTGAGGCCCTTCACATAAGGGCTATGTAGGCATCACTCAGATCACATAACATCTTCTGAGGTTAGCTCGGCCACATCCTTTCATCTATCCATCCACCTTGACCAATGACCATTGGAGATCATGCCTGTCTCCTCCGACTTCGACCACTTCTAAGACAATGTTGCCTTGGTTGTTTTTTGCTTGTATGCTACCTCATGACTGGTTACCAAAATTGTGCGCAGACTATTTTTGACCTTCACAAGTATCAGATCGCAAGCTGATTGATCCGCACTACTTATGACATTTTCATGTTTTCGAGAGCACTTTCTAAGCCCGGGATACCTAGAACACGACGACCATTGGAGCTTCAGCTTAGATTGAATAACCCAATTAGTAGACAACTAAATGCTGGGGCCCGATTACTTCAATTTTGGCACTCCTCGACCCTTGACCTGCGATAATTTGACCTGACCATCTCGTGAAGTGGTATGCATGCAATCACGACTTTTGCAGCATTCACCCTCACCCCTTTTTCATCCATTCTTTGTCAAATTAGCACCCAATTCCAGGTTCCCTTCTCTCGACTCCTGCTCTGAGGGGGAATACCTCATCCATAATCGGGGCAACCAACCCTCCTTTTTTTGTCTTGCAGTTCATTCGAACAACCAACAAGATGGAATCGACCTTATCCCACACCTAGGGCAACCAACTCCTATTTTTGTCTTGTAGTTCGTCCAGAACAACCAATAACACAAAAAGGGGCAAATGTAGACACCGTAATTGTGTCTAACCCTTGTCGTCTTCCCCTTAACCCCCATTTTAGTTTTCCATGCCTATTTAACCCCTATCGACCATTTTCCCACTAGCCTTGACCCTGGCAGCATGTAAAAATGAGCAGAGAGCTAAAGTTAGCCTTTGTCCCCATTCTGCATCTGCCGACGATGGTCATAACCCAGCCGATGTCGCTGACATCAATCACTTATCGGCTGACATCGGCAGTACTGCTGACGTCAGTTATCTTTAACACTGCATTCTCGACCCAAATGCAGGAACCGTTATCCGTTATCCATTATCCATTCGGTTGCCAATCCATTTCTCGATTGGTTATCAGACCTTCCTTTGTATCAATCAGCAAAACCTCTTCATTCAAACGATTAACCAATTCTTGCATTCAACCAATCTACATCCAATCTCTCGCATTCTTTCTCTCTCTAGTACAGGTTTCTGCTTCAGTCATCTTGCTCGAGGTCTGCTACATCGAACTTCTACGACACAGTGACAACATCAATCATGTCTCTGACTTTTATCTTCAGTGCGTAACAGGTAAGCTTTGCTCTATGTTTTTGTTTTACTCTCTGGTTATTGTTCTTTTTTATTTGATATCATTACCCAAATTTAGAGTTAGACCATAGCTCCGACCTTATTTCCACCCGTATCACCTCTATCCACCCTGTCTGGAAAATATAGTCTGTAACTCTGTCCATAACCCTGTACAAACCCTCAAACAATCCCTCTGACTCCTAAACCAGCTTCTCGAACCCTCAGACAAAAACATCTGACCTTTCTGCAAATCCTAAGACCCTGTCCAGACCCAACCAGACCCTGTCCAAGGCTATGCCCTGATCGATGCCGGTCATTACCCCTACCGACGTCGGCACATTAACCGACGTCGGCTCCCTTCCCTGACCAACGTCGGCACAGAGACCGACAACAGTGATTGTGTAGAGTAGTTTGCTACATATCAGGTACGCATTCTGCTTTTTGTCTTTTATTTGCTTTCATTTTGTCTTTCATTATTTCTACTTCAGTCAAATATTCTACTTTTTATTAGTGGGTTGATATCCCTTAAGGAAGTCTTCGTACTTCAGGGATCAAGCATTTGCTTGACAACCCACCGTCTCTTCGTCTAACATTTTTTTTGTGTTTAGTCTCTTTTTCTTCGTAGGTGTCATTCCTCCACAGCCAAAGAGGAGTACCTTCCAACGTCTGATTTCGGTGCGCACGACTATATCCGGGTATCTTCTAACCCTAGACCATCTCTTAGTTTCTCATTTCTATCTTTTGAATGTGAAAGCAAAATTAGAGTAGAAACAGTAATGATCCAAGGCAACAAGATAATTTCTTCAGTGTTAGATTTAATCCAAGATTGAAGGAATTAAATCATTTTATGTTAGATATATCCAAGGTTGAAGGCTATTTTTTTCAATGTCCTAAATTTAAAAAAAATTGAAAGAAATCATATCCTAAAAATTAAGGAAAAATAATAAGCAATGTTCTAAAAAAAGCAAGTTCCTCAAAATGTTTAACCCTTTTAAATTTAAGAAGACTTAAACTAATGATATTAAAGGATTGAAATAGAAATGTTGATATGTGTTGATATGAAAATGAAGTATAATCAAATACAATATGCTACAATAAAATACATAATTTGGAATTTAATATAAATAGTCAAAGATCCTAAGGACATACAAACCTCCCTAAAATAAATGTAATTTTGACTGTGTAAAGTGACTGTAAGTGAAAATTGCCTAAGATGACCTAGAAACATAGTCATGTCATAAAATACTAACTTTAAGTCTATTGGACAAGTCCATGAGATGAAGACAGGGGCACATGTTGGCCTTATCTAGCTACTGTGGCCACATCTTAGTTGATTGTATTTGTGATTATTTATATGGGTCTATGCGATCACCTATAAGGATTAACCATTAATTTTTGTGTTATGTATTATCACATAGAAGGCTTGAAAAATAAAAAACCCTAGATCCTACACATGCACTAGATATAAATTAGATATAAAATGAGGATATAAAAATGGGTTAGTAAGGATGGTTGAACTAGCCTCAAACAAACCAAATATTGCCTACATAGCCAAGATGGGCCATAAGTTGATGTAGTTATCCCTCCTAGAGTGATTGTGTGATCCATGATGATGCAACTATATTGAATATAGTTATCTAATATTGATTGAAATGCTTGATAATAAATTCCCTTGACCTATAATAAACAATATCCAAACTTGGCTTAAAACTATTAGAATATTGTAGAGTTGAAATAGGAAGAAGTGTTTTCTTGCTTAGTGTGTAGTGTAATTTATAGAAAGATTTAAGTGGGAGTACATTAAGTGGCCTTGATGTGTTTTTATAGGAGAATATTCGATATAATTTCACTGACTGACTTTACCAAACTTGTGGGAGAGCCATTGTGAAATGTCTCAATTCAAAAAAGTTATAGTTGGAGTGTGGGAGACAAGGCCATAGTACAACCCTATCTAGTTACTATAGACTTATCCTATAAGACCAAAGACAATTGGGATAGCTTTGACAGGAGATTATGGGTTGAAGAGGAATGAATGCAACTAAAATAGGGATTTCTATAAAATATTTCTAGTCCTTACAAGATAGTGATCGCTCTCTTATATATTACGAGTTAGTGAAATATAAAATAGACTAAGTAAAGGTAAGGATGTCAAGAATAAACATTGTCAAACACTTAAGAGTAAGTATGTTAATAATAAACACTATCAAACACTTAAGGTTAAGGATGTTAATAATAAACACTATCAAACACTTAATAATTAATTTTATCTGTCTACACACATACAAGGCCAAGGGCCACACACAATAAGCAAGTAATAACTTATCATGTAGTAAAGTAAGTGAAGCATAAATCAAATGACACTAATTTACATCCACCACATGTATCAATGTCAGTGTTAAAAAATAACATATTCTTATAGCACTTGTAAAATATGAGTGATTAATAACACATTTGTATGATATATAGCTCATCATGGTAGAAATGTTGTGGATAAATATAAAATATTGAAGTCTTCATGGAGAATAAAGAAATGTACCTAATTTAACAAAGGTATCGGGTAATCAGGGAAGCCTAACATCAAATAACACACTCAAATAGCTCATAAAAAGTAATGTGTATTGAAAAACAAAAATATGTCATTTATCTAACATAGATTTAATAAAATATGGAAAGAAGTAAGGTAAAAACAATTAAAAATGCTATTTAGGCCCTAATTTTGAATCTTTAAACATTTTTTTTATAATATTTGAATGTTTTTTAAATTTTAGAATATTCAAAAAAATTTGAAGAGGGGCTAAGAAGGAAGGATTCAAAAATAGAAGAAAATAGAAAGAATATAAACAAACCTCAATAAGGTGCTAAATCATAGTATGATAAGAAGAAAGGAAAACCATGTGCCCCTAATATATGTGTAAATGAGTCATAACAATGTAGTGCAAATTATTAAGATATATAATAATGTACATGTTCTTCAATGGGTAAGAGATAAATGTGATCATGTAAGTGCAAAGAAAGCGATAGCATGATAGGTATGTAATAGTAAGCAAGAATGAATATTGAAATCATTTGTAAGATATTTGTTTTGGATTGTTCAGAATGGTTTGAAAATCAAGAGGGAAAGTGACTAGAATGAAAAATAAAGTCAAGGGCTAGAATAGTTCTTGGATAAGGGATAGAAAAAGTAGTGATGAAATAAAATAAAATATATTGTGTGAAAAGTAAAATGCAAGTAGCTATCCAATCACTTTATTATAGGATATTTCCCATAGAGTTTTTACATAAATCATATATCCACCTGCTTCATTTTGTGACAAGCCCCCGAGTTGAATAGGATGTCATTATGCAAAGCTTTATGATCCATTAGACTATATTATACGTGTTGCATGATACATATCAGCCATACTATATTAAATGTCCTTGTCAGAGTATGCCCTAGTTTGTATTCTTGTGTTATGATTATGTTCTCTTTTGAAATAGTGATCATTGCATTATCTTGTTGAAATTTTATAGAATCATAATAAGTAATCAAGGTGGTTCCCATTAATCTTTGCCATGATCTATCAAGAATTGCATTATATTGTTCTAAAGTAGGATCAATGTGAAATAATGTTGAAAGTGATTTAGGACCAGGAGTGATTGGTAATGTTATAAACCCAATGCAATGATTTGGTTCTATAGATTTATGTATATGTTGTGTATCACACCCAAATATGAGAAAAGCTAGACTACATATATTTGCTTCTTTTAAGCATGTAACCATAACATTAGTGCATTTTTTTCCATCCATAAGTGGAGTGATAATGAGAGGATCTAAATAAGAATAATTTAGCTATGTTGCCTCTTTTATAACCATATTTTTAGGAGCAACCTTAGATATGGACTCTTGCTTTGAAAAGTCTTTATTGAGAAATCCTCATTTGAAATTACTTTGATTTTGCTTTGGTAATTATATCTTTGAATGTAGTTGTATGTAAGTCTTTGATTGTTCCCTTTATGATACATATTTTCCAACTCCTTATTAGCAATGTTAATTTTGTTTAATAAAATGATTAAACTAATGATCTAATAGTTGTTAAGTTGTGTGGTAAAATCAGAAATATTCTTTTTAGTTTGGTTTAATTACACTATTATTTTAGTATATGATTGTTCATGATGATAATGACATTATATATGTGATTTTATAGCATCATTATGATTTTGGGAGTTGCATACTGAAATGAATTTATTGTAGTTGTGTTGAACAAGCAGCTATTCATTTAATATGTTTACTTTCTTAATGTTTCAATTGTTTTATTTTTATATAGCTCGAACTAACTAACTTTTTTTTTAATGAGGTGGATGTAGGATAGTATACCCCTCGTAATAAAATTTAGAGGGAGAGCATCATATGAGAGAGGGTAGTTAATCAAGGTAGATACAAAGAAACAGAGTAAGAGATCAGAATAGTTAGACACTCATGACTTATAAATTATTTATCATTTTTAGTTGTGATGTGCTTCCACTTTGGGTGCTTATATGCACGTAATTTGTATTTGGTATTTCTCGTTGTAGGAAGTCATATTTTGGAAATTAATTAAATGAATTACATTCTTATTGAGTCATATTTTAATATTTTCACATCATTTACGATGCATAACAAATTGTATTCCTTTGGTGATTGAGCAGTTACATGTGTGAATTTGTAGTTGTGTATTATAGTTTGGTTGCATAATTTACATATGCTCATAGGCATGACCTTACATTATTATTGCTTGAATGACTATGTTTTACGTGTCATCAGGTTTGAACACTTTAAAAAAATTGTTTGTTAGTTTGTACATAAGTTTTTTTTCAAAAAGGCATAAAAGACTCCTTTTTGGGTCGTTAAACTTCAAAGGATCACTTGACCCCTTTTTGTATACATCATATTATTTGGTGGTATTTTAAACTAGTCTTGGCATGGAAATTTTAACTTATTAAATCACATATTTTATGAAATGATTAAAATTTATCATTTATAAATTGAAGGGGAAATTATTAGGGTTTGAGAAGGGTCATGGAAATAAGGTAAAGTTGGAAATCATTAGTTATTTTGATTTTGGCTATTATGGGAGGTCAGTTTTTGGTGAAACTCTACATGGCATAGAGAAATAGTTTTTTGGGGAATTTTGAATTGAACTCTCAATAGTTATTACATTCCATTATGGTTCTTTAAACCACTATAGTGTACAATAGAAATGGTGGAAGGAATGTAGGCATGTGGGTAGAGCCACTAGGAGATCTTTGGAAGATTAAAAAAAGAAAAAGAGGTAGAAAATAGAATGACAAAGAAGGAGAAGGAATGACATAAGAGTAGAATGTTGTTAGTGGAAGAAAGACGAGAACAACAAGTGTGAAGGGGAACATTTGCAAGAACCCAACTCCTATCTCAATTCATCTTAGGCAACTAACTAATTCTTTAGATCTAGAAATCATGGGGGCTTCCATTACAATTTTCATTTGATAAATCTATGTTTATAATTTTATACTGATAAATTAATATGAAACCCCAATTGATTAATTAAGACTTGGGAATATAGACAATAAGAGTTAGCTTCTTCTCTCTGAATCTAACTAGATCTGATCCATATGTAAAATAAAGTTTAATACCCCAAATTGGGTCTTTCCTTGAATGGTTGTGTATGGATTTTGTGAGTAAATTCTTTATTTACTTAGATGAGGAAACCACTTAACCTTGGTAGAATCAACCCTATGATCTTGGGGGTGAGGGTTCGCCCTCACCCACAATATCATAATGGTGACTATGAGTTGAGAAAATGAGTTCTTTGTAGTATTAACATTTTCTTAGAAATGTTTACAACCACTTGGGACTTTCGAAAATGTGTTTTTTTGGTTTTTTTATGGTATAACAAATATCTATTTAGACCTATAAGTAGTTATAATAACTACATACATGCATAGATATGAGTAGTGGCTATTTTTGAGACTAAGATGTGACTTATAACTTGTTTTTTGAAGATAAGTGGGATTCAAAACCCTTGTTTGATGTTGGGAAAATGGAATAGAAATTGTTAAGTGTTTATATAATTTATATTTTTATTTATTTGGAAATTGTGGTATAAATTCTTATTGTAGAAAGGGTCTCCATTATTATTATTTTAAACATTTATGTTTAGCAATAAAAGCACATGAATTTAGATAGTGTTGAGGATAACATACCCCCATTTATAAAAAATAGGTACCCTTGTGATTATTTTGAACCTTAGCACTGAAAAATTGATATTATGCTATTTATTATGCTTTGAAGATCATCCATGCTCAATGAAATTAACCCATTTGTTCATGGTTTTGTTTGAAATCTTGCCTAATGTTGCTAACAATTGACTTTCAGGTTTTAAGTTGCAGGTTTTATGGTGCTCCCTTCAATGGATCATGCTTGATATTTATAGATTAATAATATTCTAAATTTTACTAGTCCTAAATTTATGGTGGTTCATAGTTGGATTCATGTGATAAAACCCTCCTTCAGCAAACCCTAGCTTGAACCCTTGGTTTAGATTCAAATATTACAGGAGCACATTTGGTGAGAACAGATTTGGTGGGAATATTTCAAATTTACTTTAGTCTTAAGCCCAATTTTCATGTTAAGGCTCCATCATGTTTCTTAACATGACCAAACCTTAAACTAAAAATCCTACTTGGCCCCTTTTATTTTTCCCCTTTGTTCCTTATATTTTTAACATGGTCTAATGTTTATGTTAGTAGGGTCCTTTTATTTTTGGTATGGTCCCCTTATTATGCTTAGCCTAAAGACTTAACCCTAAGGCCATGTTTGTATTTGTTAACATAAACAAGACCTTAGTCTTAACATTTTAGCCTAAGTTCCTATTTACCCAAGTCCTAGTTTAAGCCCCTGGCTTCTTTACAGATCTGACAATTTGTGCTTACTCATGAGAGGATGATCTGATAGAGCAAAGAAAGATCAATGAACTTAAATCTTTGATCCATTTAACCAATCAAGTGTAAGCACCTAGATCAAGATTGATGATCCATGCTTAAGTGGGACCAAGGATCAAACAGAGTGAACGTATCACTAAAAAGTCAAAAGTTTAGTAAGCCCCATAGATTTTCCATGTGGCACTCCCATGTTTGAAACTTAATAATAAAGGGTCTCACACATTAAATTGGGCCAATAGCACACATCTAATTGGATCACAATCAACATCTTGTGTTTCATCACAAAAATTTATCCAATAGAGCGTATCTAATCCAAGGTCTAAGGACCAAAAGAGTTTCATGAGCTTAAAATTGATGTTCTTGTGACCATTATTTGATGTTCACAAGGCCATCATTAACATCCATGAGATTGCCAACTTTAAGCCCATGAAACCTACTGATATAGTAACTTAAATTCGACATTCTCATGACCATAATTTGACATTCATGAGGCTATCATCGATGTCCATGAGACCATAAAATTTAATCTAATTGATTGTTTTGCTTAAGACAAAGATATACTCCAAAAACATTGCTAAAAGTTTTTGGATTGCATTGGAAATCAATGGGACTCTTTAGAATATGTTCAAACATTTAATATCTTTGAATTTCCAGTGATAAAATGGCCTTATGATCTAAGTATTTGTAGACATAGTTCTAATCTAAGTCTACTTCCTAAGGTTATAATTACATTTATTTAAATGTAATAAACCTTGGGCTAAAGACTTATATTAAATCTTATTTTAAATGTAGCTTAATGGTTTTAACCTAAGGTTTCATCATATTTATTAACACGATGAAACCCTAAGTCAAAACCTAACAATTGGTCCATTTATTATTTAACCCCTTTGGACATGATCTAAAAACTTAACATAAATATTTTGGACTAAGGTATATGTTGTGTTCATCAACACAATATAAACCTTATCCTAAGAATATTCAGCCCGGGTCCCCTTTTATGGATTCCATAAAAACTTAGGCTAAAATACTTTAGCCTAAATTTTATAACATGTTTATTAAACATGAAATAAACCTTATCCTAAAGTGTTTAGTCCTAAGTCCCTTCCTTTATCACAATGCTAATTAAAGTTCTCACCCTTTTGTAGGATCAATGCCCTATGCTTCATCATGGAGATGGATCAAACAGAGTGAAAGACCCAATTATTCTAATGCATTTGATCCATCTGACCACTCATATGCATCCATTTAGATCATGATTAATGGTCTATACTTGCTCATAAGAGGATGATTGGATAGATCTTGGATGTCAAAGACTTTTCAATGAAACCTATAAATCCCACAAGATTGACACATAGCGAGCACATATTTACTGCATAGAATGCAAAGCCTAGAAGGCCTATAAAGGTGCCAAATGGTATAACTGTAAACCTTAACATAAAGTAGCCAATGATTCTTAATTGCTATGATCAAAATAAATGGCCCATGTTGATCCATGAATGAAAATCCAATAGCATGAAAGAAAAGTTAGATTTTCAAAATACAATAGCTAGTCCCTCAAATAATTTATGAAAAATGCCACAAAAGTTGTCAAATGGATGCCACATGGGCACCACACAAGCACAAAATGACAAAATTGGAGATTTTTTGTGCTAAAAAAGGCAAAGGTATAAAGGCCTAGGTATCAATCAAATCCAAGACACAAATGAGCCTAAGTCTAGATTTTCACTACCATTAAAGCTCAAAAATATCCCTAAGCATCTATAAAATCCCTAGTTCAAACTTGGATTGATCATAATCAAATCGAGAAGAGCTCAATTGTGATCTAAGTGAGAACAAGTTAATTAAAAATTTACTTACAATTCATTTGGTAAACAAATACAACTTCTATAGCCATGGTAACTCATAGACAACAACAAAGGGACAAGACTGAGCTATACTTAACCTCAAAAAATGAGGGGAGGGTTTTCAAAGACATGAACCTGAACATTGTAGCTATGAAAAATGGGAACCAAAATTGGTCTAAACTCTTTTGGACCATAGAGGAGATGCAATAACCTGGTTTCTATTCAGATGGCTAGCTTGCACTACAATATCACCAAGCTTCAGGTACATTACAATAACCAGGGAGGAATAGAAGAATGCAACCATTCTAAGGAGATACAATAACCTGGTTTCTATTCAGATGGCTAGCTTGCACTACATTATCACCAAGCTTGAGGTATTTCACTGCATTGATGTCCTTTCTCCTCTTTTATAGGATTGCAAAATTCAAAATGACTGGATTGTACATGAGCATACATTCAATAAAGTAACTTACATTTCTCCCATAGCTTTTGAGAGCTATTATATACTGGGTAAACCCCAAATAGACCTACCCACCATCAAAAAGAGGAATAGAGAGCATAATTTGAACACAATATTGGTCTCATGGCTGCTCAGTGGGAACCAAGTTATCCAAGACTCATAGGTAAAATGCCAATTGTCCAATTCAAGGAGGGGATTAAGATAATTATGACTTTACTAAATAGGTTATATGGAGCCCCCTCTACCACTCATATTGATAAAATATGGGTATCATATGTTTACTTCGTGGAAGACAAAGGACTCACTCCCCCATTGGGTGAGATGATTAACATCTACTTGAAGTCCCAATTCATGGCAATCAAGAAGAAAACAAGCAAGTATTTTTACATGATGTCTTATCTGTTGGATGCCACTTTAGCCTCCACTGAGATCTCAAACATTAAGAATTGGTTCCCTAATGGAAGACCCACTATCTCTCATCATTACGCCAACCTTCAAATTTTCAAATACAGACACAACATGTAGTTCATCTATGATTGTGTTTATCTAGCCCTATAGAAAGCCATCATAGGGATTCCGATGATTAGGGTTAGTCCATTGATTAATAAATATGTGGCATTGATAAGAGCCATATGTTTCTACCCTAATTGCATAGTGATAAGGAATGAAGGGAATTTGACACAACCCTTTAGATTACCCATTTATGTGCCAACCAAGTTTGTAGAATAAGAAGTGGCTTACCAACTTCTTCACAATATAGATGGATTTTGCAAAGAGAAGAGGAAAGGCCTTCCCCATCCCTTTCCATTGACAATCAATAGGACTATTTTTCAAAACTAAGAGCATTTAAATGTTATTTTCAGATACAGGGACTCCTTCACCTTGTAAAAAGATGATTTGGGGCAATGGAACCCTAATGGGGTGATTACCAAACATCTGAAGACAAATACCACAAACAAGACATATGACCACCAGCCCAGTGTCCATGACCCATTCTACATCAAGGCCTCTAGTTTCCCAAAGGTATTAGCCAGGATGAAGAGGCATAACATTAAGTGGAGCCCAAGTTGGCAAAAGTATAGGACAAGCCATCAGGTGAGATATGGAAAATAGGGCCCCTAAAGTGTCACTTATTATCTAGACCCTCTTCAAGGCCCCCTCCATAGAAACCACTAAAACAACCCGAAGCACAAATAATATAAGGACCTGAAAAAGAAAAATTAAAAGAGAGACTTGGGGAAGGATCATCTTCAGCCCCTCCTAACAGACTAGAGTCTCTAGTAGAATACTTGGATATGATTACCTTGAAACCAAATGAAATAGTAAAGGATGAACTTAAGGTTCTTGCTAAGGTGTATGGGTTAGAAGATGAAGAGGAACAAAATGAATAACCCTAGGCCTAAGCTGAGGAAGTGGAACAAGACAGGGGGAAAGAAGTTATTTTGGACTTGGTCCTAGTAGCACCTCCATAAAAAAGGAAATTATAATTAGCATTGGTCCTAGTTGGGAGGAAGAAGCCCAAGTTGACCTTCACCCACCCCATGAGTGAGGTCAACTTATTCAATGAGGAATACCCCATTCATGGACCTTTTATCCTTGGATGGTTTATCTATGGGAAAATATAGAAGATTCCCAATTTGACCCACTCTTGGGCCTTGACTTGAACAATTAACATTGATGTTCATGAAGAAAACAAGCCATGGATTTGGCTTTGATGAAAGAGGAATAAAAAAAGAAGAATAGTTTCCATAGCAGGATCAAGTGGCACAAAAATGGATACTCTAGGTGCTTCAAGTAATACAAGGATAGAGGTCCCAGAACCTCCTAAGGTAACAGAGTCAAAAACTAGTGTGCAGTTTAACCCAAAAATGGTAGGGTTGGAGAGAGTCACCACCAAAAAGGCCATGGTTGGAGGTTAGGAATTCACCTTTCAAAAGGTTGAGCCATTTATGGGCTTAACTCTAGTTAGAGGGCAATAGCCTAGTGAACATCCCATCCATAAGGAATACATAGAAGGACTAGTTGAGGCCCATTCCACTTAGATTAGATCAAGCAATCAAGGGTATGAAATAGAAGATACATAACCTAGAGAAGGAAAAGGAGAACTTGGAGATAATGGTTATCCTATCAATTCCTAAGGCCATAATAAAGATGTTTGAAGCATCCTTCTTTGACATGTTTGAATCCTTAAAGTCAATGAAACTAAGGCAGGATGTATTAAGCTAGCAAAGTAAGATAGCTAAAGGATTGATGTCCCAATGGCAAGATTCTAAGAACAAAATAAGGGACCTCATTAGCATATTGATTAAGGATAGAATTCCTAAATTCAAAACCATTAACCTAGCCCACTTAAATGCAATATTAGGGATAGTGGTTGATAAGATACAAAGTTTAAGTGCTTGGTCAAAAGGCTTGGATAGAATCCTCAGGGATGATGAAGAGATAATCACCAAAATTAAGCAACTCCTTGGCACCATGTTGGCTAATCCTACAAAGTCTACAACCCTAGGCATCATTGATGATGAAGAATATAAGTACAGAGTCACTTTGGTGATGCAAGAAGTGATAAGTAAAAGCCAATGCTAATATGGTAGTGACAATAGTAGAATCATGGGCATGATCTTCACTACTAAGGAAAGGATTGTAGAGGCTAGGATCATCAAGGAGGCTATAGAAAGGGATGATAGGGACTTCGATGACCTAACTGACCAAGAGGATGTTTGTCTCTTGAAGCCAGCTATCGATTTGGAGCTTGTCAAAGAACAACATCAAAGAGCTATGGAGATTTTCCAAGATCAACAAGGGAGCCCCTTAGTAATGTTCCCATCAGTTAATTAATATTCCATTTTGTAAAAGCATTGTAATATTTGAATGAGGAATATTCTTTTGTAAAGGCATATGTTACTTTATTTGCATATTTGCCTATAGGTCAGTCTATTTGCGAAAGAGAAGTGTATTCTAGAACTATAAAGAAGGATAATTGTCCTTATCTTTATACATTTGTATCTTATGATTGAATGGTATACTACCTTGTCCTTCTATAAAAGGCAGTATTACCATTTTATAAAGAGAGAGAGTTTTGAGCCAAAATTTGTATGCTAAGAGCAATTAATAGAAGCCAAGAATACTGAAAAGTTTGTCTAAATTTGTTTGTATTGATTGTTATATGGTTTCTCTCTAAATTACTATTCTCAGTCTTGAATTTGAATGGTTTCTATGAATTTTGAATGTACATTTCTGATACAGGATTGTTAATTTATGCTTATGCTAGATTAGTTGAATGATCTTGAATTTACTTTGTTTCATTTATTCTACATTAGGATGTGCAAATGCTATTTAAATGTGGTAACAAATCTTTAAATTAAATTTAGTTTTTACTTGTATTTCTTCATATTATCCTTAGAAGTTTTCCTGGTGTGTAGTGATATCGAAGCTTATGTTATTCTACATTATATACTAGTTAAATGCATGTTCAGTTGTAACTGAAACTTTGTCATGATGTTTAAGTCAAGGATCAACAATCACATATTCTCTTTATACCCTACCCTTCTCTTTGATTCTTATTTACCCAAATCACCTTAGTTTAGATTTCATTACAAATATTCATCTAGATTAGTCTTTAGCATAAAAATTTAATCATAACTTACTAAGAAAATCATAGATCATACAAAATTCAGAAGGACCACGGTGGCTCCCAACCACCAAGTAATATAAATTTGTGAAATAGTTTAAATTGCTCTGCCTCTATTCTATCATAGGTAACTAGATTACCAAAACCTACTACTCATGCTCTAAATTCTTTGAATTCTAAAATTAGAAGTGTTCTTTAAACACTAAGCATACCTATGATATACATAGAGGCATCAACAGATAGTTGTATTTAAATGCTTAGTGGTTGTTAGTCGAAACCTATAAGAACATAAATAGACATGTAGTAGTCTATTTATCATGATTAATAAGATGTGTATCTTTATATTATAATAGGGTATATACACGTAAGGATTTTAGTAATTTGATTCAACTGTACTATATTTTATTTTAGCTAGTTTTAGGTGTTAAATTTTGGGGAAAATGTCTTTTGGTATAAGAAAATGAATTTAATCAAGGCTTGATTCTTTGTCGGACAATAAATAAATAGAGAATGGATCCATGAATGCTTGACCTTAATTATTTGAATTGTAAATTAATGGATTGTATAGTTAATAAATATCATATTATCTTGGCATATTTAATAAGACTTACATTTATTAATGAAACATTAATATCCACTCTAGTGGTATTTTCTATTACCATGAGCACTTAAAATCCTAATGCTTTTATTAAATTATAGATGTTTTTAAAGGTTAAAAAATAGTGGTAGGTTAAATTGAAGTATATTAGATATTCAAAGAAGATGAATATGAAATAATAATATGCCTTCTTTTTTGGTATGAAAGGAACATTAACATTAATAAATATGGAACCATATTACATGTCTATATATTCATTAGAATTATTATTCTATGTAAGAAAATTTAGTACTACTAGGCATGTAATAAAATCTTTGCTATGACATTTTGTGTTGCCTTGACGCTTGATACGTAGTAAACTGGTGCATAATATTGTTGTGAGAAATGCTTGGAGTTATTTATTAAGTTGTTGTTAGTGTTTATGTTTTTCATAGTAAAATCATTATACTATTGGAATTTTTTGAAAGACCTCTACTATATTATGGTTATTAGACTGTTTGGGATACATTTCTTATTAAGATGATTTTTGTGAGATTTGTTTACTGTCACCCATTATGTAAAGGGATGATGAGTTATGTTCGGTAGAAGGCCTTTGTATAAATCACTTATAATCAATTAATGTGTAAAATAATGCATATTATTAAGAAGTATTATGATGTGGACTATGACCCAACTTTGTTTGAAGTTTGAAAACTATAATGAATTTTTTTGGCCAAAGTAATGTTATAGTTATATACATTGTTTGTCTATTGTAATTTCTAGTTTACATGCATATGTGATGTCATATTAGATATAGGACATATTTCATGGTCTATATGACTATTGCATGTGATAGTGATTATACAACACACTATTTTCAATGATTTCTTGATGGTCGCATTGCCTTATCTACCCCTTCATGAAGGAAAGGGCCACTCCTAGTGGGGATGTGTGCGGGGGACCATTGGTTTGTGGTTAGAGTAAAACACCTAGATGATGCTCTCCTTCTCTATAATTGGATCTAGTTCTTTAATGAGATATACTCATGGCTATTATTTGAGTTGATAAGTTGCATTGTGAAGCTCATTTGTATTACTATAAGATGATGTTATCCTTCTCTACAACTAGATCTAGTTCTTTTATGAGATATACTCATGGCTATTATTTGAGTTGATGAGTTGCATTGTGAAGCTCGATTGTATTATTGTATAATGTACTTCAACATTTTTATATTAATTTGATAAAAGTTATAATGGTTGTAACATAAATAAACATTTATTAATCATGAAATAGTAACACAATAGTGGTTGTATTTATTATTTTTGTACCTTACTATATTTTGAGGTGGAAATATTGTATTGTTTCACTCTTCAAACTAATTTTACGTATTATTTTATGATCTTAATATATTTTCATCACTAATATTCATTAATGGATAAATCAACAAACACTTGTATGCTTTGACTAGTGTTATATTGTAAATCATGTATAAGTTGTACATGAATACTTTAAATTATAAACTCAATAAAATATTATATGAAAATAATACAAATATAATAATAATATACTACTAGTACAAATAGAATGTTTGATCTTAACTAATCATTATTTATATCAGTTAGTTATTGATTACTTAATTTTTTTAAAAATCAAGTTTTGTAGTGGAACCTAGTGGGGTTCTAACACTTTGTACCTTCTCTTTTGGAGATGTGATCATTGTCTTATAAGTCTTAGAGTAAACTGATTATGAAATAGTGATACAACTATTCGAGGACTTTTATAAATCCACTTGTGTGAAAACGGGTGATTTTCCATTAATTTGTGTAGGAGAGATATCGCTATACTCACCCACTCTAACAGATGTAAATAAAAAAATGAGATAAGTAGTCATCTTTATCAATGGGATTAAAATTTAGCTTGCATAGCTCATCATCTCTTAGTTCTTATGTATATTCATCATCATTACTATCATAATCTTCAATTATACACAATTTTTTTGAATTGATTAGTAATGGTAATTCATGAATAGGTTATGTTATTACTATGGAAATGGTGCTTATTGCATCTATTCTTTGATAGTTTCTAATTCTTTTTTAATATTTTGCACTTTTGGCATAGCTTCCTTGATAGGATCCTCTATCTACTTACGAATTTGAGCACTTTGTGAGGTATCATTTATATTACTTGATTCATCCACTTTATAAGTTTCCACTTATGCCATTGGAATTGGTTGCCGAGGTGGTATGACATAGACCATATCGGGTTGTGATTAAGTCATTTTATAACAATGAAAAGGTGCATCATCAATTGGAATTGTATACTCATGTGTATCATGTAAAAATTTAATGCATCTCTGAAATGTAAAAGGTATATCTTTCATTTCATGAATCCAAGGCCGATCCAAGAGGAGATTATAATGTAGTTGATCATGTATGACTTGAAAAGAAATAGGTACTATCTTTGGGCCTAGTAGTAAATCCAATGTGATAATTACCAATATTTACTTTAGAATGATGTATATGTTTATCTAATTTATGAAGATTGTCCTTATTGAAACCCAATTTTAGTATGAATCCATAGTTACAAATATTTATCTCAAAACTTTTGTCAACTAATGCATGCTTGACTAGGTTTCCATGTATTTGAATTTGAATTAACAATGGGAGGATTTTTTGAATGATATGCTTCGAAGGTACATACTCTTTATCAAATGTAATAATATTCTCAATATTTTTGAGGTATTCATGATAGAAGCAAATGAAGCTGATTGTGTATCCATAGGAAGAGTAGTATCTTGTAAATTGCATATAAATTATCCCTATAAGCTAATGATTTTGTAATAGCTATAGAATATAAATCTTGGTTGGAGTATTATGCAATTGGTCAATGAGATCACACCCCTTGGATTGAAAAAATTGCCTTAAAGGAAGTGGAGGAGGAGCATTGTGAGTAGTAAGATTAAGTTGGGGAAGTAAAGGTGGTTGTCTTCTTCTAGTTTCAACAACATGAACATGAGAATCTAATATGAGTTGTGTACAAATAATGGGAATGGATTCATGAATAGGATTAGGTTGAGGGTGAGGATGGGTAATCACAAAAGGTTGTGCACAAGCTCTTTAGTGTCTAGTTGTGATAATAAGTAACTTATATTAGATATTATAACAATAACTATTATCAATAGGAGAAGACATAGATTAGCTTTGTCCAGAAGGGGTAGACTCTTCTTTGTATCCAATACCTCTTCTTTCAATATTATGTGAAATGTGCACACACTTTAGCCCCCAAATGGTGGTAAAGTTCTCTTGTGACAATGGTAATCTTTTGGGATAATTATTAGAAGATGTAATATTTCAACAATAAGAAATAAAAAGTGCTTGAGTATCTATGTTATACATTTTATCTTCTTGATTTGATTTGTATTTTATCCATGCTCTAACATAATGAATAACATGTTGAAAGGGAATAAAATATGTAATAATGAACTTCAAAATCCTATGCAACATGTGAAATAAATAACCATTCACTGAACCACTTTATGAATGCAATATAATATGAATCACACAACCCTAATGACTATGGATACAACATAAGAAAAAATAAAGGTATAAGGGTGATGTAGGCAAGGGTTTGAATGATTATGTGGGCTCCCAAATAAACTTGCTTATTTGTTGATTAGTGTCAACCCAATGTTTTTGATCACTAATTACAGACGTAAAACTATATTTGTAGCCCATTAACTTCTTTTCTGAAGGTACAAGTGAGAGTAACTTCTCTAGGTGATGCGTTCCTCTTGGGTGCACCACAAATCAAATGGTTAAAAGAGGCTTAGTATAGTATAAAAAGAAACCCTAGGCATTTTTGATATATCATGAGGTACATGAAAACTAAACTCCATATTTTACATTTTATAATGGCTACGAGTATTGAGATAAACCCTTCACACCATGATGTGTGTAAAATAAATCGCCACATAGCCCTCCACAATAGTCACTAAGTAGTTTTAAAACTGTTGAAACATAATTTATAATAATATGTACAAATAAATAGAAAATAAAGAGAAAATAAAAGTGAAATATTTTTATGTATAGATATCAAAAAAAAAATCAACCTGAAGTTGAAAGTAAGAGCTTCTATATCAGATTTATCAAAAATAACAAGATAATTTCTTCAGTGTTAGATTAAATCCAAGGTCAAAGAAAAGTAAATCCTTATGTGTCAAATCTATATTTGAGGTTGAAGGTTATTTTTTTAGTGTAAATTTACATAAATTTAAATGAAATATTAAGATAAAAATAAAGAAAACAATAATCAATGTTCTAAAAATAGCAAGTTCACCATAATGTTTAATCTGTTTTGAATTAAATGATTCAAATTAATAGATCTAAACTATTAAAATTGATATACATGTGTTAGATAAATTAATGTCTAAATGGTAATTATTAAACCTTAGTTTACATTGATAATTAATAAAATAAATAATAATATATTATTTATTAATACGAGGTGCAAATCTTATGAAAATAAATAATATTATTATGGTTATTTAATACTTACCAAATATTTTAATTAATTGATTTTATCGGGATGGATGGACCCGATATTTTTACAACGGTCACCTCCCTTTATATTTCAATATAAATAGGGTTTAAACCTATTGTAAAATCATCTTCGGATATGAAATTTTTATCATATTCAAACTAAATAACTAGCAAATGTTGTGAAGTATTGTATGAAGAAGTGAAAAGGAGAAGTTTGTATCGGAGTGTAGAATTTATCAAATATATGAATATCACATTGGTGGGTTTTTTACCTCTTTGAGGTTTTTTCACGATAAATACTTGTGTTCTGTGTCAATTATTCAGTATTTATTTATATGCTTTGCTAATCAATTTCATATCTAGATCTTATATATTGGTTTATCGATTTTTACATGATATCAGATCCTGGTGAGTGGATTTAATTGGCAAGCATATTACATTGAATTGAAATAATTGAGATTTCATTCAATTTAAAATATATTTTTAATTATTTTAAAAACCTCTTTCAAACTTGTGTATGGTATACAAGAAGATTTTTTTTGTTTAATCTCTGAGAGGTCTAGTTTCTTATTATCTATGCTTAGTGGCTTTATCTCTTTCATTTGTGTGTGTAAACACTATCATAGAACTTGAAGTTATTACCATTATCAATTGGGAAAAATATTTAAAAAAATGATTTCTTAGTCAAAATCAAATTTTTAAAATTTCTTCATTATCAGAATTAAAAATCTAGAAGATTGAAACAAATTTTATAATTTTTGGCAGTCTATACAATGTTCTAGACCCTCTAAAGATTCTAAAGGGGCACCATATTTCTACCTAATAATTCAAAATACTGAATTCTTTATCAAAAATTCTATTTTAAAGGTCTAATATGCTTTGTACCAAGATTTTAGGAAGGCTGCAAAAATTTTGAGGTCTCTCGTGACCTATTTAGGGTGTTGTAAAAATACAAAATTTAACTTGTATGTTATTATTCTCCATATTGCATACTATAAATAATTATATTTCATATAGTTTTCAATAAGTATTTTTTAAAAAAATATTTTTTAAATCTTTAATTTCCATGCAACCCTAGCCCCACCAGTGTTTAATTATTTTTTACCAAGAAAATAAATAGCTTTTTACATTTTATTTTAAAAAAAAATTTACATGCACGATGAATATATATATATATATATATATAATTTAAATTTAATTAAAAAATGATTTAAATATTACGCAATGCATGTAAAATTCAATAAAGGGTTCTAGAATGGTTAGTGGTAAAAAACTTGATAAAAATTTGTAACTAAGGAGGTCCCAAGGTTAAAACCTCCAAAACTCAATATTATTTGATTTGGTCAAGTTATTTTTTTAAATTTAATTATATTTGAATTCTATTTTTTGGTTTGTGTGCTAACGTTTAACATGTTTAAAACCCCAATTGACATGTCAAACTTGTTTCAACTTTTGACTTAGTGAATATTTTGATAAACATAGTCATGTAACCAATCGATCTCTAAGTTTTGACACATTTACGTAGTCCATTTTGTATTTTTAAACTTCATAATATTAATTTTATATATTTTTTAATAATAATGTTTAGGTGGTTGTTCTAATTATGACTCTTTCGACACCTAATTTTATGCAATTTTAAATTAGTTTTTTATATTATTTGGTATCTAAATTGTCTAATTAAGTATAGTTGTACTTCTGATTTAATTTATTTCACAATCATAATATTGAAACTCATTAAAAATGTTATTTTTTAAAATTTATATTTCATTAGTATATTTTTACGGCACTTATGACACCCTATTTTGTCGTAATGTTTTACAATTTTTTGTTTTATCTAGCATAAATTGAAAAATTATTATGTTTGCACTTTCAAATTAATTTTAATATCAAACTAAGTTAAAATTTAGAATAAAATTTTCTTTTTAAATATTTATTTATTGTCTTGTTTAAAGGGAAGTTGTGGCGTCACCTCATTTTTTTAGATAAATCTCAAATACTTAATGGAAATAACTATAATATATGGAAAATTCATGTTAAATTTATGGGTCAAAATTATGAAATATTATCATTATAACTGAAAAAGTCCCTTCTACATGACAAGTGACCCTTGAACTTACCAATGCATTTCAACACAAATCATAAGAAGCTATGTCCGTATTACAGAGTGTTAAGAATGAATTCATTCTCCATATTAATAATCAGAAGTCTCTTAGTGATGCTTGAAAACTCCTTGAATCTATACATGAGGGCACTCGTCTCTCAAAAATTATTAAGTTAATCATTAAATTGTTAACTACATCTATGAAAGGTGATGAGAAAGTTGTGAAGTTTTTTTTCTAAAATTAAAAACATTAAAGCTCAATTAGATGGATATCATTGTAATTTGATTCAAAATCAATTACTTTATTTTATCATTACATTAAATATTCATAAAAAATTTAGAAATTTCATTTCAATTTTAGATTCTAAGTATCAAATTAAGCAAGATATATATGACCTTACCACCTTGTCTACTTTCTTGATTCAAGAAGAGCAAGTTATAATAAATTTGATTCTAAAGAGAATGCTACTCAGACACTTTCCACCTTAAATATTTTTTTTATAATAATAAGAACTAGAAATCTAACCTTAATTTTGGCTCAAAGAGGAATAAAAAATTTGGTAATAAAAATCATACACCTAAGTTTAATAAAAATTATAATTTGTGTAGTAAATTTAGTCATAGAAAGAAAACATGTTATAAAAATAAGGATAGAATCAACAATCAATCTTATAAAACTAACAAAGAGAATAAATTTAATCAAAATAAGTAGAAGAATCAAAACCCTAATCAAAATAATAATCAGAATTAGAATGTTATCTCTTTATATACTGCTTTATTTGCTTCAAATGAAAATGAGTGGATTTTAGACAATAATACATTGCACCATATGAATTGTTGAACTAATATTTTGTGTGACTATAGAGATATCTTTGAAATAATTTTTTAGGAGATAATTCCTTTTTAGAATCAAGTAAATAGGGAGAAACAGAGTTTTCAAATGTTGTTGCTATAAATGATGTTTTTTATGTACTTAAGATTTTAAAAAAAAATTGCTATCTTGTTCTCAACTTATAAACGATAATTTTATTATAACATTACTTAAAGATAGTTAGTTCATTATAAATCAATTTAGTTCATTGATTGTTGAAGGTGTTTAAAATAATGATTTATATATCTTCTCTCCTTTTGCATGTTTTCTTTCATCGCATAAAAAGAATGAATCTCAATTATGACATGAAAGATTAGGACATATTAATTTTATAAGTTTACATGATATCTATATAAATAATTTTGTTGTTGTAATTCCTTCTATCCCCTATCATCATGAAACTTGTGAAGGTTACTTACGTGGTAAGCAGCATACTAACCCCTTTCACAAGAATCATCATGTGAATTCCTTTCATCCTTTAGAATTGATTCATAGTGACCTTGGAAGACCTCTTAAATTTGTATCTCTTAATTTTTTTCTATATTCAATTAATTTTATTGATGATTACACTAGAATGATCTAATTCTTTTATGGAAAAAAAATTGATGTGTAGTCTAAATTCAAAGAATTTAAAACTAGTGTTGACAATGCACATGATTTTTCTATTAAGAGATTAAAAACTAATAATGATGGTGAATATATTAGTAAAGAGTTTGATTTTTTCTCTGTATTCAAAGAGAATTAACAATTCTGTATTCTCCTCATCAAAATGGTATTATTGAAAGGAAAAACTGCACCATCATAGAAATGACTAGAACATGTTGTAATTTGTAAATGTCCTTAAAATTTTATGGGCCAAAGCCATGAATAATACTGTGCATATTTTTAATAGAATCCTTGCTTAATATTTTCATTTTTATACATAAAAAATATATGTATGTACATAGCATTTCATTTATTTTGATAAAACTATTTTATTGTTACTTTAGAGATACTAACTATATTTATAGTGTCTCATCTGCATTATATTTGTTAGTAAAATGATTTAGTATTGAATCTTGAAAATAGAATATTACAATTATATTTCAAAAGTTATATTTGTCTTAAATGATAAATCAAATAAAATATATAGATATTATGATTATTTTCAATTCAATTAACATTGAAATACATTATATGCATAACATCATGTTTAATTTAACAAAATGTTCATGTTTTAGTTGTTGCATTTGGTAAGAAGATCATGCTTAGTGAGTTTGGATATTTTTTGTTTCAATTGCTTAAATATTGTTATTTTATTGTTTTATCATTTGATTTTTTTATGTTAACATCTTTATATGCTTCATTTGATAATAAGATGTGTTATAAAATGCAAAGTGTAAATGGAGTTTGTATTATTGGATCTTCATCATTTATTTTACTAAGCATTCTATTCATACATCTCTAAGCTTATTTGTTTAAGTCTCATATTTGGTTGATTGATGTTCATATTTCATGTATGAGAGATTATACCTCAATCTTTTGTTGAAGCATATTAAACTTGAAAAGTTTTTTGATAAAACTCAAATGATAAAATGAGTTATTTCTAATAGGATATATAATGTTTGGTTACAATTAAAATCATCGTATTAGTAAATTATTGTATGTGCATCGCATGATAGTTGGGGATGCTCATATTTTCAACATTGAAGAAGTCTAATAATGAATTACATGCAATAAACTATGTTTTTTCATTAACTTTGTAATCAAAATAGTTGCCTAAAATATGACATGATTATTTTAAAATATGTTTTATCATAGAAAAACATGTCAAATTTTTATGTATGTGGTTATTGTGATGCTAACCATATTATGCTATCATGAATCTATGTTTGGATATATGTTTAAGTTTTGTGTAGGTTCACAACACCAATAACTTAAGCATATTGAAGTTCATGTGCATTTAATCTGAAAGAAAGTCCTCAATGGTGATATTGATCTATAGTTTTATCCTATAGATGAACAAGTGGCATATATCTTCACAAAACCACTTAGTGCTACCAAAAAAATTTAATTTCATACAATGTTGGGCCTCTCAGAGTTGTCATTAAGGGGGAGTGTGCATGGCAATGCCACTTCTTGATGGCCATGTGTTTTTTCTCTTTCTTTATACTTCTTATTATTTTAAAGCATTGTAAAATTCATGTAGAGTTATGTGATTTAAGTAAACTTCATGTGAAAGTTTTACTTTTTTATCCCAATACATTAAAAATATACTTTGTAATAGAGGTCCTTATATTATAAAAGGCTCCAAATATGCTTAGTGATTATTCATGAGAAACTATAAGATGTAGTCTCATGATCATGCTAGCCTAAACTTAATTTTGAGTAGTTTATGTATTATAATTTTTTTAATTTCAAAAGGTGGTGTTTGGCACGATGAAGGTTTTTATATCCTTCAATTATGTACATAGTACAATTTATTTTTCGATGTGACTCTGTGACGTAGGAGCATAGTCTCAAAACCAAGCAAAGAAAGGACCAAGGAGTCAAGATGGACTTAAATGTTTCATTAAGCATATTCTTGTATATTGTAAAACCACCTTGAAATATGGTTCAAAGATAATTAAGTGTGGTAAAGAGTCAAAGGTTAAAGTGAATAGGTAAATAGAATCATTTTGAGCGTAAATAGGCTTTATTACCTCATATTAAGGTGTCAAGATTTGGCTATCAACGTAGAAGTTGGATATGGCATGTAGATAGGGATTTAGAGCTGATTTTTAGTGGTTAGAGTTGTTAAGAGATTCTAGGATTCAAATCAGATCTTTTTTATTAAATAATATTGTAATAATATATTTATTTGTTGTCATAGAGAGGGTATTATATTACAAAGAGAGAGTAGTGAGTAAGAGAGTAGCATATAGTGTGGAATACGTACCAGGGTAGATTAGAGTAGGAGAGATTTATTGGTGTATAATATATGTAAATAGACTTTTGAAAGATTGAATAAATTTTTTCATGGATTATAGATAAAGATCTTAGCCTTTTATTCATATTTGCATAGAACTGTGTTCTTAAACCAAGTAGAGCAGCAAGCTCAGTTTTAATAATTAGTATCTCCATGGGTATTTTCTTCATGTGACTACTCAATACCTTAAGTGAGGTAAATATAAGCTCAAAAAAATTTATTTGAGCTCTTGAATCCATCGAAAGTGTTCTGTAGTTTTATTTTTGTGCAGACTAGCCCTAAACTAGAAATTTGTGGATTTAGAAATCCATACAATTGAAACATATAAAAATTGGTGTTTTTCATGTTCTAATCACCTTTGAACAAATTTCCAAATTTCAAGGTTCCATCTTAAGGGTAAGTGGGGTTTCTAGCTTAACCCTGTATTTACATCTTGCATGCATAGACTGACTATGACAGAGAGGTTACATGATGTTTTGGGGTTGATATATGAATGGTTTATGGTTTTTATAGTTGTAAAATTTTGTTTCACATCTCCCATATTAACTCTAGAGTCTAGGTTATCTTTGTATTCACTATACACTCAAAACAGGGTATTCATGAGACTAATTAGATCTATCACAATCACTATTAGTCCCATTTAATACAAAACAAACATAGGTGAAATTTAGATATGTTGTAAAAATTCAAAATGGGTATGTATATAATCTTTTATTTTTATGTTATTTGGTGTATAAATTAATTTATGGTAAAAAAAACCATGTAGAATCCCTAGTTTTTAAACCTGCAGAGTCCATAGATTTTCCTACAGAGTCTATAGATTTTACTGCAGAGATTGTATAGTTTCCTATAGACACCATAGAATTTATATACACATTTAAATTCTGATGGAGTCCATAATTTTATATTTAAAGCATATTTTCCATAGTTTTGCATTGTCAAGATGGTGAAGATTGAGAACATATGTCTTGTAATTGATATGTAAAAAGCAAGATTGAGAATGCAAGGTGATATAAGTGTTTGAGATTGAGATTGAGAGTACAAGACATAGGCATGATATTACTTAAGTTTGAAAAATCTGATGATAGGATTGAGTGGTCATTCATTGACCTAATGTTGAAAGCTTTTTGGGTTCAAGATAGATTTTGGAAAATGGTAAATGTCTTATTTAAAGATGCCTTAGCTGTTATTGAGTTTAATGGTGAACAAATTAAGTCAATTGAGCTTCAGAGGTCAATTAGGCAAGGATACCCTCTTTCCCCATTCCTTTTTTAATGACAACTAGAGCACTTCACTACATATTGAGAAACTCATATGTGGGTCCTTCCCTTAGAGGTATTTCACTACTTAAATTTGCAAGACTCTTAACCAAAAATTGTGTTAAACACCCATTTTCCATTATCCTTGTGTCTACTCAAGAACAATACCTCACTTTACCACATACACTCCAAATGACTTACAATTTGATATTTGCCTTTTGCAATGAAGATCCAACTCCTCCAATAAATCTCATCAACTCAATTAATTCTACAGTGAAGAACCATATTCTAAATGAATGCTATACTACTCAAGATATATCACAAAGTAATGAAAATATACCAAAAATCTATGCTCTATTATGTTAACATAAAATACTAGCACAACTTCTCATGTAAAGCTTCACAAGCTTATTTAGACAAACAATAAATACAATTGCACACACTAAAAGATGCATAAAACATTAAAAACACATTTGCACTCATAGGCAACATAAAAATACACAAGACACATGCACACCCAAAGGTGGCATAAAATAACACAAAGGTTTGCACAACACGTAAGACTTCCTCAAATTTATAACAAGACATGCATAATAATAAAATTACACAATGCAATACTCATACAAATTTCTTGAATTAAGATATTTTTGGTTGATGCAAGATCGCACATGAACCTGAATGATCTTGAATCACATGACCTTGCCTTAGTACACGAACTAGGGCATGATCACCCTCACTTATCCAACTACTTTAACAAGAAGAAAAAATATATAATGCATCAACAAGGAAGCATCATCTCCAACATGACACAGGGCATCATGGTTCACCCATTTGTAGGTGTATTTGTTCTTTATTATTCAATTTCAAAAGTTTAAATTTCATTTTATGTTTTATTTGCATATATGAACATTGATTATTGTGTATTCATTGTAGGTTTGCTTGGAGCAAGTTATACATTTGGATCCTCCTCCTAAATACAAAGTGTGCCACACACTCAAGCACATCCATTCAATTTTTTACTCTAGCATTATATTCCATTTCAATACTAAAATAAAAAGGGGCATTTTTAGACACTAAAATATGGTATTAGACACTTGGCAATGTGAGTATTGAATTACTTTAACCTAACATGATTTGTGTTTACACATGTGGATTTTACACACCCTTCTTTCACATCTACATGATTTCTATAGGTTTGACCTTCCTAATTTACGATTAATCACCTACATAAATTATTTAGTATGTACATAACTTGTGCATTGTCATAATCAAGTTGTTTCTAAATCATCATATCAATATTCCTACATGTTAGATAATTTCATCAGACTCAAATTCCTATAGAATTTTGTAGGCACCCAACTCTTATGAATTTGTTTCCACACTCAGCAATGATCATTTTACAAATTCAAATTATTTTGAAACATAGAAAGTGGCTTGAATCTCTACAATTGGGAAGATGAAAAGTCATCTTCCATTGTCGATGCTTCGAGCTCTCTTTATAGGCTCTTTCCTTCCTTGGTCCCCTTGCCTCATGTGTTCTTTGGTCATCTCCCTTGGTTGATGTTTGTGATTGGTTCCCCTTATATGTTCCTTTTTTAGTTGTTTGGGTCTTTTTTTATTTTCTTGTTTATTTGATTGTATTCCCCTGACTTGTCTTTACATTATTTTAAGAGCCTATGAGAATTTGGGAGAAAGAAAGCTTTATTTTCATTTATGAGGTAAGTGTTATGAAAAAGGATGGAAGGGATGCTTCCAAGCATACAAATATATTGAAAGGTGGAAATATTAATGGTTCACTCAAGTTTTTGGAGTTTGTTGAAAATTGCCCTGGTTAGAACACTGTTAAGGATTTAGCTATCAGTGAGGAAAGGAAGGAAGGTGTTGGAAAAAATCACCTATTTGTTAGAATTCCTATAGTAGGAAGACATCTCAAAACACTCTAAAGGTACAAATTTTGTTTACGAAACTTTAGAAGCAGGTGACGATGGAGCCATCAGTGGTATCTCACTTAAATATGGTAAATCATCTAGCCTAGGTGAAATCTTGTCTCTATTTCTAAATGAATCAATGGAAAGATATTTGTAATTAGAAGAATCCCATTTGATGAATGTTAGGGTTTTCTTTGTATGTTTGAATAGGAATTCCTTATCCTCTAGAATTTTTTTTCACAACTAAATAAATTTAGTCTCAGGAAAAAATAGGGGTATTTAAAATTCCTTTTGTAAAATGTTTCAAAAGAGGGTTTTCATGAATATTTTTTAAAAATCTAATATGTAGAGTCATTTTATTACTAAACCCCTCTGTAATGTTGGATAGTTGGTTTTCAAAGTTGTTCCCTGGAACCCTAAATTAGACTATGGATAAATTATCATTAAGGTGAACCTGAGATGGGTTGATATTGAAAAGGTACTTGTTCAAATCTAGAATTTTCTACCTCAAGCTCCAAATCCCCTAGGATAATTTTTTAGGGTGGAGGATTCAAGAAGGTCTCTTGTGCATATGCATGCAAGGATTCTTACTTCTTTGGACCTGTTAAAAGTCTTCCCTGAAGCCCTTTTGTTCAATATCAAGGGAGAATTTTTCTCTTGCCCCATAAGAGGATTGGGTGGCCTAAATGCTTGTTTCTTTTATAAAAAGGATGGGAACCTTAGAAAAGATTTCCATTTATTAGGGAAACTAGGAAGGGTGAATAAATAAGTATTTAATAAGTCTCTACCAGTTGAGAAAAATATTTTTGAAAAAAATCTCTCTAATGCTGAAGAAAGTATTGTGGTAAGAGATAACCCCTGCTATGATTTGGAACCTTTTTTTGACTGAGCACCTTATAAAAAAAATTTAGAGGGACACATGTCCTTTAAGGGCTTACAAACTTCTTACATCTTCAACCAACCATTTGAAAATCCCTTGTTACGTATGGATTGTGTCAAAGCTAGATTTAGGCATTCTAGTGAGTTTGTGGTTGTGGCCCAGTTACCTTTGGCACAAGGGAGTCCTTCTTATATGCCTATTTTGGGCCTTGAAAAGAGTTATTGTATGGTGGAAGTGCCCCCTTGCACCAAAGGTATACTCTCATATGATTACGTTATTATTTTATCAAATCCACCTGTCTCAGTGGCCCATACCCCCAACCCCTTGACCCTTGACTCTGATTTGTGTTGTGATGAGAGGGTTCCCATGGTGGTCTCTCCCACCCCATGTGTTGAAGTTAAACCTAAGGATATTTTGGAAAAAGCTTTTCCTCTTAAAAATGTTGGTTTGAATTCTCTCTCTAGTGATCTACAAATGAATAATGGTAAAAGATTGAACACTAAGGCCAATTCAAAACCTTTGTTAGGATCCTCCTGGGGTGAAGATGGGAATATTCATAAAGGGTTTCTAGGAGGTGTCAATAAATCAAAAATAAAGCCAAGGAAAATAAGGTTCATCATTATTTTAAAAGTATGTATCAAAATAAAGTAGGCTCTAAGGCCTTTAGTCTACAAAGATAGGCTCCCCCACCCTCTTTTCTTGATGAAGGTTGTTAGTTGGAATGTGACGGGCCTATAATCCCCTAATCATAAAATAATTGTAACATAGTTTAGGTGCAAGAGAGGGCATTTATTTCTTGTTGCTTTACGAAGTGAAGGTAGTTGGCTTTCAAACTTGACTCGATATTAAATTACATTTGGCTAGATTCTCCCTGATTTTCTACCTCTCATTCAAAAGGGAAAGGAGGTGCCTCCATGTTAGTTAATCATAAATGGAAGGAGTCAATGGTTGATTATGGATCATCCCCATGTCACAAAGTTGTGTGGGTTACTATCAAATGTGAGAACCATGTATTTGTGATTTACAATATCTACGCTTCTAATGACTATAGAGAAAGTGTTATCTGTTGGAATTGGGTTACTACTAATTTGAAAGACATTTCATGGATTTTGGGTGGGGATTTTAACATTATTGATGAAAAATAAGACAATCAGGGGGTGATTTGATTTTATGGAAAGGAAATGAACTATTTTTTGGTCTAAACTCAAGTAGATTCACAAACTCTTTGATCCTCTTAACTGAGGTAAAAAAGATAGCAAGAACATCTCGTTTACACGGTGAAATAACCAAGGCCTTTGTAAGAGAGTCTACTCTAGACATGAGAGATTATATTTCAACATAAATGGTTTTGAGCTCTATAGGAGAATGGGTGCACTTTTGTGAAGGTGCTCCCATTCACTATCTTAGATCACCATCCCATTGAAATCTATATTTTGCTAAACAATAATCTGGTGGTGAGTGTTCATGAGTGGAAAGGTTTGTATAACTTGAATGTTTCACACTTGAATAATTTAGACTGTAAAGGAGGTATCCATTTCACATAGAACATTCGTATGTTCATAGCAAATTCCTCCTCCTATATTGACAAGTGGAATTGTTGTATGAGCTTATGTAAAAAGATTACACCTACCTATGGAAAACACCATGCCATTTTTGGGAGGAAGATTGTTCATACTACCTAAGATAAGTTGATTCTTTTAGAATCTAGATTGTAACTTGATCTAAATAATGCTCTCTTATTTGATGAACTAACACACCTAAAACATGAGATCAAACACCATCAAATGTTTATTGCTAGGGGGATCAAATTCATTCTAGACTGAACTGGCTCAAGCTTGGAGATAAAGGTTCTAGCTTCTTTTTTAATTTCCTAAGAATAAAACATGGTAAAATCAGGATTCTTGTTATTGATTATGGTGGTTTGTGTCTAGTGATTTGACTGAGATTAAAAAATCAATCTTCTCCTTCACTCATAACTTTTATCACCAGATGGATCAAGACTATAAATTAAACATTATAAAGATGTTTGTACTGAGTGTATTCCAAAGAAAGTCTCCAGGGAGTAGGTTGCAGTGCTCACATGTCACATATCTCTGAATGAGATAAAGGCAACCATTAACTCTCTAAAGGTAGACAAAGCCCCAGGTTTTGATGGTTTTCCTGTGATGTTTTACAAGTCTAATAAAGATTGGATTGCACTTGAATACCTAGGGGTCTTTAATGAAGCCATTGAATTGGGTACCTTGGGAATTAAAATAAATAGAAGTGTGGTTAAGCTCAGCACCAAAGATGGAGAACCTGTCATGGTTAATAATTAGAGACCTATCACTCTTCTAAATGTCTTTTAAGAAAAAATTGCTAAGCTTCTATCAAGGAGGCTTTCCTCAATTTTTTCTTCATTGATCTCAGTTAATTAGACTAGGTTTGTTGAAGGTATATACATCCTTGACAATCTTATTTTGAGCTGGGAAGGTATGGTTTGGGCACATGACTCTGGACAGGACATAGGCATGATCTTACTTGACTTTGAAAAAGCCTATGATAGGATCAATTGGTCATTCATTGACCTAATATTCAATGCTTTTAGGATTTAAGATAGATTTTATAGAACGGTAAATGTCTTATTTAAAGATGCCTTAGCTGTTATTCAGTTCAATGGTGAGCAAACTAAGTCAATTGAGCTTCAAAGGTCAATTAGGCAAGGCTTCCCTCTTGCCCCATTCCTTTTTGTTGTGATGGTTGGAGCACTTCACTGCATATTGAGAAATATATATGTAGGTCCTTTGGTTAGAGGTATTTCACTACTTAATGAAAAAGCCTATGATAGGATTGAGTGGTTGTTCATTGACCTAATGTTGAAACTCATATGTGAGTCTTTCGATTAGAGGTCATTCCATACAAAACAAACATAGGCAAAATTTAGATATGTTGTAAAACATCTAAATGGGTATCTAAATCATCTTTGATTTTCATGTTATTTGGTGTATAAATGAAGTTATGGTAAAAAAAATTGTAGAGTCTATAGTTTTTAAACCTGCAGAGTCCATAGATTTTCTTACAGAGTCTATAGATTTTGTTGCAGAGTCTGTATAGTTTCCTGTAGAGTCCATAGAGTTTATATACACATTTTTATTTTGATAGAGTCCGTATTTTTCTATTGGAAGTGTATTGTCCGTAGTTTTACATTGTCAAGAAGCTGAAGATTGAGAACATGTCTTGTAATTGATATGTAAATAGAAAGATTGAGAGTGCAAGGTGATATAAGTGTTTGGTTGAATGCTCTTGAAGGGAATTATTGATTAAAGATCTTGGTGTGACTCTTAAGGGTGGCATCAATTTTTGGTATCAAAGGTCAACTCAGGTTGTGGTAATCAAATATACAAAGCTAGAAGAAATCTTGAAGGTGTGTTTATAGGTTGTTATTACAAAAAGATAGAGATTGTGCAAATTATAGTTAAGGAAAGGAATAAGAGGTAGTTTAGATAGAGATCTAGCTGATAGTAGAAGGGAGAGATAGATAATCAAAGATTGCTTTGTAGAATGGTGATCCAGTTATATATATTGATCAAGGTGGCTACAACAGTAAGCAGAGTAGATCCAAGGTGACAAAGACAAATAATAAGAAAGGTTTGATAAAAAGTAGTTGTGCTAAGGATGCTTGAAGGCCATTAGAGGCTTGATAGGAGCTAAAAGAGAGAAAGGAGCTATTTGAAGAGGCAACCATGCATAAGGTACAAAGTGAGCATTAATGTATCTTGTTGAATTTTATTATAAGAGGATGATTGCAGGTCATGAAAAAAGTCAAAAGACTAGGGTGTAATAGACCTAGGTGAGATCCAAGAATTTATCAAAAGACCAGTCAATGAGAGAGGCTTGGGTGAGACAAGTGCACCAACAGACTAAGGCTCAAGAAAAGTAGTCTACGTGAGGTTTTAGCACCTACTAAAAGGAAAGATATGATTGGAAAGTTAAGAAGGTAGTAAGGAAGAGTTAGCTCAGCTAGTAGAGCACAATAGGTTGCTCAAAGAGAAGGTGAATCCAAGGCAATAAGGTAAGCTTGTATAAAAGTCAAAAGACTAAGGTGGAATAGACTTAGGTGAGACTAAGAGAAAGAGAATAAGTTATCAAGAGGCCAAAGTGAAAAAGACTTGGATGACATAATGGAAATGGAGCAAGGTGAGATAGACTTACTAGAGAAAATTGAGGTGGTAAGGAGAGTGATGGAGCTACTACCTAAAACAAAGAACCAGGTGAGAGAAAAATAAATGAAAGAGAATGAAATGAGAAATAAACAACAAATAGAAACTTTCTAAATGAAGATCAATTAGGTAAGACAACAAATGGAAGTTATGATGTAAAACATGAAATACCTTAGAATAGATACAGGATAAGAAGATGTAGATGGCCAGTTAAGATGGTTAGGGAAAGAAGACAAAGCCTAAAGGTGAAGATAGCCTTGAAGAGAGAATTGAAGTTGCAAAGTAGGCAACTTGAAAGGGATTCTTAGATTGGGAATCAAAGAAGATATTGTGATCAACAGCTTAATTTGGAGGAGGAATTTCATTTGTGCGACCATGAAGAAGGGAAAATATTGGATAAAGTTGATACAAAGGAAAAAGAACAACAAGGAGCCACTCAAGAGGTTTTACATTTGATATTGTTGTGAATGTTTTGATTACAGGTTAGCAAACTGGTAGTGTAGAGGAATTTTATGAGTGCATAAGACAAGAAGGTGAAATAAGTCACAAAGGTAAGTGTGACAGCAACAAACTACCACAAGGTAGTGGAGAAGAAGAAATAATATGGAATATGATCCTTAAAGACTTGATGCAGGGTCATGAAGAACAAAACCAAGTGAAGAAGCAAGAAAAGGTACAAGATTTTATTTATTTACATGATTTGATAAGTAGAGAGTGTATAGAAGAAGCTGATATGCATGAAGATGGCATAAGAATGAATAAAAGTGCATGTCAACATCAGAATATTGAAGCACAAAGGTTGATATAACCTTGCCAAAGAAGCATGAAAGTTGGCATGCAAAGCAAGAAAGTAACCTATTAAGAGAACTCAAGTAAAAAGAGCAAGATACATGAGGAAGGAAAGAATTTAAGAACCCATAAAGGGTTAAAGCAAAGAAGAATGAAGAGACAAGCAGCAGTTCAAGGGGCAATTTGGCCTCTAAATGTTTTATCTAACATTATTTTTTATGAGACAAATGTAGGTACAATAGTAGAAGAGAAGAAAGAAGTCAATGAGTCAATCAATGGACTCATGAACAATGATGATGATGAATAGAAGGTTGAGTATGAAGCCTCAATACTTGAGGAAGATCTCTTAAGAGAGATAAAGCAGTTGGAGAAACAGAGTGATGAAGATATGTGTGATGAAGCATTGGAAAACTCATTTATCTACCAAGGTGAACAACAACTGATGATAAAGATGGTAGTCTTAGAGCAAGCCATAAATGGAGAATTTTAAGCTAACAAGGACACTCAAGGTATAAAGCTCAATGTTATTTTTGATCAATATGCTGATTTGGTAGAGGTAAAAGATGAGTTGTATGAAAAGACTATGCAGCTAATGAATGCACTAATAGAAGGTGAAGGAGACAATGAAGTGCTCAAGGTGCAAATAGAGGTAAGAGAAGCTACAGTAGTAGAATTGGATGAAGAAGCACATGTTGAAGTGTTTGAAGGAGTTGACATACAATAGGGAAATGAGGTTGAAGATGTTTTAAATAACATTGGAGATAGCTTGATTGCTTTGCAAAATAGTAAGGTATGCAATTTGTTTAACACAATAGTGGGTAATGAATTCCTTGAAGTTGAAACAGATGAAGAATCTTCTAAGTGTAGAATAAGAGGCCATGAGGGAGAGAAAAGTTTTAGAATTCACTGTTGTAAGGAGAAACAAGTTAATGATGATGGAAACCAGGTAATGTCTAAAGAAAGAAGTATGCTTGTTGTAGATAGTGCAAATGGAGTTAAAGAGGAGAACAAGGATGTTCAAAAGAGTGAGTCTAAACATGAAAAAAGTTTGATTTATGTTGGATTAGTAGTAGTAAGATTGTTAAAGGATGAGAGAATAAGGGTATTGTAGAATGAGAATGGATATCTTGGAATCCATGATGACAATGAAGACTATGAAGGTATGACAATTTGGCAAAATGAAAAGGAGTGGACTCAAGAAGCTAATGAAAGTGTTATTGTATTTAACATGTTTTTCATGAGTGCAGGTATAAGGTACAATCATACGAGGAGGAAGGTTGACAGTAAGAAGAATTACACCAAGGGCAGGAGTTACTCCTCTGAAGATCATATTGTAACAAGTCAAGCAACATTATATCAAAAATAAGTTTGGGATCCAGGACATCAAGAAGATCAAGTAAGAAGAACTAAGGATGAATAAGCAAAAGATAAAGGTAGAGAGATGCAGAATAGTAAGAAGATGAAGATAAAGATATTAAGAGAGGTGAAGCATCATGACTAGGATCTCATGAAAACTTTCAAGTGTGGGAATATGATTCAGGAGCATAGTCTCAAAACTAAACAAAAAAAGGACCAAGGAGTCAAGATGGAATTAAATGTTCCATTAAGCATGTTTAAATTCTTTTATATTTTAAAGCTACATTGAAATGTGGTTAAAAGATAAATAAGTGTGGTAAATATTCAAAGCTTAAAGTGAATAGGTCAATAGAATCATTTTGAGCATATATAGGCTTTATTACCTCATATTGAGTTGTCAAGATTTGGATATCAACGTAGAAGTTGGATATGGCATGTAGATAGGGATTTAGATCTAATTTCTAGTGGTTAGAGTTGTTGAGAGATTCTAGGATTCAAATCAGATCTTTTATATTAAAGAATATTGTAATATGATAAGTAGTGGGTGATTTAATTTTATGCAAAGGAAATGAACTATTTTTTTGGTCTAAACTCAAGTGGATTCACAAACTCTTTGATCCTCTTAACTGAGGTAAAAAAGATAGCAAGAACATCTCGGTTACATGGTGAAATAACCAAGGCCTTTGTAAGAGAGTCTACTCTAGACATGAGAGATTCTATTTCAATAAGAATGGCTTTGAGACTCTATAGGAGAAGGGGTGCACTTCTCTGAAGGTGCTCCCATTCACTATCTTGGATCACCATCCCATTGAAATCTATTTTTTGCTAAACAATAATCTGGAGGTGAGTGCTCATAAGTGGAAAGGTCTGTATAAATTGAATGTTTCACACTTGAATAATTTAGATTGTAAAGGAGGTATCCATTTCACATAGAACATTGGTATGTTCATAGCAAATTCCTCCTCCTCTATTGACAAATGGAATTGTTGTATGAGCTTATATAAAAAGTTTACACATACCTATGGAAAGCACCAAGCCACTTTAAGGAGGAAGATTGTTCATACTACCTAGGAAAATTTGATTCTTTCATAATCTAGATTGCAACTTGATCTAAATAATGTTCTCTTATTTGATGAACTAACACACCTAAAACATGAGATCGAATACCATCAAATTTTTGTTGTTAGGGGGATCAAGTTCATTCTAGACTGAACTGGCTCAAGCTTGGAGATAAAGGTTCTAGCTTCTTTTTTAATTTCCTAAGAATAAAACATGGTAAAATCAATATTCCTATTATTGATTGTGGTGGTTTGTGTCTAGTGATTTGACTGAGATTAAAAAATCAATCTTCTCCTTCACTCATAACTTTTCTAACCAGATGGCTTGAGCCTATATATTAAACATTGTAAAGATCTTTGTACTAAGTGTATTCCAAAGAAAGTCTTGAGGGAGTAGGTTATAGTGATCACTAATGAGGTCTCTCTGGATGAGATAAAGGCAACCATTGACTCTCTAAAGGTAGACAAAGCCCCAGGTTTTGATGGTTCTCTTGAGAAGTTTTACAAGTCTAATAAAGATTGGATTGCACTTGAATACCTGGGGGTCTTTAATGAAGCCATTCAAGTGGGTAACTTGGGACTTGAATTAAATAGAGGTGTGGTTTAGCTCATCCCAAAAGATGGAGATATTGTCATGATTAATAATTGGAGATCTATCACTCTTCTCAATGTCTTTTACAAAATTTTGGCTAAGCTTCCAGCAAGGAGGCTTTCCTCCATTTTGCCTTCATTGATCTCAGTTACTCAAACTGGGTTTGTCTAAGGTAGATACATCCTTGACAATCTTATTTCTAGTTGGGAAGGTATGATTTAGGCACATGATTCTAAACAAGACATATGCATGATCTTACTTAATTTTGAAAAAGCCTCTGATAGGATTGAGTGGTCGTTCAGTGACCTAATGTTGAAAGCTTTTAAGGTTCAAGATATATTTTACAGAATGGTAAATATCTTATTTAAGGATGCCTTAGCTGTTATTGAATTTAATGGTGAGAAAACTAAGTCAATTGAGCTTCAAAGGTCAATTAGGCAAGGTTGCCCTCTTGCCCCATTCCTTTTTGTTGAGATGGTTGGAGCACTTCACTGCATATTGAGAAACTCATATGTGGGTCCTTCGATTAGAGGTATTTCACTACTTAATGATTTAGAAATGATTGATGTTTTATTTTTAGATGATTCTACATTATTTGTCAAACTTGAAAAATACAATCTTCAATAGGTGGCTAGAAGACTTGGCATTTATTGTTCTGCCTTTGGTTCTATAGTGGGACTTCACAAGTCATGTATGATAAGATGAAATGAGGACCTCCCAAACTTGTTGGTGGAGTTTGGGTGGGTATGGACGGGCCCTAATCATGTGGTAAAATACCAAGGTATTCCTTTTGCCTTGATACCTTCATTCAAATAGATGTTGGATTAGTTGTATGTAAAAGTCAATAATAAAATTAGTAAGTGGCATGATCACCTTCTCTCTCTCCTAGGAAGAATTCAAGTATGTTAGAAAGTCCTCTCCACCTATAGTATATATTATCCCTCTTGTTGGATGTTTAGCAAGTCTTAGATTAATATTTTGCATATAATCATTAGAGACTTTCTTTGATCAGATGGTAAGGGAAATAAAAAAGGCATGGTATGGCACAGAAGATTTGTTGTGTACCTAGAAAATTTAGGGGGCTTGGGTTGAAAGAAATCAGGTTCTAAGGTATTTCTCTAGTTGTCAAGTGGATCATTACAACTTTGAAGGGGGTTGATCCATGGAAGCTTCTGGTTAGACATAATATTTTGATGGGATTCCCGAAAGGTAAACCAAATTAGAAAGGGCTACATATAATTGATTTATTGGTTGGTTCATTTTCCGTGCAAGGTTTAGGTTCACCAATTTTTTGAGCCATTTTGAAATCCTTGGAACTTATAAAATGCCTTGTCATTATGCCTCCTATTTTTAGCAAGTTAGGGTCAAGGTGCCAGGGGTATAGGTCTATATGGTGGAACCTCTCAGTTAACAGAAGACCCCTTGCCCTAACTAGAGGGTGCTCGGCCTTCATCTAGGTCTCCAAGGGTTTAAGATGTTTGAAGTATCTATAATATTTAAATGGATGGGCTTCATGGACCAATATTAGAGAAAGGTTTCAAATTTTGTTGTCTTAGAAGAGAACCTTCACCTTGTTAACTAAGGTTCTCTAGTCTACTAAAAGTGTTTCTACCTTGATGATGTGGCGGGGGGGGTGTGGGGGGAGGGGTTTGGGAAGATATTAAATGGACAAATGGCCCTCTCCTTTTGGAATTCATTGACAAAATGGTATATCATAAACTTGTTTTCTCTAAAAGTCTCATCCTTAGCCTTAACCAAGTATCACAATTTTGTGATATATACACCCTTAACCATTAGCATGTCTAGGGATATGTGTGGTTGACTTGTGGCTTACATACCTCTTTTATATACTTTTTACATTTCTATATGTTCTTAGATAGGTCGACCTATGGAATAACCTTGGCTAAGTGGACTATATATATGAGGTAGCGGTTAGTCCTTATTCATTATGATAAGTATTCTGCTATTAGTGTATTGTTGTGGAGGTTGCCCCTTTGAAGTGGCTTTGCTATATTATCCAGTATTCTGCTCTGCTATCAATTATTATTATGTAATCTCTCATATTTGCTTATTTTATACAATATAAAATTATTATGTGCGAACATCTAAGTAATTTCATTACCAGTGGTATCAAAGCTTTGATTTGAGAAAAAAATTTGTAACTTTTTTTTGGATCTGATGAGGCGTGGCTTCCTAGGAGTGAAAAAACATAACTTGTAATCTGAGAAGAATTAATTTTTTCCATCAACGCAGTATTGGTCAAAACGCTTTTTTGAAAAAAAAATATTTACAAAATAAAGTCTAGAAAAAAAAAATCCTTGTGCACAATTGCAGTCATTGGATTCATCTCGATGAGATGATCGTAATGGTATATACTATTAGTACACTTTTTTGGTGAAAAAATTTTTACCCTTATGTGCAAAGGCAGTTATTAGATTCATCTTGGCAAGGTGATTGCAATGGTACCATCTCTTATTACACTTTTTTTGGGTTAAAAACCATCCTAGGGTTTGTATATGGTAGAAATTGGTATTCGAGGAAGAAAAGGGGGGGAAAAAACTCCTAAGACTCCTTTTGCCGATAACATAAAATTTGTAACTTCAAATCTGGTGATTTTTTAGTTGTAGGTAGACATAAAGAACTTGGTGAGGCATGATGACCTTGTTGCAGTCTAAGATAATGTTTCAGGGATGCACAAAGAGATTAATGGTGTTTAAAATGAATTACATCATATTAGTATGCAATTATCTATCTTTACATCTCAATTTTAGCTCAACAACCCTCCACTTTAGCATTCAAATCCTCCTCTCAACACCAACAACTCCCATGCTGGTATGAAACTGATGTTGCCAAAAGTGGACATTTGTATGTTCGATGGTAAGGATCCTCTAACTTGGATCACCCAAATTGATAATTTATTTGAGCTACATCAAACCCCTAGTTCTTAGAAGGTGATAGTGGCATCTCTATATTTGGAACCTGAGTAATTTATTTGGTATCGCTAGTTATGTGCTCAAAAGAGAAAGAATGGTGCTCTTGTTACATGGTCTATTTTCATTAAGGAGTTGTTGGCTCATTATCGAAATAATGTCTCTGAGAACTATTTTAGATAATTCGACAAACTATGACAAATAGGAATTATGAAGGATTATATTCATCAGTTTCAAAATCTCTCTTTACGAGTGGAATATATCACTAAAGAAAATTTGACTGATCTATTTTTGAGTGGACTCAAAGATAACATCCAATTTAAGGTTTAAATGTTTAACCCAACATCTGTATCGGAAGCTATCCCTAGGGCACATATGGTAGAAGAAAAAGAGATGGTCAAAAGGAAAACTTTCACTACTATTCATGATCGCACCTTTCCAACACCATCATTTCCACAGCCCACAAGATTAACATAATAAGAAATTGAGGAGAAGCGAGCTAAAGGGTTGTGTTATGGTTGTGATAGAAAATAGAGGAAAGACCATCATTGTGCTAAAAATAAGTTGTTTTACATTGAAGGTGTTAATGATGATGAAGTTGATGAAGTACATGGTGAGGATGCAAAAGGTCTTGAGGAGGAATCTAAAGACTCTCAACCTACTATTTCTTGTCATGCCCTTTCAAGTATTAGTACTCCCCAAACTCTTAAGGTGATGGGTTTCCTTAAGAAACATAAGGTAACTATCTTAATTGATTCTTGGAGCACACACAACTTCATCAATAGTAAGTTGGTTTCTCATTTGAACTATTTCCTTTATCCAACTCTAAAATTTTAGGTTATGATTGCAGATGGTAGTACTATTATCTATTCAAAAAAATGTCATAATATTAAGTTAGCCATGGGAGACTACTTATTGTATTCTCGTATGTTTGGTATTCCCATGGGTGGAGCTGATATTGTTCTGGGAGTATAGTGGCTCACGCTTTAGGCACTATTGAGATGAATTTCGAAGAATTATTCATGCATTTTCATGCTGAATAAAGGATATTTGAGCTAAGGGGATTAAGGGCTAAATCTTTACAACTTTTTAGCTCCCATCAAATAATAAAGATTCTTTGTAAGAGTGTTAAAGGATTTGTAGCTCACTTATTTTCCATGGAAGTACAACCAACTAAATCATCTCCACCTCCTAACTTATAACAAGTGATTGATGCCCATTCTATTGTTTTTGGTGACATGCCAAAAGAACTTCTGCCTAGCTACACACATGACCATGCTATCAAACTTATTCCTAGTAGTACACCACCCAACATCAGGTCATACAGGTATCCCTATGCCCATAAAAGTAAAATTGACTATCACATTGGTGGGTTTTTTGCCGCTTTGAGGTTTTCTCACAGTAAATACTTGTATTTTTAATTTTAAAAGTAGGAAAAAAGGTCCCGGGCCAATTACAAAGTTGACCCTCATGCAAAAAGTTTCACACAAGATAGGAATAGTGCATTAATAACACACACACAACACTAAAATAGCAAAGAAAAGAAAAGGCTAAGTATCATCAACAAAGGAAACTAGGGACTATCAAATGTCCCATATTGAACTAGGAATTCAACAATTCCTTTGTAGTGACCAAGACTTTCAATACCAACATTTTTGACCTTACTGTCAATGTCTTTCACCACAACAAAACCTATAGCCACATAGATGACAACCTTGGCCATGTATTCAACCATGGTCCTCCATTTCTTGTTCATATTTTCCATTTTGGTCTTGATCACTTCAATCTCTTTTGTTGTCTCAGTGCATAGAGAGAAATTCTTTCCCTTCCCATGGTCACTGTCATCCTTGATGTCCTCCTCCATCTCCTTCGAATAGGGCTCATTCATTTATAGGAAGTAACTAGTACCTTCCACCTCATGTTTTGATTCAAAGATGGTTTCATCAATTTCCTTTTCAATAACATCTTCAAAGCAATCAGAATCATAAAAAATAACAATATCTTTAGGGTTAATAAAAGAGGTCCCAATAATTATACTAGATCTACGAACACCAGAACTACCTCCCCTACTATCCACAAATAGTTTATGGTCCTAGGTCAACTCCTTTCCTTCCTCCATGATGCCACCAATATTATCAAGACTAGTTTTATTCTTCTTGAGGTGAACATAAACTTTTTCCTTAAAATTCTTTCGGATTATTTTACTGTGTAGCTTCCCTGACTCCCAGTAGGGGGATGGGCTTGCCACTGAGAGACAAAGCAGAATGGGTAGGATAATCAGTCGAAGGGGTAACTCTTGGAATGTCACAATCAATAGAACTGGGCCTACCCAATCAAATTTTGGGAGTTGTGTGGGTCCCCTTGAAATCTTTGCTCTTACTTTTCTCAATAAGAGACAGGTTAGTTAGGGATTCATCTAGTAGTCTCACTTTAATTGGCTTAGGGGGACATAAATCCATATGGAAGTGATAGATCCTCAACATAAGGCCTTGATGGATAGGGATGGGGTGACTATCTGGGTTTTTGGCCCATTGCTCCTTAGCTAATTTGATTGAATTTTCCAAAGAAGATAGAAAAAAGAAATGAAAAATGATAACTAATCTATGTTTGAAATGATTAAGTATTGTAAACTGGTAGTAATAAAAACCTTATACCTACCCTTGAGGGTGAAATTTTTGATTATCATGAGGTAGACTTGTCCCCATAGAACTAGGAATTTCTCATGCTCAAAACCCTCATGAAGTTTAGCAGTTGTTTCCCCTTGAAAAAGATTGCCATATTCTCTGGGTCTGGCACGTTACTAAGGTGGTATATTTTCTTACATTTGGTGGGAAGCCCAGTAGCCCATCCAATTAGATATTATAAAACTTCAAAGTTAATTCCCCCTATGCATACCCTTTTAGAGTCCTCCCAAGATTTAGTGAATTGTTAAGATAATTTTTTGTCATTCCTAATCATCCCTTCAAGAAAGATGGCCACTCCCCCCCTGAATGATATGCCAAATAGTGGGGTCCTAGAAAAATTCCTCCAAATAAGATGGCTCAATCTTAACAATATCACCTCCCATATTGAAATAATAAAGCTCTCGAAAATGCTCAGTGTAAGTGACAACATAGCTATTATAACTAATACATCTTCTCAATCCTTTCACATAATAAAAGGGCCAAAATCAACCCCATCCCCTCACCTTGTAATAATTGTGGCGATTAACCAACCTTTTTCAGGCTCATACTTCACCTTGGGGATGTCCCTCGACTACCAATTCATGCCAATATGATAATCATAATATTCAAGGCAAGTAAGTAAATGATTGACCTCATTCCAACTCACTCTATAGACGTCACTCACTTTCATCATTACCCAATGTGTCCTCTTTTTTATCTAGCTATCTATCCCAACATTCTGTATGTTGACCATGTATCCCTCCTTTTTCACTTTAGGCCAGAGGAGCATCTAGTCATCATGACCTACTTTGAATTGTTTCCTCAACTTTTGACTAAGCCAAGAGTTCAACCAAAGCTTTTCCATTTTTTCCACATGCCATCTAGGGAGCTTTAGGTGTATAATAAATAAATTATCATGAACGAGAGGAATAGGCCCATCCAATTATGATCCAATAATGTCTTCCTAGAAGTATAGTCTTGGTTTTTGGAATAACCCATATCAAATTCATTTGAAGTCTTTCCTCTCTTCAAAGGATAGCAGCCTCCTCTTATTAAACTAAGATAGAAAGTGACTACAATCTCACAGAGTTTAAATCTTATGGCTATTTTACTCTTTTTTTAAAAGAGTTTGAATTTTATTAGGTAAAGCTGGCAATGTCCTCCAACATCACCACCCATCACTATTACTTCCTAAATTGACCATTGCATCTACAACTATATTACCTTCCCTATAGATATGAGTGACTCTATGTTCCTCCAAGGTGTTTAAAAATGACTGAATATCTCTTATTAAGTCTAACAGTTTCCATCATATGTCTATTGTTCTAAGCATGGCATTGACTATCAATTTAGAGTCCACTTCAACATGAAGTTTTTGAATGTTGAGAGAAATCACAAGTCTGATGCCCCATAACATTGCTTGGGATTCCACCTCATTGTTAATTTTGATGCCAATTCCCCCTGAGTAGGTTGCCACCAAAGTACCTAAATCAATTCTGATAATAACTCTACCACTAGCCACTCTTGGGTTTCGTTTAGCAGCCCCATCAAAGTTGAGCTTGTGTTAGCGTTCCTAAGCTAATGACCATTTGATACTAGCCCTTGCCATATTTTTAGTATTATCAATTTAGAAGGTGTTTAGGTAAATATTCCATTGATCCAATCATTTTTGGGCTTTTCGTCCTAGGGGGTTCTCCACAGTTTTGAATTTTCAAGCATTGATATTTTCTACCAAAAGCTTTAAGAAAGATAGAAACACCTCCATAGGGGTTTTATATTTGTCTTTGAAGATTCTGTTATTGCATTCTTTCCACAAAATTTAGGCAAGATGAGGGGGGATTTGTGACCATAGTTCCTTTAGAATAAGGAAACAAGATTTGGATGGGAATCTCCAATTTTCCACCAAATCTTCCACCTTCTCATTAAGCACCCAACTCAGGTTAAGTCTCTATATAGTGAGGTTCTAGACCTCCTAAGCAAATTTGCATTACAGAATAATGTGAGTAGACGTTTACTCTTACTCTTTACAAAGAATGAATTTGTTAGGTATTTAAATACCTTTCTTCTTCAAATTGTCAATGGTTAATATTTTGTTATGCATTAGAATCCACCAGATGAAATTGATTTTAGGAATCAGTTTAGGAAGCCAAGTATTGCCCCATAGGTTCTCCTTTCTTATGTCTATAAGTAGTCTATAATCAATATTCATAGTGAATAAACCTTTATCATCTTTGTCCCAGATCAGTTGATCTTGTTTAGGAAAAATGGGTAAACTAAACTCAGAAAGTTCCCCTTGTAGTTTTATACCCAAGTATGTATTCTCCTCTTGATCCTTGACACAATCTATAATTTTTTTCCAGCTCCTGATACTCCCATCTCTATTGATGTAATTGTTCACTTTAACATAGAAAAAACCACTCGCTGCTCCCGATAATCTACCATAATCTAAGTCTTTGAGAGGTTGATCTTTTAACCATCTATCTTCCTAGAAGCTTACTTTCCTACCATTTCCAATCTTCTATTTGATGCCTCTTTGAATAATATCTTGAGTTTTGAGAGTTCCATTCCATATAATTGATCCTTTAGGGAGACTGTGTTTAGTATCTTGTAGCTATATCCATTGAGGTATTTAGCCTCCATGATACCACTCCATTTCTTATTGTCTTGTATCAAGTTCTGACCAATCTTTGACATGATAGATTTATTCATCAAGTGGATTCTTCTCAATGCCAGACCTCCTTGGTACTTGGGGGTGTAGACCTTCACCCATCTTACTAGTGCCAATCTTCTCTTTTCCTCCAATCCTGACCAAAGGAACTTTTTTTAAATTTGTTCTATCTTACCAACCATATATCTAGCAATTTTAAAGAGACTAATGAAATAATAGGGGATACTTTAAAGAGATGCTCTCAGGAGTTTAAATTTTCCTACCTGACTCAACAATGCCCATTTCCATCTAGCTAGTTTCCTCTAAATTCTTTCTATGATTATATTACAATAATCAGATGTGACCTTGGATATAGTGAGTGGGAGTCCAAGGCAAATAGTAGGTAATTATTCATTGGAGCATCCCAAGACTTTGATAATTTTCTTTTGTAGGTCATCCTAGGTGTTAAGGAAATAGATGTGGCTTTTCTCAAAGTTAATGCTCTGTCCGGAAGCCCTTTCATAAGTGTTGAGAAGGTTTTTCCACCTTCTCACTTCTATAACTAAGGCATTTTCAGATAGTATAGTATCATCTAAAAACTATTGGATGATAGAAGGCTAGACTATGGAAGCAGGCTTGATACCTCTGATGTCTCCTTGCCCTAGAAGGTTGCAAGCGGTTCTACCCATTGCCTCTGTCAATAAGATGAATAGGTAAGGGGAGACGGGATCTCCCTACTTAAGACCTCTACCAAATAGAAAGTGTCCTTTGGGAAATCCATTAACTAAAGAAGAAAAATTTATCGTGGAGATACACTCTTTAACCATATTAATGAAATGATCTTGGAAGCCAAATTTCCTAAGGACCTTGATAAAAAAGTCCCAGTTGACTCTATCATAGGCTTTAGAAATGTCCAATTTGAATATCATACCTAGATATTTGCACTTGGAGATTGAGTGGATAATTTCATGTGTGGTGATAGCAGCATCTAGAATTTGCCTACCAAGAATAAAACCTTTTTGAAAAGTGATAAAGAGTTTGAATAGCAATGGTTGTAATCTGAGAACCAAAGTCTTAGTAAAGATTTTGTAAACTGTGTTGCATAGACTAATAGGTCTAAAGTCCATCATAGAGGAGGCATCCATCTTCTTTGACACTAAGGCTATATAAGTGTTGTTTAGTTACTGTAGGAGCCTACCTATCTGAAAAAAATCTTTAGCAGCATTGGTGATGTCCTTCCCTAATATGTCCCAAAATGTTTGGAAAAATGTTGGGGGAAATCAATCCAACCAAGGGGCTTTGAGAGCTCCCATTGAAAATATAATATCCCTAACTTCCTCTTCCATGATTGGTTTGGTTAGGAGGCTATTATTCTCTTCAATTAAAATAAAAGGGATGGAGTTCAGGAGGAACTTAGTATCTTCAGGTAAGGAGCTAGTCTAATGAGCACCTAAAAGTGATTCAAAGTAGATAGTGGCTAGTTTACTGATTTCTTCCACTTCCTCAACTATTAGGCCATTTTCATCCACAAGTATATTAATGGAGTTCCTCTTCTTGTGATTCAGAGTGTACAGGTGAAAGGACATATTCCTATCTCCCTCCTTAAGCCATTGTACCCTAGATTTATGTTTACATAACATTTCCTCCTCCTTCAGGTTTTGAATCTATTTTTTTGAGAGAGTTTTTGAGAGATAATAGATCTTTTGATGGGTCTCCCAGCTCCATTTTGGTTTGAATATCTGATAGCTGGTCCACGATGTTCTTTTTCCAATTTAGGACATTTCCAAAAGTATACTTGTTCCATCCCTTGACTTTGTTTCTGACATTGGCCAATTTTTGACATAGCCTATACATAGCCATCCCTTGGATAGGAATGTACCACCACTCAATCAAACAGTCCCTCAATTATAGATGAAGCATCCACATCATTTCAAATTTTAAAGGGAAAGGGCCTCTGGGCTTATTTTCTTGCCAATTAAGTAATAACGGATTATGTTCAGAACCCACCTTAGGGAGGGCAATCAAGCGGACAAGGTTGGTTATGTTCCAATTATAGGATATTAAGAATCTATCAAGTTTAACTTGTATAATATTATTCCCTTATCTTTTATTGGACCAAGTGAAGGATTTACCCTCTAGGTCAATATTCATTAGGCCTATATTGCTTAGGGAATCTGATAAGTTTGCCATGCTATCATAGTAGTCTATCAGACCTCCCCTTTTTTTGATGGGTATATAGGGGAGTTCAGATCCCTCGCTATCATCCAATTGGTATTCCCAAAGTTTTTAATATTGGTTGAGAGATTATCCCAAACCTCCTTTCTCCCAAGGTAGGTGTTCAAAGCATAAACATTAATCAATGTCCATTGTGAAGAATTACTATGAAATAAGATTTTGATATAATGCCTGGAACAGGTCACCACCCTTCCCTTAAAGTCTTGATTCCATAGCATGACAATGCCTCCTAAAGCTCCCTAAGCTCCACTGATAGCATAGTTAGAATTAGGCCAAATGTTTTTAATCGTCAGTTTGAAAATTTCCTTAGTCATCTTGACTTCTTGAAGCAGCATAATATCTATATTATTATATATTATACAATTCCTAACAAGCAATTGCTTATGAGGCTTGTTAATCCCTCGTATATTCTAGGAGACTACCTTCATTTTTTAATCCTCTTAGGGGGGACCGGTAGGGTAGACTATCTACCCTTAGTAATTTCTTTTTCCATCTCTATCTGCCTTATTTACATGTGTGTAGGTCTACCTTTAACATTCTCCCCCCACATTTGTAGTCTTTCTGATGTTTCCTTTGCCTTTCTTCTTCGTTGTAGACCAACCCTCTTCCTCCTCTACACTCTTACTAATTCCCACACCTGGGGACTGGGAAAAGCTTCTATGTAACGTGCTCATGACTAGCTTGAGGCTTTATTTTTTAATTCTTAAGCTAACTGTATCTTGGACATTACTTTGTTGGGTCTTCTTCACCACTGATGATCTAGGGGACTGGTTCTTCAATTCTGCCATCCATATCATCCACCTGATTGTTGGTGTTTTCTTTTATTGCCTTTTCCTCTAGGCATAGATCTCCCCCCATGGAGGTCAATACCAGGGTTATAATAGGAGGTTATTCATATGAGTCTTTTTTTAAACTAGTCATCCCAATCTTCTTTGTTGGTGAAGCCCTAGAAAAGCTTAGGTCCTCTGAATTGATTATTAAAGCTTACCCTAGGCTCCTTTTCCTCTAGATTTTGAATTTTTCCTTCCGAGATCACCCCCTGGGAAAACCCAAGGGGTGTCTCATTCATTATTTTGGGTGGTCCCTGGGATTCAATCACCATGCTGACCACCTCAAAAAATAATTCTAGGTGAGGTAATATGGTATTCAATAAGTTTGAAAATGTCTCCCTTGAAGGGATAATCCTCTAAAGACTCCACCTAGTCCCTCTGCAGCTCTTCCTAGGGAGGGGACATTTGAGAGCCTTCCATTTGGTAAAAACATGTCTCGGTTTTGTGTGGTTTTGATAAAATAAACCCTAGAGTTTTCATACCAAACACTTTGATTCCACTTCCCAAAGTTGGACTCTAGAATGATGAAGGTGGGAAGTATTTTAATAATATCAACATTAACACAAAAATGAGCATAAACTAACCTTGTTTTTGACTTCATGACTTTGTCAATAGTCACATAGTCACCAAAGGAGTTTCCAATCCATCCAAATATTTCCTCATCCCAAAATTACAAGGGAAGACCTTGGAGTCTAACCCAGAGAGGAGCCGATTGGTTGAGGTCTGCATTAGGATCAAAACTAGGTTTCTATTTACACAAAAAAAGTGAATGCTTCCCATAAAGCCATGGGCCTATAACTAGAATCAACATAATTCCTCATGAGAAGTAAGTTTGAACAGGAATAGTCCTCCTACCATAACACTAATCAAGACACTTCCCTTAAGAGTCCACGTGGTGGACACCCATTTCCTGACTAGATCAATGTTGGGTCTGAATGCAAAGAATCTTCCCACAAGTGTATTAGCCATGGAAGATATAACCCTTAACACAAATTGGTCTTTAAGTTTGATATTTTTAACACCTTCACTCTCTGAATATAGAGGAGTATTCACCTGGAAATAATTTTTACTCATTAGAATAAAAGATTCATTAGGAGCTTTACCTAACATAACCTCATTTCATCCCTTTGAAATGCGAGTCACAGATAGGCTCATGTGCTCAGAGATCGAGCCCTTATCAGATGTAGATTATGATTCCCTCAAAACTAGGGGATGAGGCTAGTTCACACCCAACCCCCTAAACAATCACCATCCATTGTCTTATGTGTCAATTATTCAGTATTTATTTATATGTTTTGCTAATCAATTTGATATCTAGATCCTATATATTGGTTTATCAAATTTTAAAACATGAAATATATAGATATTAAATTAAAATACGTAATTATAAATTAACTAAAAATAGTATATAATATATACAAACCTTCCTAAAACATATTTTATTTTGAATGTGCAAGTTGATTACGACTATAAACATGCTAAAAAGACCTGTAAACTATGTCGTGTCTAGAATAAAGAATTCAAACTATGTTAAGACAAGGCCACACTAAGAGGATAGGTCTAATTTTTAGCCTTGTCTATTGATTACGGTTGTATCCTGGTTGATTGTGTGATTTATTTTTTGATCTTGAGCTGTATGACTATCTATAAGGGTTGATTGTTTGATTGTTGAAGTTGATATGACGTCTGAATACCTATAAAAGACAAAACCCTAGCTCTTGCATAATAAAAATATTAGAGATTGAATGTTGAAAGGTGAATAGGGTTACGATAATAATTTATCTACCCTAAAAAAATCATGCATAACCTGAGTATTGCCTACATAGCCCAAAAAGGTCGCAGACTAACATAGTTCTCCCTCTCAGAGTGAGTGTGTGATTCGTGAGTGTGAAACTTTATAAATATAACTAAGAAATTGATTGAAATGTTTAATAATGGATTCCCTTGATTTGAAATAAAAGATATTCTAACTTGGCCAATGACTATTATATTGCAACAAAATTGAATTTGGAATAAATAGTGCTCTTTTGCTCAGTGTGCAGTAGAATTTTCAAGTGATTGTTAGATCTCTTTAGAGAAGCCTTGATGTGCTTATATAGGTGAATATTTTAAATTTTTTGCCAACCAAACTTTTTAAAAACACATGAGGTGTTAAATGTAATGTTTCAAATTTAAAAATTTGGCATTGGAGTGTAGGGGACAAGGCCACACTAGTAGATAAGGCAAATGTGGCTCTGTCTGACCTAGTGTGATCTTATCCCAGAAGGATAAATACTACTAAAAAAGGTATGGTAGGTGTTTGTAAGCAAAATAGGGATGTATAAATGATTTCTTGAGTATTTTCAAGACATTTTTTAGAGTAGTGTATGCTTCCATAGAGATTATAAGTTAGCAAAATGGTGAATGGGCCAAGCAAGATAAGGATGTCAAGATTAAACATTGTCAAACACTTAATGATTAATTTTATGTATCTACACATTATATTAATAGTGGGTATTTCCAACCTACAGTGTCTAATCTATTTTGGATAAAGTAAACATCATGAAGGAGTATTTAGAGTAAATCTCTCCAAGGATCACATCACCTAAAAATTACACTATGCATACACCAAATTTTGGGAATACTAGTGTCAATTACATATTTGGTTCTCCACCTACTTTATCTCAAATGTGGGTTCAAAAGCAAGAAAAATATATACTTATTTGTAATTTTGTTAATGGCTCTAGAATCATTTCACATTATCCATTCTCCATTTTTCTTAGGCTCTAATATCACTGGTATTGCACATAGGCTCAAACTTTATCTAATTAAAACTTTATCCAAATATTATTGAACTTGTCTTTGCACATTTTCGTTCTCTTTTAGATTCAACATATGTGCAACTTTTTTGGGTAAACTTGAACTAGGTAGAAAATCTGTGCGATGAGTTATGCTCTTCATAGATAGTAATCCATCTGGAAAATTAATAAACACAATATCCTCAAACTCACTTAGTTTCTCCTTTACTTTACGTGGAATTATTTATTTTTATGTTGTTTTTGCTTTGGTTTAGAAATCAACACATAATATGCACTCTAATTTGTCTCCTTCATGAATTATTTTCCCAAAATCATCGACACATTTAGACTATTGTCCACTCCTTCACACTTCTATTTCAAAGGGTTCAGAGTGTGTATTACTCCATCTTTCCATAATGTATTGTAATCAAATTTCCAAGGCCTTCCAAGAAAAATAAGACAAACATCCATATGCATTATGTCAAATTAAACCTCATATTTATATGTACCAATTTGAAGACTTATAGACATTGTTGATTCACTAGAACTTAATGTCATTTCAACAACAATGATAACATATACATATTTGGATGTATAATTCTCTCTAGACCAATTTTATCTACCATATATTGTGAGATAATATTATTTAAGTTGCCACTATGAATACTAAATTTTTAACATTTACCTTCAGATATACAAATGGTTGTGAATAAATTCTTTCTCTATGTAAGACTATTTTCCTCTTTCAGAGGCTTCAACAATAACCCTCTTCATTGTGAGAGCTTTATTGGTCTTTGATTCATCTATGTTATGAATAGATGCAACACTTTATTTATTTTCTTATGCAATGTTTGAATTCACATCAATTATTTATTTCCTTTAGTATGCATATGAGGACACTTAAATGCTCTATGTCTAGTCTTGCCATAGCTGAAACATATACCATTAAATCCATGACCTCTACCTCATCCATAGATCATATACCTCTAAAATTACCTCTACCTCTATGGGTATTAACATCATTGCACTGAAAAGTATTTGCCTTGCCTTCAAGTGCTTGTGCATAATAACCTTTGTCATTTCCACATCCATGTGTGAATCTTCCTTTCCCTTACACCATTCCTTGTTGTTTGCACAATAACTTTTTTATTGCCTTCAATGCACACCGATAGGCTTACTTAAAAAATCAAAATATGATCATACCAAGCTTATCCTAAATTTCCATGTTCATTCCATTTACATACCTTAAAATCTTCTCAATGTCATCTTCAACATGACCCACTCTAATGATAAGTTTATAATACTCCTTTGTGTAATATTTTACACTTTTTTCTCTTTGTCACAAGTTTTGAAGCTTATTAAAAAGACTCGTATTATAATCCACAGTAATGAATTTAGACTTTAAATTCACAATAAATCTATTCCAAGTCCTAATTTTATCTTCATTTTTGTTCACTCTCTCAGTTTAAATGTGCTCCCATCATAAGGATGTGTGACCTTGTGAATTTACAACAACAAACTTAACCCACTTAGGATCTTCCATACTTTCATATGCAAAGTATATAGAGAAGTTAGTGATCCAATCAATGAGATCTTTAGGATTATATGTTGAAGAATAACTTTTGGGGTCCAACTTTAGTTTACTTGTCTTTCTCACAACAACTTACAAGAATTGATCTTTAGGTTCATCAACCTCTTCTCCTAAAACCTAATCCTCAAGCACTTCTTTTGTGACTTCAGTATGGATTTCATCATCTACCACTTCAACATATGGTGATGTGTAATTTCCATAGCCTCCATTTTAGCTTGCATTTCTTTCATCAATCTCTCCATATTTGCTAGTCTTGGTGCTCAAACACTTGGGTCCTTCTTCCACATAAGCCTACTCTATGTGCCATTTCTTTAGAAATCTAGATCCTTATATCAAATGATGATCTTAGATTAACAACTTCACTTACACCTTCTCTCCAAAAATATCATTGGAACATGTCTGTAGCTACTTTATAATCACACTCATGTGGAAAACAATAATAATTAACAAAGGACTAAAACCTTATTTTTATATCAAATGATGTAATCATGGTTAAGGGTCTCAATTAAGAGAAGTTTTATACCACATAGCCCTCAAACTACTCAGTGGAATATGAAATAAAATACAATAACATATATTTAGATATTTATTAAATTTTAACATCTAAAAATTACAACAGGCACAATAACAACAATGACACCACAATCTCATAGTTAGATGCATTACAACGCCAGATCTGTAAATCTTTACTTGCTAACACATAATATTTTCAAGTTTAACTATCTTATAATAAAGCTCCAATATCTAATATTCTACACATATATACCTCTAAAATTAAGTCTCCTTAGCACAAGTGTCAGGGCATGCTTATAAAGGCACAAGTCCTTCCTAATTAGATTAATTTATTTTACCCCACTAATAATATTAACACACCTCAATGTGTTACCAATATTAAATGTCTTTCATAATTATAAGGCATAATAACACATGACAACATAGCACATCACAACATAATACATCATAAAAAATATTAAATGAATCATTATCAACTTCTATGACGTTCAAGATTCAATGCCAAACATTCAATGATAGGTCCTTCCAAAACACATTAAATGGATATATGCACCAAAACTAAGTACACACAAATAAATTTTCAAGACACTTAACCAATAATTGTGCTAAAAACCCCTTTTCCATGTTCCTTGTGTCGGCTCAACAATAATACCTCACTTTACCACATACACTCCAAATGACTTACAATTTGTTATTTGCCTTATGTAATGAAGATCCAATGCCTCCAATAAACCTCATCAACTCAATTACTTCTACAGTGAAGAATCATATTCTAAATGGATACTATACTACTCAAGATATATCACAAAGTAATGAAAATATACCAAAAATATAGCTCTATTGTGTTAACACAAAATACTAACACAACTTCTTGTGAAAAGCTTCACAATCTTATTTAGACAAACAATAAATACAATTGCACACACTAAAAGATGCACAAAACATTAAAAACATATTTGCACTCACAGGCAACATAAAAATACACAAGACACATGCACACCCAAAGGTGGCATAAAACAACACAAAGGTTTAAATTTCATTTTAGGTTTTATTTTCATATATGGACATTGATTATTGCATATTCATTGCAAGTTTTCTTGGAGCAAGTTATACATTTGGAGCCCCCTCCTAAATACAAAGTGTGCCACACACTCAGGCACATCCATTCATTTTTTTACTCTAGCATTGTAATCCATTTCAATACTAGAATTAAAAGGGGAATTTTTAGAAAATAAAATATGGTATTAGACACTTGGCAATGTGAGTATCAAATTACTTTAACCTAACATGATTTGTGTGTACACATGTGGATTTTACACACCCTTCCTTCACATCTACATGATTTCTATAGGTTTGACCTTCCCAAATGGTGATTAATCACCTACACAAATTCTTTAGTATGTGCATAACTTGTGCATTATTATAATCAATTTATTTCTAAATCATCATATCAATATTCCTAAATGTTAGATAAGTTCATCAGAGAATTTTGTGGGCACCCGACTCTTATGAATTTGTTCCCACACCAAGCAATGATCATTTTGCAAATTCAAATTGTTTTGAAACATAGAAAGAGGTTGGAAGCTCTACAATTGGGAAGATAAAAAGTCATCTTCCATTGTCGACGCTTTGAGCTCTCTTCATAGGCTCTTTGCTTCCTTGGTCCCCTTGCCTCATTTATTCTTCGGCCATCTCCCTTGGTTGATGTTTGTGATTGGTTCCCCTTATATGATCCTTTTTGAGTTGCTTGGGTCTTTTTTTATTTTGTTTTTGTTTTGATTGTATTCCCCTTACCTATCTTTGCATTGTTTTTAGAGCCTATGAGACTTTGGGAGAAAGCAAGCTTTATTTTCAGTTATGAGCTAAGTGTTACAGAAAAGGCTAGAAGGGATGCTTCTAAACATGTAAATATATTGAATGGTGGCAATATTAATCGTTCACTGAAGTTTTTGGAGGGTGTTGAAAATGGCCCTGGTTAGAACATTGTTGAGGATCAATTATCGGTGAGGAAAGGAAGGAAGGTGTTGGAAAAAATCTCCTATTTGTTAGAACTCCTGCAGTAGGAAGACATCTCAAAACACTTTGAAGGTGCAAAAATTGTCTATGAAGCTTTAGAAGTAGGTGATGACGGAGGCATCAGTGGTATCTCACTTAAATATGGTAAGTCATCTTACTAGGTGAAATCTTCTCTCTATTTTTGAATGAATCATTCGAAAGAGATTTGTAATTAGAAGAATCTCATTTGATGAATGTTGGGGTTTTCTTTGTATGTTTGACTAGGAATTCCTTACCCTCTAGAATTTTTTTTGACAACTAGCTAAATTCAGTCTGGGGAAAAAAGATGGGTATTTAAATTTCCTTTTGTAAAATGTTTCAAAAGAGGGTTTTCATGATTATTTTAAAAAATTGTAATATGTAGAGTCATGTTATTAGTAAACCCCTCTGTAATGTTGGATAGTTAGTTTTCAAAGTTGTTCCCCGAAACCTTAAATTGGATTATGTATAAATTGTCATTAAGGTTACCTTGAGATGGGTTGATATTGAAAAGGTACTTGTTCAAATCTAGAATTTTCTGCCTCAAGCTCTAAAGCTCATAGGAGAAGTTCTTAGGGTGGAAGATTCAAGAAGGTATCTTGTGCATATGCATACAAGGATTCTTATTTCTTTGGACCCATTAAAATTCTTCCCTGAAGCCCTTTTGTTCAATATCAAGGGAGAATCTTTCTCTTGCCCCATCAAAGGATTGGGTGGCCTAAATGTTTGTTTCTTTTATAAAAAGGATGAGAACCTTAGAAAAGATTTCCATTTATTAGAGAAACTAGGAAGGGTGAATAAACCAGTGTTGAATAAGTCTTTACCAGTTGAGAAAAATATTTTTGAAAAAAAATTCTCTAATGCTAAAGAAAGTATTGTGGTAAGAGAAAACCCCTGTTATGATTTGAAATCTAGTTTTGAGTTATCACCTTCTAGAAAAAATATAGAGGGACTCTGGTCCCCTAAGGGCTTACAAACTTCTTACATCTTCAACCAAACATTTGAAAATCCCTTGTTAGGTATGGATTGTGTTGAAGCTAGATTTAGGCCTTTTAGTGAGTTTGTGGTTGCGGCCCATTTACCTTCAGTGCAAGGGAGTCCTTCTCATATGCCCATTTTGGGCCATGAACAGAGTGACTATATGGTGGAAGTGCCCCCTTGCACTAAAGGTAGACTCTCATATGACTACATTATTATTTTATCAAATCTACTTGTCTCAACGGCCCATACCCCCGACCCCTTGACTCTTGACTCTGATTTGAGTTATGATGAGAGGGTTCCCATGCTGTTCTCTCCCACCCCATGCGTTGAATTTCAACCCAAGGCTATTTTAGAAAAAGTGTTTCCTCTTAAAAATGTTGGTTTGAATTCTATCTCTAGTGATCTGCAATGGAATAATGGTAAAAGATTGAACATTAAGGCCAATTTAGAACCTTTATTAGGATCCCCTTGGGGTGAAGATGGGAAGATTCATAAAGGATTTTTAGGAGGTGTCAATAAAATCAAAAAGAAAGCCAAGGAAAATAAGGTTCATCATTGTTTAACAAGGTTGTATCAAAATAAAGTAGGCTCTAACGCCTTTAGTCTACAAAGATAGGCTCCCCCACCCTCTTTTCTTAATAAAGGTTGTTAGTTGGAATGTGAGGGGCCTAAAATCCCCTAATCGTAAAACAATTGTAAGGTAGTTTAGGTGCCCAAGAGAGGGCATTTATTTCTTGCTGCTTTAGGAAGTGAAGGTAGTTGGCTTTCAAACTTGACTCGATATTAAATTACATTTGGCTAGATTCTCCCTGATTTTCTACCTCTCATCCAAAACGGAAAAGAGGTGCCTCCATATTAGTTAATCATAAATGGAAGGAGTCAATGGTTGATTATGGATCATCCCCATGTCACAGGGCTGTGTGGGTTACTATCAAATGTGAGAACCCTGTATTTGTGATTTGTAATATCTATGCTTCTAATGACTATAGAGAAAGTGTTATCTTGTGGAATTGGCTTGATGCTAATTTTAAAGACATTCCATGGATTTTGGGTAGGGATTTTTAAATTATTGATGAAAAATAGGACAAGCAGTGGGTGATTTGATTTTATGGAAAGGAAATGAACTATTTTTTTGGTCTAAACTCAAGTGAATTCATAAACTCTTTGATCCTCTTAACTGAGGTAAAAAAGATAGCAAGAACATCTCGGTTACATGGTGAAATAACCAAGGCCTTTGTAAGAGAGTCTACTTTAGACATGAGAGATTCTATTTCAATAAGAATGGTTTTGAGACTCTATAGGAGAAGGGGTGCACTTCTGTGAAGGTGCTCCCATTCACTATCTTAGATCACCATCCCATTGAAATCTATATTTTGCTAAACAATAATCTGGAGGTGAGTGCTCATAAGTGGAAAGGTCTGTATAAACTGAATGATTCACACTTGAATAATTTAGATTGTAAAGAAGGTATCCATTTCACATAGAACATTGGTATGTTCATAGCAAATTCCTCCTCCTCTATTGACAAATGGAATTGTTGTATGAGCTTATGTAAAAAGTTTACACATACCTATGGAAAGCACAAAGCCATTTTAAGGAGGAAGATTGTTCATACTACCTAGGAGAAGTTGATTCTTTCATAATCTAGATTGCAAATTGATCTAAATAATGTTCTCTTATTTGATGAACTAACACACCTAAAACATGAGATTGAATACCATCAAATGTTTGTTGCTAGGGGGATCAAGTTCATTCTAAACTGAATTGTCTTAAGCTCGGAGATAAAGGTTCTAGTTTCTTTTTTAATTTCCTAAGAATAAAACATGGTAAAATCAATATTCCTATTATTGATTGTGGTGGTTTGTGTCTAGTGATTTGACTGAGATTAAAAAATCAATCTTCTCCTTCACTCATAACTTTTCTAACCAGATGGCTTGATCCTATATATTAAACATTGTAAAGATCTTTGTACTAAGTGTATTCCAAAGAAAGTCTCAAGGGAGTAGGTTGTGGTGCTCACTAATGAGGTCTCTCTGGATGAGATAAAGGCAACCCTTGACTCTCTAAAGGTAGACCAAGCCCTAGGTTTTGATGGTTCTCTTGCGAAGTTTTACAAGTCTAATAAAGATTGGATTGCACTTGAATGCCTGGGGGTCTTTAATGAAGCCATTGAAGTGGGTACTTTGGGACTTGAAATAAATAGAGGTGTGGTTAAGCTCATCCCAAAAGATTGAGATATTTTCATGGTTAATAATTGGAGACCTATCACTCTTCTCAATGTCTTTTACAAAATTTTGGCTAAGCTTCTAGCAAGGAAGCTTTCCTCCATTTTGCCTTCACTGATCTCAGTTACTCAAACTGGGTTTGTCTAAGGCAGATACATCCTTGACAATCTTATTTCTAGTTGGGAAGGTATGATTTAGGCACATGATTATAAACAAGACATATGCATGATCTTACTTAACTTTGAAAAAGCCTTTGATAGGATTGAGTGGTCGTTCATTGACCCAATGTTGAAAGCTTTTAAGGTTCAAGATATATTTTACAGAATGGTAAATATCTTATTTAAAGATGCCTTAGCTAGTATTGAATTTAATGGTGAGCAAACTAAGACAATTGAGCTTAAAAGGTCAATTAGGCAAGGCTGCCCTCTTGCTCCATTCCCTTTTGTTGAGATGGTTGGAGCACTTCACTGCATATTGAGAAACTCATATGTGGGTCCTTCAATTAGAGGCATTTCACTACTTAATGATTTAAAAATGATTGATGTTTTATTTTTAGATGATTCCACATTATTTGTCAAACTTGAAAAATACAAGCTTTAATAGGTGGCTAGAAGACTTGACATTTATTGTTTTGCCTTTGGTTCTAAAGTGGGACTTCACAAGTCATGTATGATAGGATGAAATGAGGACCTGCCAAAATTGTTGGTGGAGTTTGGGTGGGTATGGAGGGGCCCTAATCATGTGGTCAAATACCTAGGTATTCATTTTGCCTTGATACCTTCATTCAAATAGATGTTGGATTAGTTGTATGTAAAAGTCAACAATAAAATTAGTAAGTGGCATGATCACCTTCTCTCTCTCCTGAGAAGAATTCAAGTATGTCAGAAAGTCCTCTCCACCTATAGTATATATTATCCCTCTTGTTGGATGTTTATAAGTCTAAGATTAATATTTTGCATATAATCATTAGAGACTTTCTTTGGTCAGATGGTAAGGGAAATAAAAAAGGCATGGTATGGCACGAAAGATTTGTTGTGTACCTAGAAAATTTAGGGGGATTGGGTTGAAAGAACTTAGGCTCTAAGGTATTTCTCTAGTTTTCAAGTGGATCATTACAACTTCGGAGGGGGTTGATCCATGGAAGGTTCTGGTTAGACATAATATTTTGAGGGGATTCCTGAAAGGTAAACCAAATTAGAAAGGGCTACATATAATTGATTTATTGGTTGGTTTATTTTCTATGCAGGGTTTAGGTTCACCAATTTTTTGAGCCATTTGGAAATACTTGGAACTTATAAAATGCCTTGTCATTATGCCTCCTATTTTTAGTGAGTTAGGGTCAAGGTGCCAGGGGTATAGGTCTATATGGTGGAACCTCTTAGTTAACAGAAGACCCCTTGCCTAACTAGAGGGTGCTCAGCCTTCATCTGGGTCTCAAAGGGTTTAAGATGTTTGAACGATCTATAATCTTTAAATGGATGGGCTTCATGGACCAATATTAGTGAAAGGTTTCAAATTTTGTTGTCTCAGAGGAGAACCTTCACCTTGTTAACTAAGGTTCTCTATTCTACTAAAAGTGTTTCTATCTTGATGATGTGGGGGGGGAGGGGGGGTTGGGGTTTGGGAGGATATTAAATGGATAAATGGCCCTCCCGTTTTGGAATGCATTGACAAAATGGTAGATCATAAACTTGATTTCTCTAAAAGTCTCTTCCTTAGCCTTAACCAAGTATCACAATTTTGTGATTGCTACACCCTTAACCATTAGCATGTCTAGGGATATGTGTGGTTGACTTGTGGCTTACATACCTCTTTTATATACTTGTTACATTTTTATATGTTCTTAGATAGGTCGACCTATGGAATAACCTTGGCTAAGTAGACTATATATATGAGGTAGTGGTTAGTCCTTATTCATTATGATAAGTATTCTTTTATTAGTGCATTTTTGTGGAGGTTTCCCCTTTGAAGTGGCTTTGCTATATTATCCAGTATTCTGCTCTGTTGTCAATTATTATTGTGTAATATCTCATATTTGCTTAATTTATGCAATATAAAATCATTATGTGTGAACATATGAGTAATTTCATTACAAGTGGTATCAAAGCTTTGATTTGAGCAAATTTTCTGTAACATTTTTTGGAGCTGATGAGGCATGGCTTCTAGGAGTGAAAAAACATAACTTGCAATCCAAGAAGAATTAATTTTTCATCAACACAGTATTGGTCGGAATGCTTTTTTGAAAAAAAAAATTTATAAAAAAAGTCTAAAAAAAATTCCTTGTGCACAATTGCAGTCATTGGATTCATCTCGATGAGATGATTGCAACGGCATATACTATTAGTACACTTTTTTGGTGACAAATTTTTTACCCTAATGTGCAAAGGTAGTTATTAGATTCATCTTGGCAAGGTGATTGCAATGGTACCATCTCTTATTACACTTTTTTTGGGTTAAAAACCCTCTTAGGGTTTGTATATGGTAGAAACTGGTATTCGAGGAAGAAAAGGGGGGCAAAAAACTCCTAAGACTCCTTTTGTCGATAACATGGAATTTGTAACTTCAGATCTAGTGATTTTTTAGTTGTAGGTAGACATAAAGAACTTGGTGAGGCATGATGACCTTGTTGCAGTCCAAGCTAATGTTTTAAGGATGCACGAAGAGATTAATGGCATTTAAAATGAATTACATCATATTAGTACACAATTAGCTATCTTTACATCTCAATTTTAGCTCAACAACCCTCCACTTTATCATTCAAATCCTCCTCTCAACATCAACAACTCCCATGCTAGTATGAAACTGATGTTGCCAAAAGTGGACATGCGTAAGTTCAATGGTAAGGATCCTCTAACTTGGATTACCCAAATTGATAATTTATTTGAGCTACATCAAACCCCTAGTTCTTAGAAGGTGATAGTGGCATGTCTATATCTGGAACCTGAGTAATTCATTTGGTATCGCTAGTTATGTTGTAGAAAGAAAAAGAATGGTGCTCTTGTTACATGGTCTATTTTCATTAAGGATTTGTTGGCTCATTATCAAAATAATGTCTCTGAGAACTATTTTAGATAATTAGACAAACTATGACAAATAAGAATTATGAAGGATTATATTCATTAGTTTCAGAATCTCTCTTTACGAGTGGAAGATATCACTAAAGAAAATTTGACTGATCTATTTTTGATTGGCCTCAATGATAACATCTAATTTAAGGTTTAAATGTTTAACCCAACATCTGTATCAGAAGCTATCCCTAGGGCACATATGGTAGAAGAAAAAGAGATGGTCAAAAGGAAAACTTTCACTACTAGTCATGATCACACCTTTCCAACACCATCATTTCCACAGCCCACCAGATTAACATAACAAGAAATTGAGGAGAAGCGACCTAAAGGGTTGTGTTATGGTTGTGATAGCAAATAGAGGAAAGACCATCATTGTGATAAAAATAAGTTGTTTTACATTGAAGGTGCCAATGATGATGAAGATGATGAAGTACATGGTGAGGATGCAAAAGGTCTTTAGGAGGAATCTAAAGACTCTCAGCCTACTATTTCTTGACATGCCCTTTCAGGTATTAGTACTCCCCAAACTCTTAAGGTGATGGATTTCCTTAAGAAACATAAGGTAACTATCTTAATTTATTCTGGGAGCATGCACAACTTCATCAATAGTAAGTTGGTTTCTCAATTGAACTGTTTCGTTTATCCAGCTCTAAAATTTTAGGTTATGATTGCAAATGGTAGTACTATTATCTATTTAGAAAAATGTCATAATATTAAGTTAGCCATGGGAGACTACTTATTGTATTCTCGTATGTTTGTTATTCTCATGGGTGGAGCTGATATTGTTCTGGGAGTATAGTGGCTCACCACTTTGGGCACTATTGAGATGAATTTTGAAGAATTATTCATGCATTTTCATTCTGAAGAAAGGATATTTGAGCTAAGGGGATTAAGGACTAAATCTCCACAACTTGTTAGCTCCCATCAAATAATAAATATTCTTTGTAAGGGTGCTAAAGGATTTGTAGCTCACTTGTTTTCCATGGAAGTACAACCAACTAAACCATCTCCACCTCCTAATTTGTAACAAGTGATTGATGTCCATTCTATTGTTTTTGGTGACATGCCAAAAGAACTTCCACCTAGCTGCACACATGACCTTGCTATCAAACTTATTCCTAGTAGTACGCCACCCAACATCAGGTCATACAGGTATCCCTATGCCATAAAAGTGAAATTGACAAGATGGTACAGGAGATGTTGGATGTAGGAATCATTCGCCACAGCCAAAGTGAATATTCTTCACCAGTTGTCATGGTGAGAAAGAAAGATGACACCTGGAGGATGTGCCCTGTCTATAGAGAACTCAACAAGTACACTATCAAAGATAAGTTTTCTATTCCTATCATTGATGGTTTGTTAGATGAATTAAATGGTGCTTTTTATTTTATCGAGTTAGATCTGTGTTCTGAGTATCATCAAATCTGGATCCATGATCAAGACATACCCAAAACAACTTTTAGGACTCATGAGGGCCATTATAAGTTTTTGGTTATGCATTTTGATCTAACAAATACACCATCTACTTTTTAGAGTTCGATGAATACTATTTTTATGCCATTTTTGAGGAAATTTGTTTTGGTATTCTTTGATGATATCCTCATTTATAGTAAATATTGGGAAAACCATTTGTAACATGTGAAATAGGTGCTCTCCATTTTGGAAAAACACCAATTGTATGCCAAACCTTCTAAATGTACTTTTAGGGCTTATGAGGTTGAATATTTGGGTCATCTGGTTTCTTATGGAGTGAAAGTTGATCCTAAAAAAATCCAAGTAATAGTGGACTGGCCAATTCCTAAACCACTCAAGCAACTACAGGGATTTTTGGGGCTAACTAGTTACTATCACAGGTTTGCCAAAAATTATGGTAGTATTACAGCCCCACTCACCTCTTTGTTGAAAAAATACTCCTTTCAGTGGACTGATGCAACTATCTGAGCATTTGAACAATTGAAATTAGCTATGTACACTACTCCAGTATTGGCCACTCCTAATTTTTCCAAAAAAATTGTGGTTGAATGTGATGCATTTGGGTATGGTATGGGTGTATACTCGTGCAAGAATGCAAACCACTTGCATTTGAAAGTTGTCAACTAAAGGGTAAAAATCAACACAAGCCCATCTATGAGAAGGAAATGATGGCCATTTTGTATGCAATCAAACAATAGAGACCTTTATTGATGGGTCATCACTTTTAGGTAAAGACTAGTCATGATAGTCTCGAATATTTTTTAGAACAATGGTTGTCATCTGAAGAACAATATAAATAGGTAACTAAGATGTTAGGCTATGTTTTTGAAATAGACTATAAAAAAGGCAAGGACAATGTGGTGGTCTATGCACTATCCAAAAAGGATGAATCAGTTGAGGCATTGCTATGTGCCATAACTATTTAATAGGTAGATTGACTAGATGAAGCATGATCAGAATAGGAACATGATAGTGCTACCTATGTTTTGATTCAAAATCTTCAGCAAGGTTTAGGTGGATTTTAAAAATTTACATAGAAGGGTAATGCATTATGGTATAAAGATAAAATGTACCTATGTAAGAATTCTCTTCTTAAATAAAAAATCCTTTAAGAACTTCATGCAACTCTAATTGGGGGTCATTTAGGATTTTTGAAAACCTATCACAAAATCAAGCATGATTTTTTTTGGGAAGCACTCAAGGGGGATGTCCAAAAATATGTGGCTGAATGTATGATCTATCAACAAAAAAAAGGTGAAACCATCAAAACCCAAGGTCTTTTACAACCTTTTTCCATCCCTAACCAACATTGGGAAGAGGTATCTATGGATTTCATTATAGGGTTACCAACATCTAATGGTCAAAATGTTATCATGGTTGTTGTGGATCATCTCAGTAAGTATGCTCATTTTTGTTATTTTTTACAACCATTTGTTGCAAATATAGTAGCTACTACTTTTCTCAATACAATTCAGAAACTGCATGGGACCCCTAAGATCATTGTCAATGATAGAAATCCCATTTTCACTAGTAATTTTTGGACTCAATTATTTACATGTTTGGGCATCCAGTTGGCTCACAGTTGATCCGATCATCCCCAATCTGATGGACAAACTAAGGTAGTCAACAAATGTCTGGAAGGATATATCTGTTGTTTTGTTTTTGATAAACATGATAAATGGGTTCATTGGTTGCCACTTACTGAATGGTGGTATAATAATTTTGTTCATAGTTCTTCCAAAATATCTCCCTTTGTGGCACTGTATGGATACCACCCTCCATCCATCACTTCAACCTTGAAGGTCCATCCTAAGGATCGTGCAATTGAAGAACATATTCACCATCAACAGGAGGTCCTTGCAAGTTTGCATGAAATTTTAGCTGTGGTCCAAAATCATATGAAGCAATAGGCAAATCAACACATAAGTGAGAGGCATTTTGACATTGGTGATTGGGTCTTTGTTCACTTGTAGCCATATAAGCAGATGTCATTGAAACAACAAAAAAAGGATAACAAGATATCCCCTAAGTATTGTGGGCCTTATCATCTCTTGCAAAAAATTGGTAGTGTGGCCTATAATTTAGAGTTTCTTTCATCCACTCACATACATCTAATATTTCATGTATCATGCCTAAATAAAGTCATTGGACACAGAGTTTTTAGTCAAACAAAATTACTAGAATTGGATGAGGAAGGTAGAGTTGTTCTTGATCCTGAGGTGATCCTTCACATGCGTTCTAAGCAGTTACATTCCAGAGCGATTATAGAGTACCTTATGCAGCAACATCCAGAGTTGCCATAATGTTGAGGAAAATGTTGTTTTGAAGGGGAGGGGCTTGTTACACCCTTAAACATTGGTGTGTCTAGGGATATATGTGGTCGACTTGTGGCTTACATAACTCTTTTATATACTTGTTAAATTTTTTTATGTTCTTAGATAGGTCAGCCTGTGGAATAACCTTGGCTAAGTAGACTATATATATGAGGTAGTGTTAGTATTTACTCATTATGTTAAGTATTCTACTGTTAGTGCATTATTGTAGAGGTTGTCCCCTCAAAGTGGCTTTGTTATATTATCTAGTATTCTGCTCAGCTGTCAATTATTGTTGTGTGATCTCTCATATTTGCTTATTCTATGCGATATAAAATCATTATGTGTGAACATCTTACTAATTTCACCATAGTGGTCCCTTCTTCAGTTGGTTATTTAGATTTCATGTTGTGTGGGCAACATGTCTTGAACCAAAAAAGTCTTGTTTTAGATGGCTACTTTTGTATGATAAATTGGCTGTTGGGTTGGTTATTTCTAAATCTAATTTTGACACTCCTCATTATTTGTTGTGTGGTGAGTTAGAAATTGTTGAATACCTCTTCTTCTTGTGTCCTTTTGCAACAAGTATATGGAAAAGTTGTCTTAATAGTTGGAACTGCTTGTTTGATTATGGCTTGTATTCTCCACTAAAATCTTATGGTTCATTTGGAAACAAAATAATTTGGAAGATTTCTAGTTTAAGTCCAAATTGTTTACTAACTTCAATTTTAAAGTTACCGTGAGATGTGTTTCTTAGTAGATCATTTTGTAGATGAAAGTGTCGTAAAGTGAGCTAGAAAAGTTCCTGAAAATAGGGATGATGAAAGTTTCTTGTAGTTACCTTGTAGAAAGTGGGAGATACTCGAGATTCTCTCAGCCTCTTTATTTGAGGATTCATCATGGTGATGTTCCATAGGTGCATATTTTTTAGTATAACTGGGGTCTGATCAGGGAAGATTATTTTGAGCAAGCTGATGATCCGATTGTAGACTGGGTTAACTCATTAGATTCATACAAGAATGGTACAACTACTTGGCTAGAAGCAAATAAAGATGTCCTACATGCCGTACAGGATTGTGGGAATGAAGAGGAATCAACTTTTGGTGAGGTGACTAAGGTGGTTGGTGTTGATAAGGATATTGTGGGTTGTGAGGTTTCTCCCTCTCTTGGGACTGGTCATGATAGGGATGTTTTAGGTGATGGAAAGGACCTAAGTCAAAGTGTTTTTAATATCATTGAGGAATTTGTTAATGTAACTCCTTCAAAATTGGAAAAAATTATCCAAGAGGGGAATCCAAATGATGTTGAGGATTTGGTGAACTTTGTTAAAACCTCAAACATGAAAGATCTGATGGGTAAATTAGACCATTTCCCCTCCTTGGTACAATGCTCTCAGTTCAGACCTATTTTATTTGACTGTGACTTGGGACCTGAGGTAGGTGGTGTTGAAGTAGCTGAGGAAGGGTGTGTGAAATTTGATGATGGGGCCAACTTAAATTTGTAGCTGTTGGTAGTCCTTGTTGGGACTTCTCCTTTGTTAAGTGCTAGTACTTTTATTTTCTATTATTGCTACTTGTGTTGCTTTTTATATTGTAATAAAATTTCTAAGACTAGTTTTTGGATTGTACACCAAACCTAGTAGATATTTTTTTGTGATTTGCATCCATGGGATGTATAAACTTTGTTCACGTTATTCCAATATTAAAAAAATCAAATTATTTTTAGGGGTTGGCCCGTATATTTTGCATGTCAGTGGTGTGAGAAAATATCCAAAGTCCCATTTAAACACACACTAGCTTTAAGCTTATTATGTATCTATCAATCATTTAACATTGTCAAGTAAGCCTATTCTAATACTTGCACACTCAAAGGGACTACCCTAAACCTTCCAATTCAATAACTAGTCACAAGGAGCAAGTCCTAGCCAAAGTCTGAAGCCCTCAAGCCAAGACAGAGTTGCCATTTTTCAAGTGTCAAAAGATATATCATTAGTTGCATTCATCAAATAAGTAATTGTACACAAACACTTAATAAGGAGAGCTACATTCAGTTTGAATTTACTTTTTAGAGTATTGAATACGCTGGCAACACTTAACCATTCATAGGGGAGTGGTTAGAGTCAATTTAACCCATCATTCTTCCCCTTTTATAGGCCTAAAACTAGCACCAAAAGTGGACTTAGAGAGAAGGAGAGAGGTTTAAGGATATTACACATATAATTGAGCTTTGACATCACATACAAATATGGATTTTAAGCAAACACAGTGCCTTGTGTTGAAACAAAGAGGTAAAATCTACACAAATGAATTTGGTAGGAGAGAAACGTTAACATTTGATGCAAATGACCACATACTAATGGATTCATCCAAGCCTATCCATAGACCCAGTTCTCGATTCAAGTGACTCTTGGTCTAGTTTTTAGTCCTTCATACCACTCACATTAAGTCTCAAACTTGCGCATAACAGTAAACACACTACGTATCTTACTCTTTTAGGTCATTTCTATTTTAATAAGTGAAAATTTTCAAATCATATTTTACCTTTACATTCATATTAGTGTTTATTGCTATACTTCATATAATCTAAACAGTTCAAAGTTACATATTTATTTAGGTTCACTTAATCAAAATAAGGTAAAACACTTTCCTTGGCTTGTAAAAAGGGGTTGGAAAGATGAGTTGTACATCCCCAACCACATCTCGCTGAGTGGTTAATCATTACCTACATTTCAATATTCTAAAGATGGCTCAAACCACATGTAGTTTCCCAGTTATATGAATACATACTCAATAATGCTCTACTAGAATATATGCACCATGTATGGCTTTCAATACTTGACAATATCAACTTTAACCTTGCTTTAGGTGTTCAAACTTAGCTTAATGACTATTCTTTTGAGAGGGCTTTTCAGATTTTGATGCTTTATGATAGTGCCTCAAGGATGTGCAAATATATTCTTCAATATGCAAGTAGTTTTATAAGTAAGTTCTAGATGTTTACTAAATATGAATAACCTTAGGCTTGACGTGTTTACATAGATGTCTCTTTGGATAATTTTCCTTTATAATTGATATGTGAAATGTGTGGGCCAACCCAAAAGAAGGATTTGAATTTGAAAAATCGCTGTTTGAATAACTTAAGAGATTATTGACGAAAGTGAACGATACAAATACTAGTATCATTTGATTTTTACTAAAATTATTTAAGATGAAGGAAATAATGATATGGAAAATGACATACTTAAGATAATAAACAATAAAACATAGATTCAAAAAATCCTATATATAAACAATGAAAAATAAAAAAAACCAAATTCATAAATAAATTAAAAACTAAAAAACTATAAACAAAAATCAATTATATTCATATAAATCATTTATATTAAAACTATGATCAAAACTAAAATTATCAAACATCTAATACAAAATTTATATATCTAAATAACATATAAACAAATTAAAAACTTTCTATCCTCCCCAACTTCATTAGATATTTTATTATGCGTCAATATGCTCTCTATATTTTAGCATACTTAATTTGAGGCGGGTGTACTTATATGCATACAATTTGCACCTTTAAAATCATGGTTTAACATATTAACTAATTATTTATGAATTAAATATTAAAAACGCCTACAAATATGATAAAAGGCTTTTCTCAATACTTAGGCGTGACCGGAGCTGCGATACATTGATTGTTCAAAATTAAAAAAGTGCAGCACATAACAAACAGGGGGAGGAGGAGGAGGAGGGTGGAAATGGCGGCCGCAGCAGGAGCGGCAGAGGAGGAGCAGGGAGTGGGAGTATTGGCGGACTCAAAGGATTTAATGCAGCAGAACAAGGCTCTTGATTCTCTGACCGACCATGTCGAAGACCGTCAGCTCGATTCCCATCGAGTCCACCAGGTATCCTTTGCAACATGCGACTTACGCGCTCTGCTGTAAAACTGTATTTTATGGCATCGCTCTTTACCAAAATAAGCAACAGGTTTCTCACACAAACAAGGCAAAACGTATATTTGTATTACATAGAAAAGTAGATTCGGTTCTAATGCAGGTTCCACAGGGAGCTAATGTTGCTTTTAAGCAGAGAACCAAACCCTTACCACCGAAGCTAGGAATCAAAATAAGAAAGGCATTAAATTACGGGAAGCATAACATAAGAAGGCGGTCTGCTCTGGTCACCTGCCACGTGTTTAATATCATATGTAAGTGAAGAAAGATAGATATATATTTTAATAACGTGTACGAAACGAAAAACAGTCTATGGGACCCCCAACCAAAAATCTCAACCCAAAGAAGTGAAGAAACCATGGGAAAAAGAGAGTGGCATTGAAGTGAGGTGATGGTGTACTCAGTGGAAGTGAAGTGGATGTCAGTGTCGACCATTTAAATTCTCCTCTTACATACTTGAGCTGGTCTTGGAATCTAGGCTAGGCTAGGCATGATGCCATTCAGGGTAGGGCGATTAAAAATTAAAACCATTCCCCCAGTACAGTTGGAGTCCCCGGAGGCTCCAAATCCTCCACATTTTTATTAGTGTGGGCCTTAGTGTTCTTAACTGCTTCTCTGTTCAAATGTAACCTGTAATAACGGCCACTATCTGCATTTCATCCAGATCCCTCTTTGCCCTACTGCTTTGCTTGTATCTCAGAATACAGACAGTAAGAAGTAAGCACTTTGACCAAAAACACAATTGAGTTGATAAACAAGAGGGGATATAAATTGAAATACCGTCACCGATTTCCACGATTGGTCTGCCCCAATTTTTTATGTGCAGCATTACAGATCTATCCTTTTATGACGTCTCTTCTCAATTGCAGGGCTTCCATGGTTAAGCTTGCCAGATGAAAAGGTCTCTCAGACGCAAAGACACAGTGGTCAGATCACATAGTTCTGTCCGGGGTGATTACCCCTGCCCCCCTCTCAGTTCTGCCCGGGGTGATTACCCCGTCCCCCCTCTCCCCCTCACAGTCTTTTTAAAATCAAATTGATTTGATGTGACCAAGGTTTAAAGCTAAACCCGTCACCTGTCCCCTTTGGTCACTGCCCATCCTCCCTTGCCATTTGCCACTCGGCAAGACTGGATAGGGGTGTGGGAAGCTTGATTTCTTCATACCAAACTGGACTATCATCCCTTTCATCACCCATGTGGATATGCCAATGTTGGTTTTGGTTTGAATTCTCCCCCTTCCAATTGCAATTCCTTCTGTAACAGGGTCCATTATTGAAGAAATTTGCAGCAAACAATTGCTGTCCCTATTTTGCAATAAACATGTCTATGGCTTAACCCATGTACTTTATCTTTCAGAGAGTATTTACAGATTTTCAAAAAGGTTACTTTATGATCCATCTCATTCTGAATTTGAATATCCTTTGTATCTTTCTTACCCTCCCAACCAGACCCCCAACAAAAAACATGTAATGTCCCCATTTTTTATTAAGATCTTTGTGGGACCTTTAGCCCATTCTTGTTTCCAAGGGGCTAAGGGTAAAAGAAGGTTTTGGGACATGGTGGACCACTTGTGAAGAATTACTATTGAAAAAGGTATCTTATATTTTTAATTTTGAGTTATGTTTTAAGAAAAAGTACTTTATGTATATTTCACTTAAGTGGGGGAGCTTTGGGTCTTAGCTTGTAAGACTTAAGTTGATTTTTAAGTTAACTCTCTCTTTCTATTTTGGAGCGCTTCACTTGGAGAAGGGTATATAAGGAGAATGATGATTCATTTGAAGATTATGTGAATTTGGATATCTGGATTTGATAATCACGTATGTCAAGCTTGGTTGTTGAAGGTAGATGCTTGAAGAATGTTACTCTTGAAGTTCTACTAGTTGCTCTATAACGATGTTTTGCAACACCACATTTCAAAAACTGTGTGAACACCTTGGAAAGCTTGTTTATGCATATTTGCAGGTCTAGAAGGTGGATGAACCACTTGAAGAGATTGGCGATTTGTCTTGTGGATTGACAAAGTGATTTAGATGCTTGGCGATTTGCTTGTGGGGTGATAGCTACTGGTTTCTCCCTTGGGCAACTTGCTTTGGGGCTTTGGGAACTTTCTTCGGAGGGTCTATGGTGGATAATACTCTCTTAGGGTTTGGTCATTTTTTAAATAATTTTCTGTAGTAGAGTGAATTTTTTTGAGGTATGTTGGCATGTTATTTGGGTTAATTTATGCCTAGAAAACATTCATAAATTATTTGCATAATTTTGAGGGAAAAACTAGGGTTTTCAAAACTTTTGGATATCATTTGGGGGACCTTTTATGGACAGAAAATTTTGAAACTATTTTGTTTTGATCGCTGCTATTTTGTGATCGTTTTGAGTCATTCATATTAAAATTCTAAGTATTTCAGAAGTTACGAATTTTTTAAGTTTCAGATGCTTGAGGTACAATAATAAATTATTAAGGGCAGATTTGAAAAGAGTAAAGGTTGGTAATCGATTGTTTAGAATTGCAGATTTTTTGAGGAGTTTAAAAGGTTGTAATTTTTAGTGTTTATTTCATATTTGTTTAATTTTGTGGAAAAACCTTTATTTTGGTCTTTGGTCCCAATTTGGGGACATTACAGTGGTATCAGAGCCAATTTTTTGACCATTTGTGGGATGAAATGGTTATTCAGGAACATGGACAATGCTAAGTTTGAGAGGTTTGCTCAAATCCAAGAGCGGTTGACACAAACTTTAGACACACTCTTTCAAACAATGAAGGGCATGAAAGGGGACCAACCCCTTGAAAGGGAGGAAGAACCCTTTATCAATTGGAAATTGATGGAGGATTATGATGAATATTTGACACTTCCACCACAATACAGGAAGGAAAGAAGTTTTGAGTATTGGCTAGGTTTGAGCTATGGCAAATGACACTATGGACATATAGATATGCATGATGACTTAGGGAGGATTGTTCTCCCAACCTTTGATAGAGATCCAGGTACTTCAGTTAGAGCATGGGTAAACAAGGTTAATGAATGCCTTGAATTGAGGCTCAAAGGTAAGAAGCAAGCTCTAAAATTCATCACACAACACTTGGTAGGGGCTGCCCTTGATTGGTGGCAACTTGAGTTGAGGACACAAGGACATGACTTCATCAAGACTCGTGAGGAATTAGGTGAGAAGCTCATCAAACGGTTTAATGAGGAGGAATCTCTAAAATTTGAGGTAGTGGAGCATGTAGAAGAACAAAAATTAGAATTTTTGGAGTAGCCAAAAACTAATTTTCAATTATACAAGGGGCAGCCATCATATGAGTATGTTGGACTTTCAAAATTTGAGTTTTTTGGGCAGCAAAGAAGGCTGCAAATTGATGATGCAAAGGAGGAAGAAATCAATGAGCATGAACTAAAGGAAGTACAAGGTAAAGGTTTTTTATTAGTAGAGGATATTTATGTATCTTCTAATGATTGTATGCATGACAGTAAAGTCACAAAAGGTGAAAACAAGGAGCTTCAACCAAAGAAGGATGAAATTGAAGCAAAAGGGGCATCGCTTGTTGTTTACAAAGGGTTCAAGTTTGAAGATCTTGCACCAACCCTTGAATATTTATTGACTGATTTTCAGAACAGCCATACAAAGAGTCATGTGATTGAAGGAGATATCAGAAATTTAGAAGATTTGAGGGTTGGAGATGTCTCATCTAATTCCATTTCATCAATGGAAAACAAGTTTTCTGTCACTCAAAGGAAACATGCAAGAAAAGGTGATAAAATGAAGGACGTGGTTTGCAAAATAAGATTCTTTGATTCAAGATCACAATTATTGGCACCAGGAGGTATGGGATCTTGGTAATTTTCTAAGTTTTACAAAGGTTTTCAATTCTGATTTTAAATACTTTATGACTGATTCCATGGGAATAAAAAAAGAATCAAAATCATTTGAGGCATGGACGAATATAGGCATGCACAAATTAACATTGGAACTAAAGTTTAAGGTGGGAGTTATTGAAGTTATTTTACATGGTTTGAGTGACATGGAGATTCCTTCATTTTCGTCAAATCACATGATGGGAGGATGTTTTATGAGCATGGGAAATAAGGAAGAAAGGAACAATGATAGGGCTGTTTTAAAACATCATGGACAACCACTTGCTTGCAAAGGAGGACATGTGACAACACACTTGGTGAGTTTTCTTCATTCTGATTTTTATCATTCTCATGTTGGAGGGGTGAGTGATATTTCTTGTTTGCAAGAGCAGCCCCAAGGTTGCCATGGGCAGCACCCTATTCCTCGATGCAAGGGGAAGAAGGAGGTTGTTATGGAGGGCATGAGGCCCCTGGTAAGATTGCAAAAGATCCAATTTGTGAACCACAGTTCATGAAATATGAATTTCAACAAAGGTGGGTCCCTTTTGTCACTAAGGATTTCTAAAATTAACTTAGCCCAGTCACAAAAACTTTTGGACATGAAGGACCACTCATTTTGTTTGTTTCAGCCAAGTAAAAGAGTTGGAGAAATGAGTTCGTGATAAAAATCTAAAGAGCCGAACACATGTTTGCATAGAGATAATAATAATCACACAATATATTATCTTCAGCATAATATTCACGAGAACAAAACAAAGGCTATTATATAGCCATGGCGGTAGCACAACAGCCTCCTAGAAAATAGAATCTAATAACTCGAAATAGTCACGGGTAGCAACAAACCAACTAATCATGCTAATTAATAATGTTACAGATATTAAATCCTAACATTCACCCCCTTATTATTATTTTTCCTCTTAATGTGAACATGGGGTTACAATTACATTCTCAAAATATTTTCACCCCCTGAAAGCGCTGACTAGACCAGGTACAAACTCTATAGATTATCTCTTTACCCTAGTGAAGGTGTAGTGGTGAGTTGAATTATGCAGGTCTAATCCCTTCCTCTTTGGGTTCCTGTGGGACTTTCCCTTCTTCCTTGGGCACTCGAATTTTGAATCTTCAAGATCCACAAGCTTGGCACTAACTGGATAACCATCCCCGAGTTTACCTCGAAATCTTCTCCTGCTCCCCAAAAATGAGTTTTCTGAAAACATGAATTTTTTTCGAATATTTACAAAGGGGTTTATTTGCAAACCAACACATTAAAAAAAATGCATGTGAACAGGAATGTGCTTATGTTCTTATTAACACAAACCACACAAATGTGCCACTATATCAGAAGTGGCCTCTTCGCTAGTGGCTTGCGAGAGGCTTGAATAACCTCCATCCTCTTGTGCCTCCGTCCTCCAATTTTTTGTTGCTTTAGAATACTAAGTCATCTGAAGCATAACCACAGTCTTCATTCAATGGTTCATCTTCATAATCTGATTCCTCTTCTATTATCATATTTGTTTCATTTGTTTTGAGTTTTCCTTTTACAATGTTAGAAGCTCAAACTCTGCAATATTTGGATGTATGTCCTTTTTTTTTGTAGTAATAACATTCAAGTTTTTCCTTGTTTTTAGAGAACTTTTTATAGTTCTTTATTATATGCAATGCAATTTCTTCCTCTTCTATATCTTCTTTAGTTCTTTTCTCTTCAGCAAGAAGTGCAGCAATCATATCTTCCAATGACTGAGAAGGCATATGTCCAAGAGTGAATACAACACTACTATATTTAGGAGGCAAACTATTCAACAATATGACTTTTGCATCTTCATCATTAACAGGGGATTTGACTTCTGATAGTTGTCTCATGAGAGATTTCAACTCATTAATATGACTTGTCATTGAAATGCCATCATTCATTTTGAGCTTAAACAACTGAAGTTTTAAAGAAAACTTTGCGTTGATTGCTTTTGCTCCAAACAGTTTGTATAAGTTTTCCCACATTTCATTTGACATTTTCTCAAGATCCACATTGTGTAACTCAGAATTTGAAAGAGCCAGACCAATAATAGCTTTGGCTTTATCATCCCTATTTTGCCATTCAATTAGCTTGTTTGCATCTGTAGGTGTTGTCTCGGTTCCATTTACTATTCTCTACAAGTTTTTGTTCTTGAGTTGCATTTGAATTTTGCAAAGTGTGAAAGTTGAGATCTGTGAATTTTTCTAGGGGAATGCCCATTTTAACAACTAGGACGTTGGATACTCCGAAAATGCGTCTGTACAAACAATATGAAATTTTTTCTTAGTAATCACCTAAACAAAACTTGATATTCACCTAAATAAGACTCAATGACAAGACTGTATTTTATTTTTGATGTACATAAATTTGATTTTTGACTTGAATATTTTTCTTGTTTTTTTTTTTGATAACTCTTTTTGACAAAGACTTATTAAAATATATACATGACTCTATAACTCGTGACATTACGATGTCACCAGAAAAAAACTTTATTGTAAAAAAATAAAATAAATATAGACTTTAGAGTCTATCAAAACTAAACTTAAAACAAACAAAAGTAGGTGACTCACCTAAAAAATTTTATAATCAAAACTAAAAGATTCTCCTGAGATATATCAACACGTAAAGATCACAACATATTAAAATTGACACACCTATTTCCTCGAAAGCCGTAATATAAAGGTTTTTGAAGAAGGTAACAACCAAACTGCATAGCTTGGAGAATCACGGTCTTGACGGCATGCATGGATATGATGGTTTAGTAACGGCTCTTATGTGGATTAAAAACTGAAGACATATCATGAACATTGAATGGCACTTCTCTTAAAAAAATGCCGTGACTTTGGAACAAGAAGTTCGGGACTGATCAAAATAATTTGCATAAAGAGATAGCTGCTATGAGCTTTGCATGTTGGGAGCTCGAAATAGGCCAAGACTATGTGCTGTAAATAAGACTGAATTGGTGGTAGGAGGCTTGATGTTTTCGAATTTATCAAAGAGCTGAACAAAATTTGATACACGAACCAAATGTAGGCGTAGTTGTGAAGACATATGGACAGAGAAATTCTGCTGATGAATATATGATCGGTCTTCTTCAAATTTTAGACTTTACATGGATTGAGAACCATTTGAACGCAACACTGAAAGCGTTGGCATAGCTATGGATCACTGATGGCTCTGATACCAGTGATAAAAATCTAAAGAGCCGAACACATATTTGCATAAAGATAATAATAATCACACAATATATTATCTTCAGCATAATATTCACGAGAACAAAACAAAGGCTATTATATAGTTATGGAGGTAGCACAATAGCCTCCTAGAAAATAGAATCTAATAACCCGGAATAGTCATGGGTAGCAACAAACCAACTAATCATGCGATTTAATAATGTTACAGATATTAAATCCTAACAGTTCGAAGTCTGAATTTTATTATTTAGAAAATGCTGAGTCAACAAGGCAATTCCGATCATCAAATATAGTAATGATTTTGCATCTTCAGTGCATATTTCAGTTCACATTGGGAAGACTTAATGCTTGGGCAAATTCTAAAATTGTTGGCTTCAAAGGTTTTGAACTAACATGGCAGGTACAACAGTGTATCAAGAACAAGAAATCTGATTTTTTTGAGAATATACAGCCACTAATGAATTCTGGAAATATTAATAAATTAAGGTACCACTTGCACAACCATGGATGAAAAGACCCACAAAAAACACTAAATTCTTTCATGGGTAAGGTTTTGTTTGGTGATATGCGCATATGTAAAGAAGTTGACAATGGGCAGCCAATGGAAGGATACACCTTTCACATGAGTGGATCCTTACAAATTGGTTCACATAATTATGACACGCACTTGCAAAGTATGTTCTCCAATTTAGATAAGCTTATTCTCTCTCTACAAATGAAATGACTACAATTTCAAGTTGAAGAAGGATTGGCATGGTATAAAGGTCTTATCACACTTTGGAATGTTCACTATGGGAGCACACCTTTAATGATTGTCCATGAGAGGGAATTAATTATGGGCAGCTTTGTTACACATGTTATTTTGGTTCAGTTTTCCAGCGCTGAGCTTTTTGATACAGTACATGAGTCTCCAATGGTTTGTCGGGGAAGCATGAAGTTGGAGAGCTCATTAAGGATCAGCTTGGTAATGAGTAAGTTAAAATTTGTGAGTAAAGGCAGAGATTTGTTTTACTATTGCAGCCAACATAATTGCATATTCAGTATTTTTGATAAGATTTCAACTCGTAAAGAGGGCATATGGATGAGTTCGAAGCACGATAATTATTATTTTGAGTTGCATGACCTCATGAGTTCTTTAAAGTAGCCTCCAAGGTATTGGTATGGCAAGGTAAGAAGTTATAATTTTTGTGGTATCCCACGTATCTATTGGAGGATTCGCCAAGGTCCGAATAACGAGGATGCACGAGTCGTGGTTGCACGGGACGAAGCAAGTGAATACTACAAAATGTTAAAGTAAATGAAATCAAACAAAAGACAATTGCATAGACAGTTTGGAGAAAAGCCAATATTTCATTAACATAAGATGGCCAAAGTGAAGAATACATATAAGAGAGCACGTAACTCCACAAAAGGTGGTCAAGGCACCCCAAGAATAGACTGTAACTCTTCCATGAAAGGTGGTGACAGGGTGCTAAGAATAGAGAAGTAACTCCCATACCCGGAATAGCCGGTCAACGGAGTTACTTATGACATTCTTATGACACCTATGACACATCTCCACAAGCTAGCCTATCCCACGAATGTAGGAAAACTCCATGTATGCACAAATATATAATTTTCCTAATTAAATAATAGGGAAAAATAAAAACTTACACTAAAACCTTTCCATAAGCACAGCTTAGGTGGGCAGTGTGAAAATATAAAATGGGTCCCGACAACTAGGTCTGATGAGGTACCCATGTACAAAAGCAATCTCCCATAAGATAGAGAAAATGAGAAAACCCATAGGAAAAAACTCCCCCCCAAAAGAGAGATAAATAAAAGAGAAGGCTAGAAGGCCCACCTGAAGATGATGCTGCTGCAGATGTAGACCGCACTCGAAGAAGAGCTCGTAGATGAATGAACTTGCTCTCGGTGAAAGGTTTGGTGAAGATGTCTGCAACTTGCTCCGAAGACTGGCAAAAGATTAAGTCAATTATGAATAAGCTCCCGAATGAAATGCATGTGAATCTCTATGTGCTTGTTCCGCTGGTGCTGAACCGGATTCTTGCAAATCTGAATGGTACTCTGGGTGTCACAATAAATGATGGTGGGCTGCCTGATAGGAATGCCAAACTCAGAAAGAATCCCTTGAAGCCAAATAGCCTCAGTCGCTGCATTAACAGCTCCCCTGTACTCTGCCTCTGTGGTTGATATAGCAATAGCATTCTGCTTCTTCCTAGACCAACTGATAGGACCAAAACCTAGAGAGAAACTGTAACCAGAAGTGGACTTGTGAGTCTGTGAATCGCCAGCCTAGTCTGAATCTGTATATTCAACTAAGTCAACCTCTATGCCAAATCTGTAATGAATTTCGTATCTATGTGAACCCTGTATGTAATGCAAAATCCTCTTAGCTGCTTTCCAATGCAGCTCATGAGGTTCCTGCATAAATCTGGAGACAAGTCCCACTGTGTATGATATGTAGGGCCTGGTGTGAGTCAAGTAGATGAGACTACCAACAAGTTGTCGATACTGAGTGGCATCAACCAATGGTGAAGAACAGTCAGCCTTAAGCTTGAAACCTGATAGAAAGGGAGTCGGAGATGGCTTGCAATCAGCCATGTGAAACCGAGCCAATAAGTCAAGAGCATACTTAGGCTGTGCAAGAGAAATCCCTGAATCTGACTGTGAGATCTCGATGCCAAGGAAGTAGTGCAACAAACCCAAGTCTGTCATGTCAAATCTATCCTGGAGAGATGCCTTCATTGCTGCAATAGCCGATGAAGAACTCCCGGTGATCAAAAGGTCATCAACATAAAGAACCAAAATCAAGAGCTAGTCATCCTGCCGCAAAAAGTAGACATTAGGATCAGAATGGCACCTAGTGAAACCCGCTGTGAGAAGGAAGGAATCCATCTTGGCCTACCATGTCCGAGGGGCCTGTTTGAGGCCATAGATAGATTTCCTAAGTCTGCATACTAAGGAAGAATCTTGAACAAATCCTGGCGGCTGCTCCATGTAGATCTCCTCCTCTAGGTCTCTGTGAAGAAAGACACTCTTCACATCCATCTAGTGTACATCCCAACCATGTGCTGCGGCAATAGCTAAGGTGAGTCGGATAGAAGTTATCTTTGCAACGGGTGCAAAGGTCTCTGAGTAGTCAATGCCTGCCACCTGTGAGAAACACTTGGCAACCAATCACGCCTTGTACTTATCAATCAACCCATCTGCTGCAAACTTTTTCCGATATATCCACCTACATCGAACCATTTTCCTTCCTTTAGGAAGTGAAGTCAAATCTCAAGTGTGATTTTTGATTAAGGAAGAATATTCTTCCTCCATAGCACTATCCCACTCAAGTACCCCCGATGCCTCTCGAAAAGTTTGTGGATCCGAAATTGAAGCAAAGAAGGCATGTGGATCTCTTTGAAAATCCCCCCTAGTTCGTTTGTCATCTGCAGGATCTCCTGCCCAAGTGCCAGCACTCTCAAGTGTCTGTCTGGCCCAAAGTGGCTCGGAAGTGGGTGAGTCAGGTGCTAACTCCTCATCCTCTGACTGACTAGAGGTGGATGACTCTGCATCACTGTCCTCGCTGTCTGAACTCGAAGAAGAAAAAGATGTCTCTGGCTCAAGAACCTGCTATGGCTGATCTGAATCTGATGAGGAATCATCATCAAGAAGTAGATCCGATGAGGGAAAAGAAGTGCCAAGTGTTGAGTCTCTAGGACTCTCCTGAAAATGGACACTTCTCTCGATGAACAACTCATGAGTACTGGATCTAGAAGGCGATACCCCTTAACACCATCGGATATCCTACAAAGATGCAAGGCTTGGACTGACGTTCCATAGCTTTGCATTTTTTTTTCGGTATGCGGGCCATGGCTGGGGATCCAAAAACCCTAAGGTGCTCAACATCAGGTTTCCTTTTATGCCAAGCTTCAAAGGGTGTTATCCCTTTCAAAGCTTTGTGAGGAACCCAGTTTTGAATGTAGCAAGCACAATTGATGGCTTTGGCCCAGTACTGTGGTGCTAAGGATTTGGAGTGAATCATACAGCGACCCATCTCTTTCAAGAATCTATTTTTGCGTTCTGCAACACCATTCTGTGAAGGACTGTAAGTGACTGTGCGCTGCAAATCAATCCTCTCTGTGGTGCAAAACTGCTCAAACTTGTTGCTGACATACTTCCCTCCATTATTAGTTCGAAGAACCTTGATGGATTTCTCACTCTGTTTCTCAACAAGAGCCTTGAAGTCAAAATTTTTCAAACACTTCAGACTTTTATTTGAGAAATTATATCCAAGTGTACCTAGAGAAATCATCAATGAAAGTGAGGATGTACTTGGCCCTTGTGAAAAATGGTTTGGGAAAGGGTCCTGATACATCACGATGGACTAACTTCAAAGGTTGTGAAGCCCTCCAAGCTTTGCCTTTGTCAAATTTTGCTTCGGGATGCTTCCCAAGGGAGCACTCCTTCCAAAGTCATTTTGAGAATTGGACACGAGGCAAGCCAATGACCATGTCATGTTTGTAAAGTTGCTCAAGGTAGCGGTAGTTAAGGTGGCCAAACCGCTCATGCCATAATTTGCTAACTCCATCTGAATGAGTCAGCAATACTGTTGGAGAGGAATCAGGTGCAAAATGTGAGGTGTATAACCTTGCTTGGTGATCTGCCCTATCCACTGCCACTGTAGTATCACTATGCAACTCCCTGATAGCCACTGAATCTGGTGAAAACTCAACTCTCATGGCCTGACCAATGTGAGTGATTTGGTACACTGATAGGAGATTGGTTGAAAGAGAAGGAACACTTAGAACATTATTGAATGTTCCTCCCATTTCAACTGACCCTCTCCCTGCAATGGAAACTGATGTGTCATCACCCAAACTAATTGAAGTCATGCTACAAGGCTCTAAAGATGAAAACTCAACTAGTGAAGAGCCCATGTTTTGAGAAGCACCCGAATCAATGACCCATGATGTTGTAGAAGCTGCAGTTGCTACAAGGGCCTTGCCCTTTTCTTTCTCCTTACCCTTGCCTTTTGCCTTGGTAGAATCTTGGGTAGATGAATTCTGCTTGGACTCAAGAACACTTATGTTGTGCTTCTCTAGAAGATGAGTTAGGTGATATTTGTTTCTTCATGCATTTGTGTTCATCATGCCCTGTCTTCTTACAATAGGCACACTTAACCTTCTCCTTCTTAAGTTTAGCATTGGAGGAGGAAGACTCAGTGTTGTTTTTGCCAGGGTTGTGGTTTTTTTTTTCTTCTCTTGGTCCTTGTTCATTTTCTTCTTCTTCTTTGTTGAAGTTTTATCCTTACCATTTTCAGCTATCAAAACTTGGGGTTGAGTAGACTTCATTGTGCCCATTTGAATTAGCTTATCTTGCTTCCTAGTCAAGTCGGCAATGAAGGAATCCAAAGAAGGCATTTTCCATGTAGTGCAAAGAGCACTTTTTGTGGCATGGAAAGTGGAGACAAAGACTGAATAGCTTGGACCTAACTTAGCGAGAATATAAAGGACGAGTTGATCATCTTTCTTCTCTATCCCGCATTCTTTTAATTGCAATCTAAGGGCCTTAAACTTAGTGAAGAAGACCTGTAGGGTGTCAAAGTTGCTAGGACTTAGACTTATGAATTCGTTTTTGAGCTCATGACCTCTCATCTCATCAAGCTTCCCAAATAAGGTTTTTAGGGTGTCCCATATGTCTTTGGGAGTCTTGGAGGTTTCTAAATGGAAGAGAAGTTTTGGAGACACGGACAAGCTCAGTAATCCATAGGCTTCATCACTATGGTTGTACCACTTGACCTTTTCAGTATCAGCGTTGGGTTCTACTTCAATACCCATGGGGATCCTATACAACCCTTTGCTTCTAAGAATGATTGACATTTTAACCTTCCATTCATGATAGTTGAAGGGTGTTAGGGGTTTAAGTTGAAAATAATTCATTTTAAGTTGAATTTAGGTGAAGTTGTGTTGATTGCAAGATGTGAAATTATGTAGAAAAGAGAATGAAAACAAAGATTGCAAGTGTTGAAAAGCAATCACACCCTTCCGAAATGTTGAGCCCCCCCCAATATGCAAGTGCACGCTCAAAAGACGTCGGGCTCAGTCGAAAATGCGTCTTAGAGCAATCAGTGCAAGACTTTAAACAAACAAGACATCGGACTCAGTCAAAAATGCGTCCCGGGAGACCCAAATTTTAGACATTTTATAAACTAGTGCGTTTTTAACAAATAACAAGCTTACGCTGTGGAGAATTGAAATACAAACACTTTTGCAAAAAATGGCACCCGAATCCGAGCTCCGTTTGCAATATATTAAAGATTCAATTTCCTGTAAACTAGTGTTTTTGCAAAAAAACAGCACTAAAATATTAAAAAAATCTCTGTTTTGAGAGAGAAAGTGGCCTTCCAACCACTCGTTGGACTCGGCACGGAGCGAGGAATCCAAAGGAAGTTTTTGTGAGGGAGAATTGACCTCCTGCCAATTCGGGCCTCTCACCCTTTGTCTTCGACAATCGAATATACAAGCTTTAAAAAAACTCAAATATTGCTCAATCAAAGAACTCCCCAAAAAAAAATGATTTGACACTTTATATTAGTGCGTTTACAACTGCCACTAGCAAGAAATACTAAGTGGTCTTGGATTTAATGCATCACAAAACCCTCATGAAGAGCATATGCTGAAAATACAACTTTGGCATAATATCCAGAGAAATAAACAACACTGCGATCTACTCAAAAAATCACGCACTTTTAAAAAAGAATCGTCTCGATACGATGTCTTATGTGAAAGTTATGATCCTCTGAAGTTTTCAAAACGAGAACTATGCAATGTCACGACTGAGAATCTGATATTTTTGAAAAATCTTAGCATCAAAATCAAAAAAAGTCTGCACTAGTGCATAGAGCATGAAAAAATAGCCAAAATAAAAAAAAATTCGTGGGAAAAGGAGTTCGTATGAGCAAGAACGGAGCATTTGAAAACTGCCTTCAAAATTGCAACTATCAACGGAGAGGGGTCCTGCTGTAGCTTTTTGAACGTGTTTCAACAAAGTATACAAAATGTATGCAAAAACTGAAAGATACCCAAATGATTTTTCTAAGCTGTGAACAAAATCTAGAAGGCATTTTTCTTGCTGATGTACAAAAGATGCAGATCTAGCGTAAAACAGACGCTTTTACCCGGAAAAAACGACCCCAACAACCAAAAAACGGCATGCAAAGGTAGAGTCAGCTACCAAGAGATTGCAAAGGCATGTGACAACCTGCAATTCTGATTAAAACACAAAATATGCAAGCCGATTGACAGAAACAAGATTATTGGATCTTGCAAAATCTCGCCTGCATGTATATGGAGAGACCAAACAAGCCATGGAAGGAACAAGAGCATGGAGAATTAGCAATATCTCTCGAAAATTTTCAAATTTCACAAAAAAATGCCTTAACAAAGCTCTAGATTTCAATGAAAGCAATAGCAAAATAGACAGCCAGTAATCGGGATGGCTCTGATACCATATTGGAGGATTCGCCAAGGTTCGAATAGCGAGGATGCACGAGTTGTGGTTGCACGGGACGAAGCAAGTGAATACCACAAAATGCTAAAGTAAATGAAATCAAACAAAAGACAATTGCATAGACAATTTGGAAAAAAGCCAATATTTCATTAACATAAGATGGCCAAAGTGAAGAATACATATAGAAGAGCACGTAAGTAACTCTTCCACAAAAGGTGGTCAAGGCACTCCAAAAATAGACTGTAACTCCTCTATGAAAGGTGGTGACAAGGTGCTAAGAATAGAGAAGTAACTCCTATACTCGGAGTAGCCGGTCAAAGGAGTTACTTATGACATTCTTATGACACCTATGACACATCTATGACACATCTCCACATAAGCTAGCCTATCCCAAGAATGTAGGAAAACTCCATGTATGCACAAATATATAATTTCCTTAATTAAATAATAGGGAAAAATAAAAACCTCCACTAACAATATCATGGGAAGAAAAGAGAATGCAAGTATTAATTTTGAATTGTCATCATGAAAAATCGGAATTAGGCATGTACCTACAGCAATATCATGGAGGAAAGACTGATTTTTGGGGTACATTTCATCTTTTACAAGGTTTTGGAAACATGTATGTTTGGATACCATTCATAAAAAATAGAAGTAGCACATGCACAAAGAAGGTACAACTTTCCTTGATAAGTATTTGGGACTATCGATGAGCTTATGGAGTGTTACTTGCATACATGAGAATGTTAATAAGGGGCAGCCTTTGGAAGGCTATGAAGACACTTCTAGCACTTGGGGGCAGCCTCCAAAGTACAGTTATAGTAGTATGAAGAGGCCAATTGAGGGTTATTTTCCTTGGGATGAAATCACAAATGGACATTGCTTGATAAGGTGTGTTGGGACACCCATTTGGATTTTGCAATTGCTTGAAGACAAGCAATTTTGGGTGGGGAGAATTGTAATATTCCCATTTTTTATTAAGATCTTTGTGGGACCCTTAGCCCATTCTTGTTTCCAAGGGGCTAAGGGTAGAAGAAGGTTTTGGGACATGGTGGACCACTTGTGAAGAATTACTATTGAAAAAGGTGCTTTATATTTCTAATTTTGAGTTATGTTTTGAAAAAAAATATTTTATGTATATTTCATTTAAGTGGGGGAGTTTTGGGTCTTAGCCTATAAGACTTAAGTTGATTTTTAAGTTAACCCTCTTTTTCTATTTTGGAGCGCTTCACTTGGAGGAGGGTATTTAAGGAGAAATAGGATTCATTTAAAGATTATGTGAATTTGGATATTTGGATTTGATTATCAAGTATGTCAAGCTTGGTTGTTGAAGGTAGATGCTTGAAAAATGTTACTTTTCAAGTTCTATTAGTTGCTTTATAATGGTGTTTTGCAACACCACATTTCGAAAATTGTGTGAACACCTTGGAAAACTTCTTTATGCATATTTGTAGGTCTAGAAGGTGGACGAACCACTTGGAGAGATTGGCGATTTGTTTTGTGGATTGGCAAAGTGATTTAGATGCTTGGCGATTTACTTGTGGGGTGATAGCTGCTGGTTTCTCCCTTGGGCGACTTGCTTGAGGGCTTTGAGAACCTTCTTCGGAGGGTCTATGGTGGATAAAACCCTCTCCTAGGGTTTGATAATTTTTTGAATAATTTTCCTTGGTAGAGCGAATTGTTTTGAGGTATGTTGGCATGTTATTTGGGCTAATTTATGCCTAGAAAACATTAAAAAATTATCGGCATAATTTTGAAGGAAAAACTAGGGTTTTTAGAACTTTGGGATATCATTTAGGGGACCTCCCGTGGACGGAAAATTCTGAAACTATTTTTGTTTGATAGTTGCTATTTTTGTGATCGTTTTGAGTCCTCATTTGTATTAAAATTCCAAGTATTTCAGAAGTTACGAATTTTCTAAGTTTCAGATGTTTGAGGTAAAATAATAAATTATTAAGGGCAGATTTGAAAAGAGTAAAGGTAGGTAATCGATTGTTTAGAATTGCAAAATTTTTGCAGAGTTTAAAAGGTTATAATTTTTAGTGTTTATTTTAGATTTGTTTAAGTTTGTGGAAAAACCTCTATTTTGGTCTTTGGTCCCAATTTGGGGACATTACAAAACATGGCCACTTTTTGGCACCCCACATGTTGGACTTGGGGATCAAACTCGGGTCTCACTTTTACCAGGCACAAATTTAGTTATAAATGATGGCCTTAAATTCAAATTTAAATCTATATAGTTCTTCAAGTGTGAAATTATGATTAATTATTAACACCAAAACATAATTCATTGATCAAGAGTCAAGATCAATAAATAATGGCAATTGATGTCCAAAACAGTTTTGAGTATGTAATTTATGGCCATTACCAGTAATGGATGCCAACAAACAAAATTTTGTCACATGATGTCAGATAACAAAAATGAAAAATGCTATTGAGACTTATAAGCATATAAACTAATGCAAAAAAGTAGGAACTAGCATGTCTTCTAATAATTATTCTTCTAATATTTATTAACAATTTCATATGTGCCTCCGATTATTATCCTTGTGTAGAGCTTGAAGTAGTTTTAGTATTTATTAATTTGCTTCTCTACCACTAATGATTTTCATCTAGTCACGAGACCCTCAACATCTGTTCAGTGACCTCTGTGGGAAACCCATCATTGCTATCATCCACAGTTCCCCCATAATCTTGCATCCTACTAGTACCCAATTGATATTAGGGGGCTGCTCGGGATAAAGGACACAATTGAATGCAAAAATACAAAATCCTTTCCCCTTTTTCAGCCTCTAAGCAAATGCTTCACTGAATGGAAGAATGCATAATCACTTTTCAACCTAAGCTCTCATGCTTTACTAAATGGATGAAATTCAGCCTAAGCTCTTATGCCTTACTGAATTTAAAAAAGTAGGAACTAGCATGTCTTCTAATAACTATTATTTTAATATTTATTATCAAAGTCATATGTGCCTTCGATTATTATCCTTGTGTAGAACTTAAAGTAGTTTTAGTATTTACTAATTTGCTCCTCTACCACTGATTATTTGCGTCCTGACACGAGACCCTCAACATCTGTTCAGTGACCTTTGTGGGAAATCCATCATTGCTGTCATCCACAGTTCCCCCGCAATCTTGCATCCTACTAGTACCCAATTGATATTAGGGGTCTGCTCGGGATAAAGGACACAATTGAATGCAAAAATACGAAATCCTTTCCCCTTTTTCAGCCTAAGCAAATGCTTCACTGAATGGAAGAAGGCATAATCACTTTTCAACCTAAGCTCTCATGCTTTACTGAATGGATGAAATTCAGCCTAAGCTCTTATGCCTTACTGAATTTAAAAAAGTAGTAAAAGCATGTCTTCTAATAACTATTATTCTAATAATTATTATCAAAGTCATATGTGCCTTCAATGATTATCCTTGTGTAGAACTTGAAGTAGTTTTAGTATTTACTAATTTGCTCCTCTACCAGTAATTATTTGCATCCTGACATGAGACCCTCAACATCTGTTCAGTGACCTCTGTGGGAAACCCATCATTGCTGTCATCCACAGTTCCCTCGTAATCTTGCATCCTACTCGTCCCCGATTGATATTAGGGGGCTGCTCGGGATAAAGGATACAATTGAATGCAAAAATACAAAATCCTTTGCCTTTTTTGAGCCTAAGCGAATGCTTCACTGAATGGAAGAAAGCATAATCACTTTTCAACCTAAGCTCTTATGCTTTATTGAATGGATGAAATTCAGCCTAAACTTTTATGCTTTACTGAATGGATGAAATTCAGCCTAAGCTCTTATGCTTTACTGAATGGATGAAAGCATAATCAGTTCAATTTCAGTCACAGATAGACGAACTGAAATTTTTTGAAGAGATAAAATATAAGAAATATGAATCTTGAAGCAAATTTTGAATATATAACAATAATAGTATAATGGGAACAAACAAGAATTTTTTTCCTCTCTCTAGGGCAAGCTTGGAGCCCTAATCTTGGATGGAGAGATGACAAGTTGTCCTACATGAAAGCACCTTCAAGTTTTCCTTTACTGCGTATTGGTCTTTCATATTATTTCCTCTTCATTGTCTTAGTCATTTAATCTTTATCTCGTTTTTTGTGCTGGTTTTGTTTGTTTGTTTGTTGTGTGGTGTCCTTTGATTCCCTTTGTTGCTTTTTTGCCTCCTTTTTGCAGACCTTAGTGGTCTTTTGGGTGAAGAGCAAAGTTGCACTTTTAGACCTTAGTTTATGTCATATGCTATGATCGCATGGACACGAGCACTATAGCAAACACTAAGGTTGCCAAAGATATACTTGGGGGAAATAATGGAAAGGGTTGTTATGCTGAGGCTCGACTCATTCACAACAACAATTTTGAGGATAGTCATTTTGAGGCTACAAAACAAATGGAGGGCAAGATAAAATTGTAGGAAATCTTGTGAGAGGAGACGACTGTTGATATCCCTGAAGGAGTTGCGTTTGTTGTTGGAAACCATTGACTCAAGCAAGATTATGAAGGGAAAGGAGATTCTGGAGTAGGGTGAAATAGTAAGCTCTCTTGCACCTTCCTTATATTACCCTAATTCCTAATGAAGCCATGAATGATGTGTTGAAATGGTAGGAATCAAGATTGAAAAATCTGTGAATTTTTTTGGTTTGTCTAAATAAAAGTGCACTGCTGTCAAGAAAGTTTTTGATGATTGGGTTCTCTTTTTGGGGAAAACATTAGGGCTTTATGTTAATTTTTGCAGAATGGTGCCACTTGGGGTTTTTCTTGTTCCTTTTAAAAATTCCAATATGTAGAGAAGACCTATCTCTCGTCTGTTTTGGAATATTGGTTGGTCAGTTTTCCGAGCCCTTCCATGGAACCTTGAAATGGACTGGGATAACCTAGTCCTCCAAACAGTGCCTAGGTGGGTTTATATTTCAGACCTTATTTAATAATTGCATGGACGCAAGTACTGTAGCAAACACTAAGGTTGCCGAAGATATACTTGGGGGAATAATGGAAAGTGTTGTGATGTTGAGACTTGAATCATTCAAGACAACAAATCTGAGGATAGTCATTTCGAGGCTAGGAAACAAATGGAGGGCAAGAGAAAATTGTTTAAGGAAATCCTTTGCGAGGAGATGACTATTGATATCCCCAAAAGAGTTGCATTTGTCACTAGAAACCATTGACCCGAGCGGGAGTAGGAAGGGAAAGGAGATTATGGATCAAGATGAAATGGTAAGCCCTCTACACCTTCCTCCTCTCTCACCCTAATTCCTAGTAAAGTATCAAGGACGTGTTGAAACGGGAGGAATTGAAACTGAGCAATGCGTGAATTTTTTTTGGTTTGTTTGAATAAAAGTGCTTTGCCTTCTAGAATTTTTTTTGATGATTGGGTTATATCTGTTTGGGAAAACAATTAGGGCTTCATGTTAATTTCTACAAATTGGTGCAACCTGGGGTTTTTCTTTTCTTTTTAGAAACTCCAATATGCAGAGAAGAGCTATCTCTCGTCCATTTCGGAACATTGGTTGGTCAGTTTGTTGGGCCTTTATGTGGAACCTTGTAATGGACTGGCATAACCTAGTCTTCCAAATAGTGCCAAGGTGGGTTGAATTGAGGAATGGTCCACTGCAAATTAGGCAGTTTTTGCCCCAACTTCTCAAACCATTTGACATATCTTGCAGATTGTGGAAACTAGAGCTACATTGACTCACATGAACGCATGGTTTTTTATTTCTCTCAAACCAACATCCTCTTTCCTAGAAACCCTAGTTACTAAATTGAAAAACAAAGAGTTTCCATTGCCCTATTTTTGGTTTGGGAGGTTTGAACGACTGTTACTATAAGAAAGATGGCATATTAAAAAAAATTACCCTTTGTTTTTTCGTAAACCCTTGGTCCCTATAGAGCTTGACAATTCTTTTGGGGAGGACGCCTTGCAAGAAGCTAGCCCTCCTGAAGCTGTTGCAGAAAGTGATTTGCTTTCGCCTCATTTGGGGGATGTGGGTCTTGTCGATTTGCCTAGGGTATTTTTTGAAATTGTGATTGAGATTGGAAAACCACTTGAACGTGTTGATATGGATGTCTCTCCTATCAGAAATTCAAGAGTATCAGATGAATATGAAATTATTTTGGTTAAGCAGCATGGGATTGGTGTACCCTCTAGTTGTGCTCTTAATTTGTGTGTTAGTGCTTCAAACAATGCTTTGGATTTTCGTGAAACTAGTGTAAATTGTTGGAGAGGAGAAGTTCCTAGCATCCAACTAGAAGGAGTTGAGCTTCCCCCCTCGCTCTGAGTGCTTTAGATGACCCCTTACCTTCCAAAGTGGTTGTAGTTGCAAAGGTTATTGCAGGGATTGATGTTCAACTTCCGCCTATTGTTGTTAAGAACTAGCAGGGTGTGAAAAGACTTAAGAATGATGGGGGATTTGAGTCCCATAATGATGCTTTTGTTCCTCATGAAGACCCCAGGAAGAGAAAAACCTTTGAAAAATTTGCCCTTGAAAGTGGTAGAAAGAAAGGAAAGAAGGATAAGCTCCCCATTCGTTTTGAAAGGCTCTACTAGGTCAAGGGGGAAGTAAGCCTTCCCTTTCCCCTACCTCTTAATTCTTATGAAAGTTGTTAGTTGGAATGTGAGAAGGTTGGAAGTCCATGATAGAAAAGTGGTTGTGAGAAGGTTTTGTAGAGCCAAAGAAAATTTTGATTTCCTTTTGCTGCAAGAAGTGAAATTTGTTGGTTTGGGTCTGGAGTCTGTCCTCAACTTCATTTGGCCTAAGGCTTCTTATTTCTCCACTGATCATGATAAGGGCAGGGGTGGTGCAACTATTCTCCTTAGCAAGAAATGGTCCCAACGTGTTGTTGACTTTGAGTCCTACCCTTCAAATAGGGTTGTTTGGTTCACTCTCAAACACCAAGATCAAGTTTTTGGCATATGCTCCTAATGATTATTGAGAAAAGATGTGATTAGTGGAATTGTGCTTCTTCCAGCCTTAAAGATATCCCTTGGATTATTGGAGGAGTTTTTCATATGATTGAAGACAAGGACAAGATTGGAGGTCACCCTTTTGAGTGGAGGGGAAATCAACATTTTTTTGGGCCAAATTGAAAATAATATTAAGAATTGTTGACCCTCTGTGTAAAGGAAAAAAGGACAGTAGTGGCATTTGGTTCACTTGGTGCAACGATTGATAGGGCAAGAAAAGAGTTTACTCTAGGCTTGATAGATTATTGGTTGATGAAGATCATTTTCTTATCCCTCCTGTGGAAAAGGAATGTTGTGAATTTGTTACCCTATACGCTTTTAGATCATCACCTTATTGAATTGATCTTTTAGTTGGCTTCCTCACCTCTGACTATTTCTAAGGAATGTAAAAACCTTTATAAACTTAACATCTCTCGCTTGTCTTAACCATATTGTTTGGATGGGTTGAAGACCCTTTGGAATATTGCCAAGAAAATTTCCTCTCTTCCTTCTACCTCTAGTACTTGGAATTAGTACGTAACTTCTTGTCAAAATTTCTTGAGAGGATTTGGTTGAGCCATAGCCAAGTTTAGAAGAAGGGAAAGACAAATCCAAAAAAAGTTGATTAACATTGAGGCTAGGATTTGAGATGAACATAAGGATGAAGCTCTCCTTCAATAGTTGATTAGTGTAAAACATCAGCATAGGTTGTTGCAATCTTATATTGCTCATGGGGCTATGGTAAAGTCCAAGATTACTTGGCTTAAACATGGGTATAAAGGAACAATGTATTTCTTCAGGATTTTTAAAGCTAAACACGTTAGAGGGAAATGAAGAGCAGTTGATATTGGGCGCTCTATTTCAGATGATGCTAGTGAGACAAAAAATGCTTTCTTTTCCCTCTATCATAATTTTTTCACTTCTAATGGCTCTTTTGAAACTGTGGAGAGGAATAGAGCCTTGTGTGCTAAAGTTGCCCTAAAGAAAGTTCCTTTGAAGGTTTTCCTTGACTTATAAAGTGACATTTCACTTGATGAAATAAATTTTGTGATTGAAAATCTTAAGTCCAACAAATCTCGAGAACTTGATAGTTTTTTGTTGAATTCTATAAGGTTAATAAGGGTTGGATTGTTGATGGGCTTTTTGTAGTCTACTTGGAGGCTATTAGGGTTGGTACATTGGGGATTATTATCAATCATGGTGCGATTAAATTGATTCCGAAGGACTGTGACAAATATTAGATTAAAAATTGGAGGCCTATTACTTAGTTAAATGTTTCCTACAAAATCTTTGCAAAAATTGTAGCCAATAGGCTCTTAAAGGTTCTTCTAGGGATAATTTGTTTTTCACATAGGCTAGTTTTGTTAAAGGGAGATACATTATGGATAACCTTATTACTGATTAGGAAGGTATGCACTAGGTTCATAATTTAGGTCAGAAAGTGTGTATGGTTCTCCAAGATTTTGAGAAAGCGTAGGATAGAATTGAGTGGCCATTCATCGATCTTATGACGAGGTCTATAGGCTCTAGTGACAAATTTAGTAGAATGGTTTCTATCTTGTTTCAAGATGCTTCTGCTCAAGTTGAAACCAATGGTGATCTTACCATCTTATTTGTTCTGCAAATATCCATTAGGCAGGTTTGCCCTTTAGCTACCGGCTTGTTTGTTATGGCAGCTGAATCCCTCCCCTACCTTTTCGGAGATGCTGCCTTGGGCCCCTCTTGTTAGAGGGATTGTTCTCCCCAATGAAGATGGGATTGTAGGCATTCAATTTGTTGTTGATACCTCTATCTTTCATGAACTCGATCAAGTTTTTTTTTCTTAAATTGTCTTAAGATTGAATATTTATTGTAGTGCTTCTGGATTCAAAATTTCCTCAGCCAAGTCAATGTCATTGGGTTGGGATGATGACCCCCTTGAGCGGCTCTCCTTGCTTGGGTGGTCTTGGGGAAGGCCCATTAAGCTTGTTGGATACTTAGGAATTCTATTTTCTCTTTTTCCTTCTCTTAAGGACATGTGGCAATGGATCTTTGACAAGATCTCTAAAAAGGTTAACAAATGGCAAGGAGACCTTCTTTCTATATCTAGAAGGATCCAAGTTTGCCAAAAAGTCATCTTCTTTTAGCATTTACTACTATTGGTTGTTTCACAGTTCTCAGTTTGATAAATTATACAAAATAGTCAAGGATTTTTTCTCTGGTCTAATGGTAAAGGGGGCAAAAAAGACATGTTGTGTAGTGGGACATTTGTTGTGAACCTAAAGCTATTGGAGGTTTGGGGATTAAAAAACTTAGACTAAAGGGGATTGCCCTTGCAATTAAATGAATCTTGAGAGCATTAATGGGCGATGAACCTTGGAAAGTATTGCTTAGATTTAATATTGTGAACAAAACTCCCAAGGGAAAGAAACATTGGAAAGGTTTGCATTTGGTGGATTTATTTTATGGTTCTTTTTCTGTTAGTCTTGTAGGATTCTGTATCTTGAAGTCAATCTGGAAGGCATGGGAGCATTTAAAACACTTTGTGGTGGAGCCACCTATCTTTTCCTAGTTTGATACTAGTGTCAGTCTTTTAGATCCTTGTGGTGGAATCTGACTCATAACAATTTAGTGTTAGCATTTACTAGAGGTTGCTTTGCTTTTGCCTTGTTCTCTAAACGTATAAGAACTTTTGAGGACATCTTCAGAAATGAAAAATGGATGACCTATTTAGAATGAAAGCTATGTTTAAACTTCCTGATTCTTAGCTAAAAGCTTATACAATTCTTATAAAGGCTCTCAAACCCCTTGCTTTAGGGCTAACTATGGGTTCATATGTTGAATTTTGGGAGAATGTTGAAAGATGCAATATGTTCATTTTACATTGATCAAACACGAAGGTTACATAGATAGGCTTCATGAGCCAGAGTCCATCACACCTAACACATCATGGTGGAGGAAATTATTAAATGTCTACAACAACTTACAACTACCCTTATTTACTAATGCACCAATTATTTAATATTGGGTGCATGTACAACTTCCCAAACTATGAGCTAGTAAACTATTATTCTAATATTCCCCCTTAATGGATCATAGTCTTGTAGGTACAAGAGAGAGAAGTTTTGAAAGCCTCAAACTTCTCACATGCAAGTGACTTTGTGAAGACATCTACACACTAATCTTGAGTGGGGCAATAATGGAGCTTTATGTTGTGCTGCTGAACATGTTCGTGTATGAAATGTATGTTAACTTCAATGTGCTTCATGCACTCATGAAACATTGAGTTACGAAAAAGTTGCAAAACACCTTGGTTGTTGTAGTACAAAACCGAAGCCTAAGCTTGTGGAACTCTCAATCTTGAAAGAATGCGGTGTATCCATATCGCTTCACAGACAACTTCTACTACAACGCGATATTCTGCTTCTGTGGAAGAACGTGAAACACAATTTTGCTTCTTGCTCCACCATGAGATTGAACTAGATCCCAAAAAGAATACAAATCCAGAAGTGAATTTTTTATTATCAATAGAACCTATGTGATTTGCGTCTGTGTATCTCGTCAAGAATTTGTCATTCTTCTTGTATACTAGACCATATCCCATTATTCCTCAAATATATCTCAATTTCCACTTAGCTCTTTTCCAATGACTTACTTTGGGTTCCTACATGAGGCGCAAAAGATAGCTAACAACATAGCTGATATTTGGCCTAGTGTAGGTGAGATAGATGAGACTCCCAATCAATTGTCGATAGAGAGTGGCATCTACTGGTGGTGATGGATCTATACGAGACAATTGAAGTCTTGTCTTCATAGGTGTGGCCTTTGGTTTACAATCCATCATTTGAAACTTCTCGAGCAATGTCTTGGTATATTTCATATGTTATACAAAGATGTGCCCTTTTTGCCAAACTTCCAAACCAAGATTGTAGTGCAGTAGCTCGAAATCTATCATGTTGAAGATTGCTCGAGATCATTCTTTGTAGCATCTATTGTCTTCACTAAATTGTCAGTGATGACTAGATCGTTGACATAAAAATTGATTATAACAATCTCTGCCCCTTGTTGTTTGAGGTAGAGATTGGGATCATATGGACTCCTTTGGAATCCATGTTGTACAAGATGCTCATCTATTTTTATATACTAGGCTTTGGGAGCCTGTTGAGACCATTCAATGACTTGATAAGTTTGCATACTTTTTGTTCCTAACCCTGTTTGACATATCCTTTTGGTTGGGTCATGTATACTTCTTGTATACTCCATTCAAGACAGCGTTTTTGACGTCCATTTGATGAACGTTCCATCCAAACTGTGCAGACATAGCAAATATCATCTTGATTGTTTTAATCTTGGATGTGGGAGCAAAATTCTCCTCATAGTCAATGCCTTCTTTCTAAGCTTAGCTCTTTGCTACAAGTCTCGCCTTGTACTTATCTATGCTACCATCTGCCTTGTGCTTGGTTTTAAATATCTATCTGCATTTGATGGGTTTCTTCCCAAGTGGAAGATCAACAAGCTGCCAAGTGTTATTATTAATCAATGATTGATATCTGCATCCATGGCATCTTTCCAAGGTTTTGACTGTTGGGCTTCTCTTACTATAGAGGGCTCAAATGTTTTTGCAACTATGCCCATAAGGGCCATGTTTACCTCTTTGTGTGTCATGCTGCGAGTTGTCGGTCTTGAACTAGATGTGTTAGGGACTTGAGCTAATATAGCATCTCATATTGTACTAGTATACCACTTGGGCATACGTTGAGCAGTGGGTGGTGGTACCAGAGGTCTTGGTTGACCATCATCAATGTCGTTACCATTATCACCATTTGAAAAAGTTACAAGTCTGATGCATGTATCGCGTCCCTATGTGGAAGGTGGACTATTTCCATCCTTCTCATCAAACATGACATATCTATTGATGAGCACCTTCTTAGTTTTTGGGTCAAGGAGCCGATATGCCTTCGACTCTTTACTGTATCCCCAAAAAATGTATTCCTTGGTTTTTTAATCCAATTTCTTACTTTTCTTTTTCGAGACATGCATGTATGCCTTGCAACCAAAAACCCAAATATGTGAAACTTTTGGTTTGTTCCTAGTCCAAGCTTCCTGTGGTGTGATCCCATCAAGAGCTTTGGCGTGTGACTTGTTCAGTAGGCAAACCGCTATGTGACATGCTTCTGCCGAAAATCAACGAGACAATTGTGCATCCTCAACCATGCTGCGAAACATCTCTACCATTACATGATTACATCGTTCTGCAACCCCATGTTGTTGTGGTGTATATGGCGCAGTCAATTGATGACGTATTTCATTCGCTTTGAGATATGTTGAGAACCTTGTTTGGTGTATTCCCCCCCATGATCTGAGGGGAGGGCTTTAATTTTTCAACTAATTTCATTTTTCACAGTGGCCTTGAATTCTTTGAAGACTTGGAAGGCCTGATTTCTAGTCTTCAAAAGGTATACCCACATCTTTTGTGAGTAGTCATCAACAAAGAGCTGAAAATACTTGTATCCTTTGTGGCTAGGAGTCGTGTTTGCATAGATTGGTGTGCACTAGATCCAATGGACCAGTAGTCCAATATTCACTTTTGCCAAATGGAGCTCTTCATTGCTTTCCAGCAAGGCAACTGGAACAAATATCAGAGGATTGCTTGAGTAAGGGGAGGCCTCTGACCGTGTTGTGTCTGCTCAATGCGAGGAGATATCCCTAACTCAAGCCTCCATATCTTCTGTGCCATAGATTTCCTATGTCTATGTCCTTTACTAAAAGTATGTTAACATCATCAAGCTGAAACATTTTGCTAATATTCAAATCTCTTGCAATTGCTACAGAGCCTCTAGACTTGTTTTTGATTAGGCATAACTTTTGACCATCTTCGCGATCAAACTCAACCTTGAGGTTGTGATCTAGTAGTTGGTTGATAGACAATAGGTCTTTAGTGAGTTCTGGGACATACATGATGTCTTGGATTGTGCACTTTTACTTTCCAAGGTGTAAAGAATTATCACAATGGCCTTGGATGGTGTTAAGATGTATTATCGCCGAGAGAGACATTACCCCGTGAGGCTATTTGGTTCAATGTGGAAAACCATTCCTTCCTACTGGTCATGTGTCTTGTAGCATAAGAATTCACATACAATACTGAATTTAGAGAAGTGTTCTCCTCATGTGTCTGAGTGCAAATACATGATCCTCATCTGAAGAATCATTTTCGGCTGCAACATTCCCATGCTGCTGTGATTTGGAAGGTTTCCGTTTCCATTGGCGTTTTGACGGTTGCTATTTCTTCTGTGTTTGTGGTGAATTCTGTGAAGTGGACTTCTGACTAGATGATCCCTGAGTGAATGCATTGTACCGACAATGTTTCAACTGATCATGTGTCTTGTAGCATAAGAATTCACATACAATACTGAATTTAGAGAAGTGTTCTCCTCATGTGTCTGAGTGCAAATACATGATCCTCATCTGAAGAATCATTTTCGGCTGCAACATTCCCATGCTGCTGTGATTTGGAAGGTTTCTGTTTCCATTGGCGTTTTGACGGTTGCTATTTCTTCTGTGTTTGTGGTGAATTCTGTGAAGTGGACTTCTGACTAGATGATCCCTGAGTGAATGCATTGTACCGACAATGTTTCAAATCATGTCTTGTTTTTTTCACAAATCTGACATATATTCTGGGAACAGGGTTTATTCCCATGCTGCTTTTGCTGATTGTTCTACTTAGGGGACTGTTTTGAACATTTCATAGGTTTCTTTTCTTTTTGATATGATGCAAGCACATGTTCTTCTGCTTCCTCTAAAGTTTGCATGGCTTCCTCTTGTTGCAACATATTCACCAACTCTTCAAATGTCGGTTTTTGTCTCGTGACATGCAATGTGGTCACGAAAATCTTGTATGTGGGGGGAAACCCTCTTAGGACAATGGGAACCAAAGAGTCATTTGTCACTGTTTTGCCCAGTGCATGGAGTGAGGCCCGCAAAGTTGCAACTATATGTAGAAAAGCTTCCATTTTTTCCTTTGTTTTTAATTTGAGACAATGTAGTTGGCTTTGTAGATGCAGAATCTGATTTTGATTTTTTGCCTTGTAGACGGTATCGAGCTTGTCCCAACCGTCCTTTGCTGTAATCGCATTTTGGATATGAGGTTGTACCTCATCCGAGACTCCGTACATGATTATCTACTTTGCGCTATTATTCTAACAAATGTCAAATGCCAAATGGCTAAAAGGCCTTCCCCTATTTGAAGTTACTTCCTAACAGTTTTTTATGATAAGACATCCTTCTCCAAAAAGGTTTTTGTACATCTTAACAAAAAGTGGGTTGTATGTGATCCCCTCAAGAGACGGCCTTATATGTTTGTTGTGTTGTGGTCTGTGTGTGTGGAGCTTAAAAAGTCTTGTTTTAGATGGTTGTTTATTCACAAGAAGTTTGTTGTGGGCTCTGTTCTCTCAAAAGTTGTTATTGGTAATAAGTTTTGTTTTGTGTACGGTGAAGAGGAAACTGCCAAATATCTATTCTTTTAGTATCCCTATGCTAAGTCTGTGTGGAGTAGTGTTTTTAATGCCTGGAATATTGTTGCTCAGAAAAGTGTTTGTTGGTTTGATGTTTTATTTTTTTTAATCAGTTGTGATAGGCGTATTCTATTTTACAAAAGCTTTGGTTCTTTTATGTCTACTGAACTTCTTTGGTTTCTATGCAAAGTGAGAAATAATGATGTTTTTCAAGGCAATGGTAGGGGGATTACTGACTTCAATTGTGAAGTTATAGTGCATCTCTTGGTTGTGCAAGTCAATATTCATCTGAAAATTCCTCAAGAGGAACTGAATAAGTTCCTATAGAAGGATTCTATTACTATCTCTTCAGATTATCTAGTTGACACTGGAAAATTTCCTAAGATAGCTCCCTATCCTAATTGGCATGAGAAAAATGACTTGGAAGAAGATTCTGTGGACTTTATACCAGGATGGGATGCGGCAAAGCAAACTTTTTTTTTCCAAATTGAGCAGGAGCAGGAAGAACTGGCTGACAAGGATGTTGTGCACTTTAACATCTCCCCTCAGGCTGCTAGAAAAACAATTTCCCAGGAAGATATTATGGATGCCATTCATGCTACCCTTGAACATAGACAAGGCTTGGGAAATGTTGATATGCTGCTGCAAAACGTGTATGAGATTGAAAATGGGCAGGAAGAACAAGATTTCCAAGGTGGTGGGTACAAATTTGATTGTACCATCTCTTCGTTGTCTTCTTTGGAAAATGCTCCTATTCCTTTATTTGTCCTTGGATGTGCTTAACCCTAGTGGGTTGGGAAACTTATTGAGGACCATGCACATAAGACTATGTAACTGGTGCAAAGAAAATTTGAATACTATGATGCTAAAATGGCCAAGCATAAGGCTGTTGCTGCTGCTAAGGGACTTGTTGAAAGTATTGTGGGACATGAACAAAAAGATGTATTGGAACATGCGGAAGTTGCAACCACTTTTGATGGTATGATCTAGTTGCTAGTTCTGTATTTTGCTATTACATTTGACTTTGTTTCAGTGGTTCTTCAAGACTTGATCTAAGTACTTTTTGTTAAGTGGGTTGTGCCCTAGTGCTTGCTATCTTTTGGTTTCCCGTGTAGGGCTGAACTATTCTCTCCTTTGCTTTTGTTGGTTGGCCGTTCAGTCTCATATATTGTGTAAACTATGAATGCAATATAAAAAAATGAAAAAAAAAACTTGAATGAACTTCAAAGAGCACACAAATGGCTAAATCTTTATTAATAGGTGTTCTTGCCTCACACTTCTCCAAAACGTCCATTGGACTAAGACGAACCCCATCATTGGGAGCATCACCATGCTGAAAATGGCCTTTTGGCATGACATATTTACCTTACTTTTGCCTAATTGCAAATGCGATCATCTCTAAGAAGATAGTGTTTGCCAATGAAGAACTCTAACCCTTGAAAACATTCTGATCTGCTATGAAACGCTTTTTGTTCCATGTCAATAATAATGGCATTGTTAGGCAGTGGGCCAATCCACCCTTTTTTATGTAGATGGGCATACCACTTCTGGGGTTAATCGGTCAACATGTGTTTTGGCAAGTGGGTACACCACCAATCCACCATTGTGCCTATATTCAATCTATGTAGTTTGTTTGGTAGGATTCGGCAGACATCTAAAAATCAATTATCCCACATGCATAAAGTGAACAGGTCATTAAGGTTAAGTAGTTATAAATAGACCCTTAGGCCTTAGAAGTGGGGTAATGCTTCAGACAGAAGTTATTGTGCACAAGCCAATGGCAAGTGTGTTTTTGGGCACTGCCCCCAAGGGCAGTGCCCACACTGGCTTGGATATTTGGGCCTGATTTCTTGTTCATACTTTCGTAGAAAAGCTCTTTTGTCTTTAAAAAGTATTTGAAATCTTTTCCAATAATATATGGCGGCGTTTGCTTTCTGAGTTCAAAAAAGAAACCAGTTTAGTTCAGATATTTCAGCAGCTACAGATTTCAGTTCTTCAGAAGTTTCAAATTTTATTTTGAAGCAGGTTCAGAATTTTCCAGCTGTATCACAAATTTTTAGATTTCAAATATTACATTTGATTCAGATCAAAGCATTTTCAGTTACAGATTTCTAGAGTTATCTTGGATTTTTCACTAGTTCAGTTTTTCCATTTCAAGAACTAAAATCTTCTATTTCATAAATTCAGATCTCTATTTTTGGAATTTGAAGACTTTTAGATCTGAGCTGCTAGGTTTTAGTATTTTGGCAGATGTATGGTTTGAGTTCAACAATGGTTTCAGAGAGTTTTTCTGACTTTGTGTGGCCACCAACAACATAGAAAGGGCATTGGCAAGGGGATTGCAGGAGATTTCTCATCGATTCAATCAAAACTTCCTTCAATATGGAAGCACGAGTCAAATTTAAGAATTGCTGCACATTTTATGCAGAGGGTGCACTCCTTGGAGGTGAAGATCAGGATGGATCTAGAAGCGGGATGCTATAAATGGTATGAAAAAATGCCAAAGAAGATCTCAGATAAGGATCTATGCATTGGAACCTCAAAATCTATTAGCGATGATTTATAGCGCAACATTTTGACGAAGATTCTGAAGATATATAAATACAAAATTCTAGTAATCAGGGAAGATTGAGGTAATATCCTCAATTAAATCACTGGCAAGTATTCAGCCGTTGAGAATTAAATCTCCCGCACTTGAATTAAACCACAGCATTAAGGAAATCACTGACACTCACAGCAGTAAGGAAGATTGCTGGAAATTACAAGCATAAGGAAATCGCCTATTAAAGGAGGAGCGCCACAATTAATAGGAAATCGCCCATTATGGGGAGCACCAAACACAACATCAACATTAATTAATTAAAGAGGATAAATAGCATTACTTTATTTTTAATTAATTAATTGTTAACCAACAGTCATTTGACGAAAGATCGCCACCTTTGGAGAAGACATGTCATTTGATGGAAATATGTGAAGGTATATTCGGCGATTGGTGGAAGGGAAAAATCATTCAATCATGTATTTCATTTTATAACTGTTGACTAAGTTTACCCCTTGGTCAAATGAGTCAACCTCCCATATAGTCAAACTTCCTATAGGGTCTTGCTAGGTCATAAATAGTCACATGGTCATGTCTAAGGTCACTTAATGTGTTTTACACCTTGGTCATTTATGTCATGTCTTAATTTTCCTCTAGGTCACCTTTTGGTCATTCTAGGAGATTGTATGTAATATTTATGAAAGGATAGATGTGTTAAAGTGTTTTCCAACGTCCAATATGTCAGTTGAGTGTTAGGAGTCAGTTGTGTAACTAACATAATGCAGGTTCAACATCCATTCAAGGAGATCACTGCCAAAAAGGCAGTTAAGGGTAGTTGTACGGACAAGGAAAGTACAATTGGCACATGGGAAGGCTCAAGAATGTCCCTTCAGGGCCCCTTAGTTCATTTCCACGCTCAGGTAGCTTTGACAGGCTCAAAAATGGCAGAAACTGACTTATTTTTCCTATTGCTCTCTTGGACAAGTCAAAAAGGTCAACTGGCCTTCCTTTGGTACGGACAAGTTGAGGTGAGTTAGAGAAAATGCCTTTGGTGGGTGGTAGTACTCTTTGTGTACTTCCTTTTCATGGCAAGAGTTGCAGGTTTGGTGTACTATGCTCATTCCCATGGCCTCTGGTTTTCTTATCTTTTTGCAGTTGTTTGATGTTTCCAAGTGTTGTACATGATCTTGCAGAGTATTGCTTTCCTCTCCATGTTGTTTCTAACCTAGTTTGAACGTGTGAAGGTGAAGAAGTTGGCATGAGCACTCTCATCTTGCTAGTAGGAGATTCCATTGCTAGTCTGCAGACATGTTTTCATCAGTAGCAAAGTTTTACCTTCCTGCATTGGTCTTCAAAACAAAGGTGATGTTGTTTCCAGCCTCTAATGGCATGGTGACCAGCTCCTCCCTTGAATGCTGAGTCTCAAAAGTGGCATTGATGGAGTGAAAGGTCTAAAGCACAGTTAGAATTGCACACAGTCAAGAAACCCTATGATTGCCACCTAAGTCAAGTGTAAAGGAGCCTTGACTAGTCATGTTGATGAAGCATAAAGATTTCAAGGTTGTGAGAGGTTTCCAAAGTAAAAACAATAGGACTGAGCCTTTCAAATGGTTAGAAATTGGTTATGAAAACCAATTACTAGCACACAGTCATATATGATAGCACCTGCAGGCAATCACCAACAGTGATCTGATGCCAATACCACAGAGGTTTGAACAATGTTGAATGGTAGAGGGTTGAACTCATTTGAGACTTTCAGAGAGGTCTAAGAGAATTGAGAAGACCATTGTGACAATGGTGAAGTCATTATGTGCAAATCAAATTTGAGTTCCATGTTCACAAATTGGGAAGGTTGCTTAGAGAGATATGTTACCTTAAACTCTCCGAATAAGGTATTTGCTCATACAAAAGACATCCCATGGTGAAGTCTCTTGAAGTCTACACAAGCCTAATGGTTTCTCTCATGTAGTCCAAGCCTAGAGTAAGACATGAGAAAGTAGTTGTTTGGTCAAGAGAAGGTGATGTAAGTAGGCTTTTAATTCAAGCAAGATCTCACTGTAGACTTTCAGTAATCTACAATACTTTTGAAGCCAAAATAGTCTTACAACACAACATGACATAATGGTTGTATGGCTCAAGACAAAGTGACCTCATTTGAATGAAAGATGACACTATGACCTCAAGAGTAGTCAAATGAGTTGATGTTCAATGCTTTGACATAGGTCACCACCTACAGGTCTCGTTATCCCCAAATAGAGCATTTATAGCCTGACTAGATCCACAGGGTTGATGGTGAGAGACAAGAGGTTGAGAGCTTGCAGACCTAGATGTTCATTCAGGTTGAAAATGATCCATTGATCTCAGAAAAATCAAGAGGAACTGAGGTAGTATTCATACACAAATGAACATCTACAGAGACCCTTTGAACTCTCCCTGACTATCACCTACAGGTGACACAATCAACATAATTCGCATACTAGCTCATGCATTGAAAGATACTAGGTGATTGATGAGTAGAGGTTTTTAATGGTATGACCACATTGAAACCATCCTCAGAAGTGATGATGCCATTTTTGTGTGACTTTCAAGGATAGGAAACAGGGCAAAGGCTAGTTTTCAAATGCCATACTCAGCCAGTCCAAAACCCTGCCTGTAGTCGAGGTCCTGGTGAGCCAATTTTGAGAAATCTGATGTTTGAAGGGTCTAGAATTGTGACCAAGTTATGAAACCTGGTATAGACGATCATCAAGGCCTATTCTACCCTCCCATGGTCTCATTTTGCTTAAGCAAATAGGGGAGATGCCCTCTATTTTGTCTCAGACAGAGGGCACTCCCTGAACAAGATAACCAACAATTTGGTATGAAAGGAGTGAAATGAATGGAGACAGTGTTGAGTGATTGTGGGATGTTGTAGAGGCTTGAACTAATTGTGAACAGAGACATCAAGGGCCTTACAACCATTGGAAACTTTCAGGAGGGTCATGACACACAGAAAAGACAGTCAAGTCTATTAGGCCTTAAACTAGGCCTAAGCCCTACAGGTGTCTCACTTGATCTATCCATGAAATCCTTCCTAATCATCTTGAGGACCTTCAGAGGAGAATTGAGAGTTGACTGGAGCCATTGGTTTGCAGAGAAACATCCAAAATTGGTCAATTTGGCCTTAATCCCTATCAGGCCTACATAGAATTCGTGAGAGAGCTTGAGAGGCCAAGTTCAAGTGCTCATATCTATACGGACCTTGTGCATGAGACCTCAAGCACTTGGGGAGAGTTGAAAGGGGTCCTATACCCCAAATTTGTGAAACTGGTTTTGAGGTTGGACGTTAAGATTTTATGAACAATCCTTAACAGTCCAAACCTCTTAAAACCCTGCTAAAACCCTTGTTGAGACCCGATGGGGAAGATATGGAGAGTAATGCATTCAAAAGGGGTCAGCTAGTCATGCCTTAGACATGTCTGGAACTCTCCTAGGTCATTTGACATCCACTTTTGCCGTAGTGTCCTCTGTACGGACAGGGCTAATTCTTTGTTTTTTGCATGATTTGAGCTGTTTGATAGATACAGAAGAGAATGGGCAACTAAAGATCATTGTGGGAGGTCCTTAGGGACTTGTTCTAACTCCTAGAATTCATTTCTTACCTTGGTTGAACAGGAAAAGACCTCTACTAGCTCATTCATCACAGGGAGTCTAAATAGACAGTGATAAGGCAGAAGTGACTGTCTAGTGAGATGGTGATCGAGGTGACTTAGAAACTTTTGAGGTCTACTTGATGGAGTGGAATGCAAGGAGGTTCCAAACAAGTGTCCTACAACCCTTGCAATGCACCTTCATGAGCAATTGCAAGCTACTAAGATGACAAGTGTGAGGGCAAACCTAGAGGGATAGTGATGAATGATTGTTGGCAGTGAATGACACATTTCAAGGATGAATACATTAGTTAGGGAGGCATAGATAACATGCATCGATCTCTTCTCTACCTTCTCATGTCATATCATATATGTGGCAATGCTCCCTTTGGCAATTTTAGACACTCAAGTGCACTCCTCATCATCATGAAGGCAGTTTCAAAGCCAAACAATGAAGGGTCTACGCCAACTTGAGGAAGGTGCTCTATTTGAGATTGACACATGTTCATGACAGCCTCCTAACTTCGTTTCACTTCATTCCATGGCAGTTGTTACTGGTTTCTAGAGTTTGACACTTGGTCTTGTGACACTTGATTTCACTTCTCTCTTCTCATGTGTTGTATAAATTCAAGCCTTTTTGGCTTTGTAATGGATCCACAATTGGTATGGTGAAGCCCTACTGGTTTTGACACCTCATTTGCCTTTGAATAAAGTTTCCCAAGTTGATTTCATTCTTTGCAATCTCTTTCTTGAATGTGTTAAGTGGTTTGTGTGTTGACAAGTGATGAAAATGCTCTCCTTGCTTCCATGTCTACCCTTGGATGTTTGTGTGAATGAGATCTCTTCTAACAGGTTTCATAAAGTGTATTGTTTGTTAAACTGTATCTTGAAGTGTGAGAGGGAATAGTAGTGTCTTGTATCGGGCCTTTTGTTCACCCACCTCTAGACAAGGATAACAATTTACCTCTCTGAGAAATACTTATGCTAGAAGGACATAGGGTTGAATTCAGTTTGAGTAGTCTTCTTTCTTAAGTGTAGATGCAAGTGTGTTGTGTGGAGTTGTCTTGGTGTATCACCTCATTAGCATATGTTTCTTTTATGTCTCCTATCCTTTTCACCCCCAATAGTGATAAGCTTAGTGTAGTGTGAGCTTAAGAGACAAATCAAGGGAGCTAGCCCTTTCAAACCTAGAGATCTATCTCTTATAGTGGCTTGTCTATGAATGGAGATAGTTCCATGTTGTCCTAAAATTGAGAAGGTCTACTTGACTTCTCTATGGTGCAATTTTAGGCTACAACAGTTTTGGTACGCCTGGTGGAACATGAAGTCCATGAAGATCGTTCAAGGTAGATGCTGTTGTTGACATCAAGGTACTGTAATAGTCCACTTCTTGCAACATTTGCCGACTCGAAAGTTTCAATCTTGGTTGCAGACTAGTGCACTCTTTCATGCCTAAGGTAAACACAAGGTCTCTCACCAAAGGCATACCTTTTGAATTTCAAGAGTTTCCTCCTTATTCCTACAAAGCAAGTAGATTTGAGCATACCCATCCCTATCCAAAGAGGTCCTATCTTGCTCACAAGTCCATAAGAAAGTTCTTGATTCATCCATTCTTGCAAAGTCCTAAGGCCATCATGGCAAGGAACCATCCCTTTGTTGCCTTCAATTGCTATAGCCCTCTAAATCTTGCTCACTATGATGATATTCCCATATCTGCCCTCAAAAGTGTTCCATCATACACCGGTGAGTCTTCCATCACACCCGTTGAGCATATAAGGAATATTGCTAACTTTTGCAATATCCATCACATCATAGAAGATAACATTGCATTCAGGCTATTGGTTGTCTCCTTTAAAGGAAAGGCTCTTGACTGGTATGGAACATTGGCACCTAGATCAATCACCACTTGGGATGAGCTAGGAGATGCATTGAGAAGAAGATTTGAGGACAAGAGTGACAACTTGTCACTAACGGAGCAGCTGACCACCATTAGGAGAGCACCTCAAGAAGTCATTCAAGACTTCAACACAAGATTTCAGAAGACATGGGATTGAATCCCAATCTTGGTAAGACCAACAACTCACCATGCTTTCCTTTATTACCTTAAAGCATTTGATAGTGACATTTCAATGATGATACAATCTATGGTAGGTGACACTCTACCTAATGCCTATGAGGTGGCCATCAGGGCAGAGAATTGTTTGATTAAGGTTGGGAAGATTGCCCCAAGACCTCCCATGCCTCTATTTCCTAACTTGCGAACTCCTACCCCTGCTATTGCTCCCATTCCTGCACCTTAAAACAAGTCTGCTGCCTCTAGTCAACCAAACAAACCTAATGAGGCAGAAAGAATGAGAGCCATGGAGCAAGAGATCCTAGGTCTAAAGAGGATCATTCAACAACAACAAGTCAAACCTTTTCAAAGTCACTATTTGCCTAATCAGTCCTACCCTAACTATCAAGGTAATAGACCTCCTTTCCAAGGTCATACTCAAGGTCAAGGGCAGCTGGTCCAATCAAAGCCATATGGTGGTTACAATCCCAATACTCCTACCTCAAGGACACTAGTGCCTACTCAAAACAATCTTGCCCAAGGGCACAATAGTCAACCTTCGTTGGATCAACCTTATGATCCATCTTCTTATGTCAATGAAGCCTTCTACCAAGCCTTCATAGCAAATTTGGGGACTATGCCAGCTATGACTCAAGATGAAGTGTCAAATGGAGGAGTGACTAATGGGAAGGGTTCTCAAATGGGGTATGTATTGGGCAATTGGCAGCAAGATGACTCATGTGCAGTCAATCATCAAGGGCAACCAAGTATGGATACAAGTTCTATAGCTGCAAACACAAGGAGCAAAAAGAAGGCAGTTGAAGAAGTCCAAGGGGCTGCTAATGGTTCTCCAATGAATGTTCAAACAAGTACAAGACCAGGTATGTCTAATGTCATTCCAAGTGCACAATTAAGTCAAAGAGATCAGAATACTAGGAGTGCTTTCATACCTCAAAACTCTCAAGGTGTAGGCAGCATGATTCCTCTTAGTGGACAAGCAAGAGTTAGTGGTCCTTTCATTAACATTGTGGAGCAAATGAAGAGGTCTCATGTGAAAGTATCCATGTGGGATACATTGGCTATACCTGGACAAGATGACCTACTTCAAGAGGAGCTATCCAAGCTCAATTTGACATCCAAACAACCTAGTCAAAGAAAGGCAGCCTGGACAAACACCATGAAGCCAAGTGAAGGATAGTCAAACAAAGTTGAAAAGGTAGACAAATCTCCTCCATTCTATCTATCCATCACTATTGGAGATTCCTTGGTACATAATTGTCTCATTGATAGTGGAACTAGTACCCGTGTCATGCCCAAGATGGTAGCTGACAAACTGAACTTGAAGTATGAATCCCATACCAAAGGAGCGCTAAAATTGGATGGGCCAACTGCCAAGACCATTGGCATAATCAGAGGTTTGCAAATCATCCTTCATGCTTGTCCTACTTTCACCATTTCTCAGGATGTTGTAGTGGTAGATGTGCCTCCTCATTTTGCACTTTGTTTGTCTAGATAGTTCATTGCTAAAATTGGATATTTTATGACTTCAGACTGGTCTTACATGGGTTTTAGGACTAGATATGGTGCAAAAGTGACAATTAAATCAGAGTCTCTTTATAGTTTTCATGTTGAACCCTATGTACCTTACACTTCTAACATGAATTGCAATGTGAATGAAAAAGATGATCACCCTAATGAACAAGAAAATCTAACTCTCCTTGATGGCAAATTTGATTTATATTTTGATGAGTGGGGAGCTGAGCAAGGTGGATTTGAAGAAACTGGTCTTGGAACTTACATTCTTCATGAGGATATTGATGGAGTCCTTGAGGCAGATCATGACAACATCCTAAAACAAGTTACATTGGGTAACTATCTTGTACATGCAAATGGTGATGTGAGTATCCCAGCGTTGTCAAGATATGACAGTCCTAATGAGCAGTCCATTCATCCTGCAAAAGAAGAAAACATTCTTGAACCTGAACATCATGAAGTTATAGGTGAGATGTGGCAACAATTCAATGCCAATGTTTAGGGATTTGAGGAGATTAGCAGACCTTCAGTTGTTCAAAAGGAGTACAAACTTGATGAAGTCAAACATGCATTAAATGAGCACAAAGATGAGCTTGAGATCTCAGTCAAGAAAGAAGCAACCTTGGCAGTCAAAGATGTGTTTGATGAGCACGAGGAAGAGTTTGAGACCTCAGCTGAGCAAGAAACAACTGTGGTGAACCAAGAAGTGCTTGGCAGATCTAAACATGTATTGATGATTTCCAACAACATATATATATCATTTCAAATGTACATGAAGATGACAATGCTGTGGTGATCTTCGATGATCAAGTTGGAGACTGTCAAGTAAGCATGTCAATGTCTAAGCAAGCTGCCACCTCAAATAAACACTTTAGTGAGTTAGATGGAGTGTTCTTGAGTACTCCAATTGACCAACTTGCAGTCAACAGAAGACTTAACCATGGTAGCAGAGCGTGTGATTTAAACGTGATTAATTCTTACACTTGGCCGAAAACGCTTTTTTCAACCTGTTTATTTGACACTTTTCAGCAAATCAATCCGCAAAGCTTCGTATGATGGGGCAATTTTAAATGTTGTCTATAGCTTAAAAAAAATGTAAATGCACCCAAAATTAAAAAGACTCGAACCTACCTTAACTAATAACCCTAACCCTCCTATGTGGTAGATTTTATAGTTGACATTCATTTGAACATATTTAATATTTTTAGCTGTGAAAAATGGTGGAAATATTTCTCATTATAACTCCCTAATAATCTACCTTTGGATTAGTACCTTGTGGGCCAAATACAAGCAGGGGAAACATTCATGCCTTCTTTAGCTCTCACACTTCACATGGAGTGCAAACCACGCTAGAGAGTACAGGTTGGAAAAATATTGTTCACAAGCAGGCAAAGAAATAAATCTCCAAATTTTGGTACAACTCTAGCTTGTCTTTTAATGTGGCGAGATCTCCATAGTGGCAAAGAATGGTGGATGCAATTGCAGTTACAGGTTTTGGATTGACTACCCTATCATATGAGGCTTTGCATATTGATTTATTGAAGGATATTGTACATGATGTGAGTGATGTTCTTGCAAAACATCATAAGGAATGGGAAAAATCAGGATGCACTATAATGTCAGATGGATGGACAGATGAAGTCGTACACTCAACTTTCTTGTGTCATGTGACATTGCATAGTTTTTGTCAAGAGTTTCAATGAATCTAAGATGCTAAAATAGGGCAAGACACTCTCATCTATTTGATGAGGTTGGGATTGAGGCAGGGCCACAAAATGTGGTCTAATTCATTACAGATAATGTTTGCATGGTTGCTGGAAGGTTTCTTATGAACAAATATATGACTATGTTTTGAACTCCATATGTGGAACATTGTTTTGATTGGACCTTGGATGACAGACAAAATTCCATGGGTGAAAGAGATTTTGCAAAAAGCCCACACGAGTGATTAATATAATGCACACATTTATAGATGGCAAGAAACTTCTTCAGCGAGGGGTATAAAGGTTTACAACCGAATTCTTTGCGTTGAAAACTCTTTGCCAACAACAAATGAATTTAATACGAATGTTCATTTCAATTGAGTGGATAGAATCTTCCTTTGTGAAAATATGGAGGGCAAAATGGTTGCTGACTATGTTTTATCATTGTTTTTTTGGAAAGAGGTAGAGAAAATTATGTTATTCTCTAAGCCTCTAGCTCAAATTTTGAGGCTCGTCAATGGGAATAAACCCTTATGGGTTATCTATATGAAGCAATTTATAGGGCCAAAGATGCTATTAAGAGCATATTGGAGAATAATAGGGCTAAGTACATGCCATTATAGGAGATAGTTGATAAAATATGGAATTCATAGATGCATTCTCCCCTCCATGTAGCTGAATATTTCTTGAATCCAACATTATTTAGCGGCTCATTTTTAGATGATATAGAGGTCACAAAGAGCCTATTTAAGTGGAAGAAGAGAATGTTTCCTAAGGATATTTTGAAGCAGCTATGGGAGAGTTTCCAATGTACAAGTAGGCAAGGGGCTTCTTCTCTAGTAAGGAAGCCATCACAAGGAGGAAGACCTTCAAACCAGATAGACAATTATTTTACATACATATAGTGAAAGTGTTAAATTTCGATTAAACTATGCATGTTACAACGTTGACAAAATTTGTTTTTGCAGTGCAATGGTGAGATTTTTTTAGCAAAGAAAACCAAACACCTTCGATGGATGAGAATGCACATTTTGAGCCAGCCATGTAGTTCACCTGTTTGCAAGCATAGTTGGACTTTGTTTGATCATATTTATTCCAAAAAATGCAATCGACGCACTCAAGAACGGGTGAATGATTTGGTATTTGTCCACCACAATATTTACCTGAAGATAAAAAAAGCTTAAGGTTAAAAAATGTTGCATTTTTAATTCTCAATTCATATGGAAAGTTGATTTATATTCTTCCCAAGTATTATTCACCAAAATCACTAACATATACATTCTATTTGATAATGTTAGGTACCGTCGAGGAAGATCAGCTAATTGAATTTGGCAAGATCAATCCAAAATTTAAATGGCTTGAAAATAATGATGAGCTTATTTATGATGAAGCTGACTTTGACTTGTTGGAGAAGGTTGGGTATAACACTGAGGTTGTCTTCCAAATTAGGAGAGGCTTTAACTCTAGAGCTTCAACATCTACACCTGTTGATCTTTAGTCTACCTCATTGCCATTGGCTCCCTCCCATTTTTTGTTCCTTTGTAAAAGACAATAGTATGCATTTTGAAATGCGAATGTAATGCAAATTAAATAGTCTAGAAATAAATGAAAGAAAACAGTTGGCTGATTTTGAAGGCGTACAATCTCATTTAACTTCTTCTCATAATCTGTATCTATTCTCTATGTAATTGAAATGCTTAATATGTATCTCTATGCAATGGAAATGCCTTTATATTTTTGAAAAAATAGTTTTTTCGACGGTTTTATGTTTTTCCGATTGTTTCTCGATTTTTTCCCGATTAATCACAATTTTTTGAAAAACACTTACACTTTTGAAAAAATATTTTTTTGCCCAAACGATTTTTGCTACTATGATTTGACCTCCTACGGTTGAGCATTGATCTCTAGATTTTCTGAATTATTTCTAATTTTGCAAAAAATGTTTAAGAGGGGTTCCAGGGATAGTATGAAGTCCTACAACCGGACCTGTCTAGCGTAAGCTGCCTCTGTTTTGTCTCAATCTTCTAAACATTTCAGTTTGGCGCATGATTAGAGTTTGCCTGCCTTGCACCTGCTTCTAAGAACTGTTGGTACTAAACTTGTTTGAATCATGAGAGATACATGTATCAAGCAACTATGGTTCCTAATGTTGGTGCATAAAATGCAATTTTATGTTATGTTGACTTGTTGAGTTTCCTTAATCTTACGATTTTATTCCCACAAGGCACTGAGCTTTGCGGTAGCACTTAAATGGACCCACTTGTATATTTTTGCCATTGTTCTCTTGGTCTGCTTATGTTAAATCCCATCTATAAGGATAGGCTATAAATAAAAGGGGGTTGTGCCCTATCTATATTACACAAGCAGTAAAATGATATCAAGTGATGGTACTCATTGTACCTACCAAATATTCCCTCTCTCTCTCTCTTTGTGTTTTTGGTATTATGATGTTTTGGATGCTTCTAGATGAATTGCATGCAATGCTAATGTTATAGAGTAGCTAAAGGTCATTTCTCAATAAGATTCTTTAGGGTTAACTAGATCATGGATTTTCCATTCTAGCATGTTACCAGAGCATTAGGGTTAACCTCACCAAGGTTTTGAGAAGTTTGGGAGGGATCTACAGATTTAGAAAGAGAGCCAAGATCTTTTAGCTAGGGCTTGAAACAAAATAACAAATCTGGTAGTTTGAGGGTGAAAATTTCTAGATTTGTTCCAGCTAGTGGTATATCAGGTCATAAGGAGGTTAGCATTTGAATGGTAGGTTCTAATTCGTTATGGTTTGGGAGAAATTGAGAATTTTGTTTTTTCATGAGACCTTAATATTGGGAGCTACAAATAAAATCTTCTCCGACAGTTTGTATATTTGGAATATTTTCATAAAATTTTCAAGGGGTGTCTAGGCAGAGCTTGATTATGTTTGAGCGGTTCTCGAGTAGAGGCACCTCTGCATAAAGCAAGGAAGACATGGTGGTGGAACAATAGCTGTTGTAGGGTTCGCGGAAGACAATGTCTAAGTGGATTGGGGATGTGGCGATAAGAGTGGTGCCTAGAGTTGGTTGTGCTCTTGAAAGTCCGCAACACCCTTTAGGGTTAAGGTGTATGGGGTAGGCTAGTTGGCTATTGTGTGACGTGAAGGTTCTTTGAGCTAACATGTCACATTATTGGTTTTTGTTAGCTCCCTCCTTTTTGTCATGACATGTAGATTGTACGGTTTACAAACGACACTTGGCAGATTTTTGTTGGTTGAAAAATTCAAATTGAGAGCGAACATGTGGCATGTTACAGTTTGTTGGACAAGATTTTTTATATACGTCTAGTTGGTGCCTACATATGTTCTAAAATGCCCTAATAAGCCCCCTACTAGCCCTGACACTTTTGAATAAAATTTCCCTACTAGCCTTGACACTTCTACACCTAAATTCCCCTACTAGCCTTGACACTTCTACCCCTAAATTCCCCTAAATTCCCCTAAATCCCCCTACTAGCGTTGACACTTTTACCTAAAATCCCCTAAAATCCCCCTAAATTCCCCTACTAGCCTTGAGCTGAAGCCTTGAGCTCAAGCCTTGCTCTGAAGCCTTGAAGCCTATTACGGCACCAAGCTCAAGCCTTGAGCTGAAGCCTTGAAGCCTATCACGGCACCAAGCTACCGTGTTAGGCACAACTCAATACCACTGTGCCTATCACGGCACCAAGCTACCGGGTTAGGCACAACTCAATGCCACTGTGCCTTGAGCTTTACTAACATCTCCATTGTGCCTATCACAGCACAAAGCTACCGTGATAGGCATACTCTAACGATGCCACTATGCCTTCAGCTTTACTAAGATCTCCACTGTGCCTTGAGCTTTCCAGGGTACAAAGCTACCGTGATAGGCACTAAACTATCATAGACAACTATACACTAAACTATCATAGACAACTATACGCTAAACTAAACTATCATAGACAACTATACTAACTAGAATAGACAAGTATACTAACTAGAATAGACAACTATACATTAAACTAACTTTACCCTTTTCACCTAGAATACTAAACGACAACTAACTTTACCCTTTTACCTAGAATAGACTAAACCTCTACTCTCTAAACTAAACCTAAACCTCTAGTTTAGTTTATAGAGGAGAGTGCCTCTACTCTCTAAACTAAACTTAAACCTAAACCTCTAGTGCCTCTAATCTCTAACCTAAACCTAAACCTCTAGTTTAGTTTATAGAGGAGAGTGCCTCTACTCTCTAAACCTAAACCTAAACCTAAATCTCTAGGAGAGTGCCTCTACTCTCTAAACCTAAACCTAAACCTAAACCTCTAGGAGAGTGCCTCTACTCTCTAAACCTAAACCTAAACCTAAACCTCTAGTTTAGTTTAGTTTGGTTTATAGAGTAGTAAACTATACCTCTCCTCTCCTCTCCTCTCCTCAATAAACTAAATTCTAGCTAGTGGTAGATCAGGTCATAACGAGGCTAGGTTTCGAATGACAAGTTCTAACTCTTCATGCGTTGGAGTAATTTAGAATTAGGATTTTCCACAACATCCCAATTTTGGGAGTTACACAAAGTCTCATCAAAACAATTGCATGTTTGGAAAAATTGCCCTAATTTACTATAAAATTCATATTTTTAAAAATTTCATAAAATATTGCCTTTCTTAGGCTGCGGTGGTGGAATGACAAAGTGCTTGTTGAGTGGTGCTCGGGTGGTAGGAAGATGATGAGGTGCTCGTAGGGGGTGTTTGGGCATAACTCAGGTGGCATTTGAGCAGAGCTCTGGGAGGGGCACTTGTGCATAGAGAAAGGAGAATGTGGTAGTGGTTCATTGGTCATTTCAAGGTTCGTGGAAGAGAACGCTGAAGTAGAATAGGGCAGCCACAATAAGCGTGGCACCTAAAGCTGTTGACAACTTTCAAAGCCTCCAGCGGTAAGGTTTGTGGGCTAGTTTGGTTGGCCCTTGTTCGAGCGTGAAGGTTCTTTGCACTAACATGTCACACATTTGGTTTTCGTTGGTTCCCTCCTTTTTGTTGTGACTTGTAGATTTTATGGTTTACAAAGGACACTTGGCAGATTTCCGTTGGTTGAAAAAATTCACATTGACAACTAATAAGTGACATTCTCCGGTTTGTTGGACAAGGTTTTTATATATATGCCACGTCAGCACCCAATCTTCAATCCAAATAGAGCATAGTCTATGGTAGAACATAATCCACTTGGGTGAATCAAGAGGGAACACTTGGTGCAATCAAGTTAGAAATGCAATTTTTGATCTAATAAAAAAATATTAATGTTCTATTTGCGCCATTAGGGGTTTGAAAGGGAATTTTTTGGAGGCCATAAGTTTTGCAATTAAACTCCATTTTTCAAACTATTTGAAGTGCCATAAAGCTTGTGAAGGGCTCTTCGTAGTGGTATAGGTTACAACAAAATTTTAATAGATTTGTTTAGGCCCCCATTCAACTCAAGATGGCCTAGAGATCATTTGTTACCATTTAAATGGTCAAAAGTATGCAAGAAGACATGACAAAGGTGCCAAATAGCAAGGGCTTATGGAGGTTTTCACAAGGAAAAAAGAGCTACTATGTTGAGGATCGAAACAGGGGGAAATTGATAAAATTGTATTCAATAATCAAAACTTTAATTTGTACATTAACTATTGTAAACTTTTATAGGTTTACAATAGTTGGTTTTTACAACCAACTAACAAGTTTCATCTAACATGAATAACTTAAATAAAACAAACATCTAATTATTAATTTGGATCATAAATAATCCAACAAACTCCTCTTTGATCCAAAGGGGTATAGAAGATGAAAGGACTGGGGCAGTGACTCTAAAGTCATTAAAGAAATTGTAAAACAACTGCACCTGGTGTACTGTACCTTTTAGTACTGATCAAAACCGATGCCACTCCATAAAAAAACCTGCCTTGCGAGTTGTGGCGTAAAAGGCCGATGAACAAGATCAAAGCCTGCTCATCCCTTATGATTGGCATACCATATTGCAGTAGAACATGATCAAACCCTGTCCAACTACATCGATTCGCATAAGGGTCCACCTAGAAGCTCATTCAAGTGACCAACCTATACGATGTCTGGGACATCTCCCTGATGTCCAACAAATGCTAACAACCTTTGCTCGACATTGAAGGTGCTAGCAATCCTCATCAGCTTGTACTGTCATCAACGAGTGATTGAAGACCAACCAATGCTATATCTTCTCCCCCTATCAGGGAGAGGTGAGACGTTGTGCATTGAGAGAAATAAAATCAAACAATTTTGTTTGCTCCATGTCATGAATATTAGGTATAGAAAGACAAAAATGGAAGAAATAAAGAACACAAGCCAAGAAATGTTACTACAATAGATCTCGGTCTTGAGCCTAGTAGCTCGCACAAGATGAGTGAATCACTGATCACTCGAAACAGGTTGTCAGGTCCATCGAGACCATATGCCTCGATCATACAGGATGCCTCTTGATTAGAGGAAGTGTCAGAATACCTTGAATAGTTGGAGTAATTAGAAGATCTGCCACTAGAATGGTCCACATAATTGGCTTTAGTTTTCTTTTTGTGTGGGGAGCAGGGTCATCAAGGACATACATTTGCAAGATGTCCAATACCACCACATTTGAAACATCTAGGCTCTTTCCTGTGCTTACGAGATCTAGAAGAATTGGAATCACTAGAAGAACCACTAGAGTGAGAAGAGTGTCTATGGTGATGTTTGCATTTTGAAGATCCTAGAGAGTGCCGATGAGAATGCTGTGGAGATTGTCTAGAATGATGTGGAGAGTGTCTCGGAGAATGTCTCAGAGAGTGTTTCATAGAATGCTTCTCAAACTGCTTCTTTACATGGTGATGATCTCTGTGATGTGACATGGGCTTTGTATAGTGAGCTTCTTTGGTAGGCGTATTCTTTTTCTTTGCAAACTGGTGCTCATGCTGAGTCAACAACTCACAAATAGAGTCAAATGTTGCTCCATTGAGCTTTTCACTAAGCTGCAACATTTCAACAAAGTTGGTATATGCAGAATTGAGACCATTTAGTGTAATGGAAATGAGCATGTCATCATCAATTTTTCCATCTATTGTGAAGTACTCTTGTTTCAAAGTTTACATGTGGAAGAGATATTCAGATATATCTTCTTCAGTGCTAAGCTTGTTATTAAACAACTACATTAAGAGATCAATCTTTTTATAGGCAGGATGTTTGTCATATAGATCTTCTAGCGCTTTCCAAGTTTTCCATGCACTAGTTTTAAAAATTTCAATTTGAATAATCACTTGTGTAGTGCAGGATGATTTTAGCAGTGCAAGTGCACCTTATTATGTTTTTGGTACTCAATTAGTTTGGCGGGTTCAGTGGGTGGTGTGGTTTCTTTCTCTGTTATTTCTCACAAATTATAAAAAATGAGCATGTTTTTCATGTGTAAGCTTCATTCTTTGTTTTTAGGTGTTAATCAACCGTTTTCTGAGATTAAGTTTACAATTTTAGCCATGATCACAAAGAAAATAGCGACAAAAAATGAATGCTACTTGGGGCTTTGCCTTGACCCTCGTAAGTAGATTCAAAATACAATAAAAATGTTTCTAGGGCCCTGTATAGACATAGGTTGCAAAAGAGAATGATCTTACTACATCTTTATATCACCATTTTAACCTCTTATAACCCTTTACAAATTTAAATAAGATCAAAACAGGAAAATTTGAGCCAATTATAACCAAAGGGTTTTGAACCCTTAACCTTCCTTTGCCAAATAACTAACAAAAATATCCCATCCAACTTGCTTTCAACAAGCTTGAATATAAAAAATCAAGATATTCAATATATCTTTGATTTTTGTAGATGTGAGAGAAGAAAAAATATAACATCAGAAATCTTTTACCAAGTAATAAATTCATATTTTGCATGTAAAACTGACTATTGCGCTTGTCTTCTCTAGTAAATCTAAATAATCTTATCTCTGCCCTTTGATAGTCTGTATGCTGCTCTTCTTTCTTTGCTTTCAAGTACTGATTATTTTTGAGCTTTCAATTTTTGCACTTTCAATTCTGCAGAACTTGCCTCTATTTCGCGAACCCTATGAACTAGATTAATATGATATGGAGGCCGTGCTTTTGATAGAAGGCTGATAATGTGCATAGCAAAGGCAATCTTCACTACCTCTTTTTTTTAATTTGACAATTCTTAGAGTGAGGCATTCTGTGAGATGGATGAACTACATGGCTGCCGTTGAGAGATCCTTTTCGCTTTAAAATTTCTTTAAATAAATTCAAAGAGGTCGTACGATCTGTTTCAGGCCTAAGAATGTGAATGCTGCCATACAGGGGCACTTTTCAATCCTACTGTGCGGCTCCCTTCAAATCCATGGCTTCCTCCTTTAAGACGTGGCTCTGATACCACTATTGAGGATCAAAATAGGGGGAATTTGATAAAAATGTATTCAATAATCAAAACTTCAATTTGAACATTAACTATTGTAAACTTCTATAGGTTTACAATAGTTGGTTTTTACAACTACGGGTTTTATCTAACCCAAATAACTAATATAAAACAAACAACTAATTATTAATTTGGATCATAAATAATCCAACATACTATAGATGTAGAATAGCTGACAAACTTCAACAACATGCTTGATGTGGCATCTGGGCTGCTCAATACTTGCATCCAAACTATAATCCATTGCAAGGTTGGCTAACATATCTCTTCAATAGAATAATAAAAGCAAGGTAGTGCAATTGCAAAATAAGCTCTCCTAGTTTGATTTGTTAGTAAGGATGGAAGAATGAATGAAGAGAAATGGAAGGCACACATCACACTAATGTACTCTTGTGTGCATGTCTTTTATTAAGCATAAGTTACATCAGTTAAGGAGGTTGATAATCGAACATTAGTTAATAAACAACTGATAGCTCATTAATAACATTAATACCCATCCTTAATGATTAAACTGGAGACGACTACAAGTTTGTCTCAAAATTTTACAAATAAAATGGAACCAAGAGGTTTAGTCATTAAATGTATGAGCTCTCCTTATATTACTTTGAAATTTGCAGTTCTCTGATGTTTTGCTATTGTCCAATGTATGAGCGTCGGTTGAGACAAAAAATTGAGAAACATCGCTATCAACAAAACATCGATCAGGTTGTGTGGATGTAAGGTATATCAAGCTGCCTGGCAATTGTCTGTAAAGTGCGTCATTGATCTGTGATGTGTCATCATTAGCCAATAACTTTCGCCCAACATCCATAGTTCTGAATTGAAAATCTTGGAGATGCTGGTCATACAAAATATACTAGGCTTGTGGATGCTACTTAAGTCTGTATAGGGACATAATCAATCTGCAAATCAAACGATCATGACCAAGTACCCAAAAACCTTTAGGGAAAACCATGTAGACCTCGTCCAAATTTTCATTTAGGAAAACAAATTGAGTTGTTATGGAGAGGAGCAATCGAAATGTAACCATCTTCGTAGGAGTAGAAGCCCAAGTCTCCTCATTGTTTATTCCCTCATGTTGTGATAATCGCTTCACAACAAGCCATGCCTTGTACTTGTCCAAAGTACCATCAACTTTGCTTTTGACTTTTTTCACCCATTTGCATCCAATGGATTTTGTTAATGATACACTGAGAGGGGGGGCTGAATCCGGTAATAATAAAACTTTAACTTTCAGAAATTAATGTTCACAAAGAAAGCATTCACACAAGATCTAATAATTAAGCAACCCAAGATTTACGTGGAAACCCTCTCTCGGGAAAACCACAAAGCAGAGTTGCTTGAATCTACCGTCCAAATCCAGTTGTAAAATAAAAATCCTTTTACAAAATTTTGTAGGCACCAATTTATGTAAAGACACCAATCCCCACCGCCAAGCACCGACTTTGCAAGAGACACCAATCTCTTTGTTTTGAGGCATTGACCTCCACTGAAACAATCTTTCACCTTACTATTGTTGCTTCATCAACGAATGATGGCAAATTCAATCTCCTCTTCTTCTCCACAAAAAACTGTTTATATTTGAATGATGGAAAGAATTATTTCTGATATGTTTTCCAATCTTCTATCCGCCTTATATAGCCTCCAAAGGCTCTTCACAAAGGAGGCGTCCTATCGAAGAGGCACCTCCTCACCAAAAGATGTGTTCGTTGACATTTCTGTTGATATTTCCGTCAACAATTCCGTTGATATGTTTCGTTGGCAATTTCATTGACAATTTCGTTGATATTTCCATTGAAAATTCCATTGGTAATTCCGTTGACATCAATTACAATTCCTTTGACATCAATGACAATATTCCAACAATATCCCCTTTTATCATTGATGGCAATCATGTAGAAAAATAGTACATGAACTCCCCCTTGTTGTAGTTCTCCTTTGCTCCCCCTTTCTTCAATTCTCCCTTTTTAACATCAATGGCAAAGAGACATACAACACAATCACAATGTATATCACTAAAATATCCATGGAGTTGAATAGTGCAATGATTAGCTCCCCCTTAATCCATTCTTCTCTCGACGGATTTAATGACTAGATGAAGAATGAATCACTCCCAATTTCTGCCTTAGAAACTCAAACGTTTCTTTTGGGAGGGGCTTTAGAAAGATATCTGCGATCTGTTCCTTTGTGGCAACGTATTCCATCTTTACTTGCTGATCTGCAACGTGTTCTCTCAAGAAGTGATACTTGATTGTAATGTCTTTTGTTTTAGAGTGCATAACTGGATTTTTCAAAATATTTATTGCACTATTGTTATCACAGAGTATTGAGATTGGATTTTCATATTCTATCTTAAAATTTTTCAACGTCTGCTTCATCCAAAGGACTTGTGTACAACAAGACACTGCTGCTAAGTATTCTACTTCAGCCGTAGATAAAGAAACGGAAGGCTGCTTTTTACTTAGCCCTAACACTAGATTTTTGCCAAAGAAAGAATGCTCCATGTGTACTCTTTCTGTCATCAACACTTCTTGCCCATTCTGCATTTGTGTATGCTGTTAGTGTGAAATCTTCACCTCTTGGATACCACAAGCCATAATCCAAAGTGCTTTTTAGATATTTGAATATCCTTTTGACCGCTTGCGCATGTGTTTCTTTTGGGGTTGCTTGAAAACGTGCTACCAAGCCTACAACTTGCATGATGTCTGGCCTTGATGTCGTGGTGTATAACAAGCTGCCAATCATGGATCTATAAAGTGTCTGATTTGCTTCAGGGGATTCATCATCTTTACTTAACTTGCATCATGTAACCATGGGTGTGCTTACAGGTGTGCAATCTTCCATTCTGAACTTCTTTAACATCTCCTTTATGTACTTGGTTTGAGAGATAAAAATTCCTTTGTTAGATTGAGAAATTTGCAAACCAAGAAAAAATGACAACTCACCCAACATGGACATTTCAAACTCCTTTTGCATATCTTTTGCAAACGCTTGGGACATTCATTCACTATCTCCTCCAAAAATGATATCATCCACATATACCACAATAATCAATCGATTCTCACCTTCAGTCTTGATATAGAGATCACTATTAGCAACTCCCCTTTTAAAACCCTGTTTTAATAGATATTTAGCAAGCCTTGAACACCAGGGTTTGGGGGCTTGCACTAGCCCATATAGTGCCTTCAATCTGCACACATAGTCCTTGTTTTCTGATAGAAGAAAACCTTCTGGTTGTTCAATAAATACTTGTTCCTCTATCTTGCCATTTAGAAAAGCAGATTTCACATCCATTTGATAAACTTTGAAGTTCTTAAATCCAGTGTATGCCAAAAACATTCTAATGGCTTCTGATCTCGCAACAGGGGCAAAGGTTTCTTCAAAATCAATACCTTCCACTTGAGCATACCTCTTGCAAACCAACCTTGCTTTATTTCTTGTTACTTGGCCATCTTCATTCAGCTTATTCTTGAACACCCACTTGGTACCAATTACATTCTTGTCTTTTGGTCTAGGAATGATTTCTCATGTCTCATTCTTTTCAATTTGATTCAATTCTTCTTCCATATCATCAATCCAATGCTTGTCATTGCTAGCTTCTGCAAAATTTTTGGGCTCTCTTTTGGATAACAAGAAGTTTACTTGCTCAGGTGTACTTATAAATCTTCTTCTAGTTTGTACCCCAACATCAATATCATCAATAATTTGACTTTCAGAATGATGCTTTTGAACAAATCAAGATGGTGCCTTTGTATCTTCCCGTTCTATTTCTTCTTGTTTTGCTACTTCTTCTTCTTCTTCTTTGAAGTCTAGTTCCTCTGAACGATCATTTGTTTGTGCATTTACTTTCTGAGGCCTTGTTTCATCCATTTTTACACTGGGACTTTCTACGATTGTTTGCAGCATTTGATTACAACATCTTTAAGCTTTAATTTTTGAGGAATATCCAAGAAAAATACCTTCATAAACTCTTGAGTCAAACTTTTCCAAGTCTTCTTCATTTCAATGAAGCATTTGCTCCCAAACACTTTGAAATATTTGATTGATGCTGGTTTACTCTTCCATAACTCACAAGGGGTTTTGCTATTGTTTACTCTGATTTGTCCTCAGTTCAAAATGTAGACTGCGATGTTAACTGCTTCTCTCCAAAACCTGTCTGATAGCTTAGATTCAGATAACATCATTCTAGCCATTTCTTGAATAGTTTGATTCTTTCTTTCTACAACTTCATTTTGCTGTGGAGTCCTTGCAATTGAGAAATGCTTTTTATTCCATTTTGTTCACAAAAATCACTGAATTCATTTGAGATGAACTCACCTCCTTGATCTGATCTCAAACACTTGATTTTAAATTCATTTCATTTTCAACCAAAGCTTTAAAAGCTTTAAACTTCTCGAATGCCTCAAATTTTTCTTTTAGAAGGGCAACCCATGTCATTTTGGAATGATCATAAATAAGCAACTTAAATTAGCTTTCAACTTGTATGCTTTACGTTCTTGTAGGCCCCCATAGGTCTGTATGAATAAGTTCCAATGGCTTGGTGGTTGAGTACTTCTTCGACCTGAAACTCTCTCTTGTTTGTTTTCCATGCTAACACTGCTTGCAAAGAATGTTTGATGGTTTTGTAAACTTCGTCATATCTCTTACGTCTTGCCTAGTGCTGATTTTCACTAGATTATCGAAGTTCATATGGCCCATCCTTCTATGCCATAGCTAACTTTCATCAATTTGACTCATGTAGCATTTCTCTCCCTTAACTTCACTGAGTATGTACAAGTTGTTTTGTTGTTATGTGTGCATCTGCAATTGATTTTCTTGTATCTGTTTTCCTAATCTCACAACCTTGAGCATAAAACGCGAGAGTGTGTCCTTGATCACACATTTGACTGACACATGAAGGTTATGCTTCAAGCCTTCAACATACAATGCATTTTATGTTTTTGTTTTTCCATTATCAAGGCTAAGGGTACCTTTTCCAGCTATTCTCGCCGTTGCATTATCTCTGAATTTTATCGTGCCTTCACTCATTTCCTTCAAGGAGAGAAATTTGCTTGCCCCTAGTCATGTGACTTGTGCATCCGCTAGCAATATACCATTGCTGCCCTTCGTTTTGTGCATGAAAAGTTGTTTGCACAAGCATATATTTCTCTTTGGCCTGATTAGATTCCTCTTGCTTCTGTTTCCAAATTTCTATAGGTTCTCTTTTCTTTACCATAGGAGCATTCACTTTCTTGTTTTGTCTAGGGGGTTCTACAACAAAAATTCTACAGAACCATGCTATATGTCCATAGTTATTACAATTATAACATACAATGTTATTCTCTTTGTAATTCGATAACGAGGCAAATGAGTTATAGTTTCTACTTGAAACTCCATAAGTACATTTGCCATTGTCCCATGCATACCTATTTCTTGCATGTGTCCACTCCATTGCTCTATTACCAAAATGATTACATGAAAAACAATAACCAAAGAAAGAATGTTGGAACCTGGTCATGTGTGCCTGCCTTGGAAGAAAGAACTTTTTAAATTTGTCCTTGTTATCTTTTGGAGGAATGCTTGTTTTCTGTGGGACTTGATTCTCTTTCTTCTTGTTGATAAGACTGTTGAGAAGATCTGCATAGCTTTTTGTCTTTTCCTCATTTGCCTTCTTTGGTGGCTCTTTGTGATCTTTGTTGGCCATCTAATTTTCTTTATATCCAAGACCAGTGTTTATAAATGGTGACCTCTACCCATTTATGATATCATCTAACATCTTGGTACTCTTTTCAAATTTGAGGCTTCTGTTCAGCTTGGTGGTTGTTTTCTCTAGTTCCTTCCTCAAGGAGACAATCTCGGATTGTAACCTCACAATTTTCTTCCTCTTTGCTTAATTGGATTCGCACCTCCTCTTCAATTCTTTTTGCTTCTTCAAGTTGAATCTTGAGGTTGATGATAATTGTTTCGGATTCCTCAAGGTCTTGGGATATTTTTGCTCTTGAATCACAATCCTCTTTTGCATATTTCTACAGCTGCAATTTTATCTTCAAATTTATTTTCTCAAGCTGCTTGATCTCGCTTAAGGCACAAACGAGTTCTTCTTCAAGATCTACCTCTCCATCTTCAACATTTTCCTCTTCGAAGGTGTTCACTTGGAGAGGCATCATTTTTTATTTCTATAGCCATAAACAAAGTTTCTTCTCTGTCACTGTCTGACATGTTCTCATCACTTTCCTCAGCTGAGCTACTATCTTTTTTGGAATAGAGGTTTTTTCTTGCGCTTACCAAACTTTTTCTTATATTCGTTTTGTTTGAAGCTTATTTTGTATTGACGTTTGCTTTCCTTCTTATTCCTTACCTCATTATGATTTTCCTCATCGTCACTATCATCCTTATATGGACACTTAGCAACAAAATGTCTTAATTGTTACAATTAAAACATTTAAAAGGTAGCTTCCCTTTGTATTCGCCGTATCCTTTCTTAAGCTTTCTTACAAAAAGGGCCTTCTTTTCATCTTGGTCATCACTGGTGTCATCGTTTGATTCAGGTTCTTTATTCTTTACTTTCTTTGAAGCTTTAAAAGTTGCCTCCTTCGATGGCTTTTCCTTTTCAGTTTTCATTTCATACGTCGTGAGAATCCCATGCAACTCATGCATTGTTAATGAGTCTAAGTCCTTTATTTCTTCAATAGCCAAAACTTTTGCATCAAATCTCAAGGGAAGTGACCTTAACACTTTTTGAACGATCATAGATTCTTCAATCTTTTCGCGGAGTCCTCTGATGGTGTTAACAATTTCATCCACATGAAGAAGATATGCCGCAACATTTTCTTCATCTTTCATTTCAAGCTCTCGAATCGTCTCCTATGAGTTTGGAGTTTTGCCTTCCTCACTTTCTTGTCACCTTCATAGATGTTCTAAAGTTTATCCCACATTTCCTTTGCTGAATCGCATTGCATAATCTTTACAAACTTTGATTCTGATAAGCCACCAAAATAACGTTCATGGCTTTGGCATTATCCTCACTAGCCTTTTTTCTCGCTGGATCCGTTGGTGGAGTTGTTGGCGTAACATATCTATTCACCATTGTTTGCCAGCTATCAAAACCAAGGGCCATTAAATAAGTATGCATCCTTGCACTCCAGAATGCATAGTTTGTTCTGTCGAACAATGGAGCCTTGTTTGTGGAGAAACCTTCCTGTACGTGATGACTAGCCATGTGTGCTCCTGGGATCTACTTTTTAGCAGTTAGATTGAGTTTGAAGGAACCGCTTTGATATCAATTGTTAAGCACACGATACACTGAGAGGGGGTGAATCAGTGTATAATAAAACTTTAACTTTCATAAATTAATGTTCACAAAGAAAGCATTCACACAAGTTTTAATAATTAAGCAACACAATATTTACGTGGAAAACCCTCTCTCGGAAAAAACCACAAAACAAAGTTGCTTGAATCTATTGTCCAAATCCAGCCGTAAAACAAAAATCTTTTTACAAAATTTCGTAAGTACCAACCTACTTGGAGACACCAATCCCCACTGCCAAGCACCGACTTAGCAAGAGAAACCAACCTCTTTGTTCTGAGGCACCGATCTCCAATGAAACAATCTTCCACCTTACTATTGTTGCTTCATCAACGAATGACGGCAAATTCATTCTCCTCTTCTTCTCCACAAAAATCTGTTTATGCTTGAATGATGGAAATAATTATATGTCATATGTTTTCCAATCTTCTATCCGCCTTATATAGCCTCCGAAGGCTCTTCACAAAGGAGTCGTCCCATCCAAGAGGCACCTCTTCACCAAAAGATGTGTCCGTTGACATTTTCGTTGACAATTCCATTGATATTTTCGTTGGCAATTCCGTTGACATCAATTACAATTCCTTTGACATCAATGACAATATTCCAAAAGGTTCTTCTCCTGGATTAACAACCTTGGTTTTGGTACTCTAAGCCAGTGCTTTGATTGAGGCAGTGAAACCACCTGCACAAGTAATTGTGCATTTGATTGAAGCATTGTAGCATTCGGCACACATCCTTTATGATGGAGTCTCTAGTAGTGCATTCTCCTGTGCATTCTATATGATGGAGTCTCTCTCCACACTTACATTAAGTTTATTGTAATAGAGTCAACAAGTCTATACAAGCACCTTGCTCAATGCTTAGGGCAATTACTTTGTCTTGTTTCGCATCAAACACAATACGTTGCTTCCCAGAGAAATTTATAGCAATGTCGGGATTTTTCATTAACTAATAGACAAGGGCTTTTTATATATGCTAGGAACATACCTAACATTCCTTACTACGATTTTTTTCCACATTATTCAATATTATGAAAATATCTCCTATCCCTCTAGTGCAAGTTATTCCCCATCAACGAATAAAACCAAATAAAAACTATTTGTATTTGACATACTAGTCCTTATGACATGTCAAATGTTTGGATGTTCCTTAATCAATGAACAAACAATTGGTAGCACTATCATTTGAGCACGATGCCACAAAGGCACAGTCTTCCCCAGAACTCGTTCATTTTCAACTGTTGCCACATTTGCCTAACTGCTTTTTTGAGAAAGAGCATATTGTATGACGGTAAAAGCACTTCACTTAGTACTTGGAAGATGAATCAATAGAGATATGTTTCCACTTCCCCTTTGACTGGACAACAAATGAACTCTTTGTTTGTCCAACATTGGATTCATATACCTGTGTCTGCCTGTGTTCCTTTTGCAACAAATAGGAATTGACTTGATCGGATGTTAGGGTTTGGCCTTCTGCCATCAAGTGTAAAGCCTCTATGAAAGATTCATATGAGGGTGCCAAGCTATTTAGAACAAGAGCAACTGTGTCGTCATCATCCACTGTTTTGTTTATAGCAATGCGTTGGTCTTGGAGATCTTTCATTTGAAGATGTTCTGACAGGGACCCATCCTTAGTCATCTTTGCGGAAAATAACAAATTATTTAGTTACAAGACCCGAATTTTCTCTGATGTTTGATACATGTATTGAAGAATGGGCCAAAGCACACTTGCCACAATGGGATTTTGGACCTCATGTATCAAATCATCTGAAACAGATAACTTCAACAATAGAAGAGGCTTCTTATGATGCTTGTCGATTTGGAAAAATTAGCAGGTTTTGATTTTTTGTCAAGAATAATTTTATCAGAGTCATGATATTCCACAATTGTTAAATTTTTTTGACTCAATATGTTGTAGTTTTGACCAATTAACTTTTGCGTTTCCAACATAACTAAATTTTGAATATTGGCCATGATTCACACAATATTTGAACTCCGACCCGAAATTCAATGCAAAAGGGAAATGCATAGTCTATAATATGAATTTGCTACAATCTGAATGTCAAATTACTTATAGTCTAACTACACTTTGAATATATAGTTGTAATATCTGCACTGATGTTTCGATTTCCCTTGAAAGCATTTGATTCTAGAATATTCTGGTTCACCATTCTTCCTTCTTACTTCAAACTGCATTTGGGTCTTCTACTATGCCACACTTTCTACTCAGGTGTTTGGAAATCAATTACCAAAGCAAAAATGTCAACCCTTGTGGTTCGTCAATACACAAACTTCAACATTGGACTGTATATGCTGCAAAACACGTGACTATACACGAAAATCGCAAAACAGATTGTATATTTGTGCCCTTCCTTTCCTTACAAAAACTAGAAAATCACTTAGCAAATCACGATTTGTCAATTGGGAGCTGCATGTCTCTTTCGTTCATGTATTGTGTCTTCCTTCCTTGATCTGGCTTGATACACCCTTGATCGATGTGCAAAAATGTCCACTCCACATTTTGGTCCTCCTGTGGTTTGCAACATGATTTGGACGCCATGATCTACATGACGCTTTTTTTAATACCTCTTCTGTTGAGCACACACCACACTGAGAGGGGGGGGGGGTGAATCAGTGTGTAATTTTAATTTACTTTCTTTCTAATTAACTTTCATAAAGAAACAATTCACATAAGAACAAGTAAATGCACAACACAAAATTAATGTGGAAAACCCTCGGTGGGAAAAACCACACTTGAAAGGTTGCTTGGATCTACTGTCCAAATCCAACCAAGCTTGATACACCCTTGATCGATCTGTAAAAATGTCCACACCACATTTTGGTCCTCCTATGGTCGGCAACATGTTCTGGACGCGATGATCTACATGACGCTTTTTTAATACCTTTTCTGTTGAGCACACATCACACTGAGAGGGGGGGGGTGAATTAGTGTGTAATAATAATTTACTTTCTTTCTAATTAACTTTCATTAAAAAACCATTCACATAAGAACAAGTAAATGCACAACACAATTTACGTGGAAAAGCCTCGGTGGGGAAAAACCATATACTTGAAAGGTTGCTTGTATCTACTGTCCAAATCCAACCATAAGATTAATAATTTTTTTTACAAAAGTTCTGTAGGCACCAACCTACTTGGAGACACCAATCCCCAATGCCAAGTACCAACTTAGCTCTAGACACCGATCTCTTTAAATTGAAGCACCAACTTCACTGCCAAGCACCGACTTAGTGAAAGACACCGATCTTTTTGAATTGAAGTACCAACTTCATTGCCAAACACCGACTTGCAAAGGACACTGATCTTTATGTTTTGAGACACCGATGTCACTTAAACAATTTCCACCTTCTCACTATTGCTTTGTCAACAAATGATGGCACAATCAAGTTTCGCTCTTCTCCCTCTTCTCCTTGTATATTATAGAAAGAATTATTTATTGCTTTCTAACTCCCATTCATTTCTCTTTTATACCTCTTTATGCCTCTTGGAATGGGTGTGATTTCTCCCAAGGGATATGATCTCTCCAAAGGTGGTCGACCATCATTAATACATATTTGATTGCAAATTAAAAATATTTTATTGATGGTCAGCGTGTTAATTGTTGTCCGTCACACTGGGCGAGTCCGTAGCTACTGATTGAGTCCGGAGCTTTGGGCGAGCTTGAAGCTATTGAGCGAGGCCGGAGCTCTGGGCGAGTCCAAAGCTAGTGAGTGAGTCCGAAGCTCTAGGTGAGTTCGAAGCTACTGAGCGAGTCTGAAGCTTTGGGCGAGTCTAGAGCTATTGAGTGAGTCTGAAGCTCTAGGTGAGTTCTAAGCTATTGAGCGAGTTCGAAGCTCTGGGCGAGCCAAAGCTACTGAGCTAATTCGAAGCTCTGGGCGAGTCCAAAGCTCGCCTTTCACTTTGCCTTTGACATCAATGACGATATTTCAACAATCTTCCCCTTTGTCATTGATGGCAATCCTGTAAAAAAAATAGTACATGAACTCCCCCTTGCTGTAGTTCTCCTTTGCTCCCCCTTTCTTTAAATCTCCCCCTTTAACATCAATGGCAAAGAGAAGTACAACATAATCACAATGTATATCACCAAAATATCCATGGAGCTGAATAATACTATGATTAGCTCCCCCATAATCCATGCTTTTTTTGATGGATTTAATGACTAGATAAAGAATGGATCACTCCCAATTTCTGCCTTAGAAACTCAAAAATTTCTTTTGGGAGGGGCTTCGTTAAGATATCTGCTATCTGTTCCTTTGTGGTAATGTTCTCCATCTTTACTTGTTGATCTGCAACCTGTTCTCTTAGAAAATGATACTTGATAGAAATATGCTTAGTTCTTGAATTCATAGTTGGATTCTTGGAGATGTTTATTGCACTTGTATTGTCACAAAAAATAGAAATTGGATTGACATACTGAATTTTAAAATCACTCAAGGTTTGTTTCATTAAAAGGATCTGTGTACAACATGATGCAACTGCTATGTACTCAACTTCAGCTATGGACAAGGAAACTAAGGGTTGTTTCTTACTCAACCATGACACAAGACTCTTTTCAAGAAAAAATGCACCTCCACTTGTGCTCTTTCTATTATCAATGTTGCCTGCCCAATTTGCATCAATATAAGTTGTCAAAGTGAAGTCCTTTCCTCTTGAGTAACACAAACCAAGATCCATAGTGCCTTTGAGATACCTGAATATCCTTTTGACTACTTTCAAGTGTGTTTCTTTTGGTGTTGCTTGAAATATGGCCACTAGACCTACTGCCTGCATGATATCTGATCTTGATGCAGTAGTATACAATAGACTTCTAATCATTGATCTATACAAGGTCTGATTGACTTCTGTTGACTCATCATTTTTGCTCAACTTACACTTTGTTACCATTGGAGTACTTACTGATTTACCATTGTCCATATTGAATTTCTTTAACCTTTCCTTAATGTATTTGGTTTGAGAGATGAAGATTCCTTTACTTGACTGAGTAATTTGCAATCCAAGGAAAAATGATAACTCTCCTAACATTTACATTTCAAATTCTTGTTGCACTATGTTTGCAAATTCTTGAGACATCTTCTCATTGTCTCCGCCAAAAATAATGTCATCAACATACACAACCACAATTAATAGGTTCTCACCTTCAGCCTTGATGTATAGGTCATTGTCAGCCACTGCTCTCTTGAAACCTTGATCAAGCATCTATCAAGCCTAGCATACCAAGCTCTAGGGGCCTGCTTTAGTCCATACAATGCTTTCTTCAGCCTACACACATAGTCGTTATTCCCTGATAGAGAGAAACCTTCAGGTTGTTCTATGTAAACCTCTTCTTCAAGATTCCCATTGAGAAATGCAGACTTCACATCCATCTGATAGACCTTTAAATTCTTGAATCCAGCATATGCTAAGAATAGCCTTATGGCTTCTAATTTTTTTCACAAGTGCAAAAGTCTCCTCAAAGTCAATACCACTTACTTGAGCATAGCCTTTACAGACCAGTCTTGCCTTGTTCCTTGTTACCTTTTCATCTTTATTCAGTTTGTTCCTAAAGAGCCATTTAGTTCCAGTTACATTCTTGTCCTTTGGTCTGGAAACAAGTTCCCAAGTTTCATTCTTCTCTATTTGGTTCAATTCTTCTTCCATGGCATTGATTCAATGCTTATCATTGTTGGCTTCTGAAAAGCTCTTCGGTACTATCTTCGACAATAGATAGAAGTTTACATTTTCCGATGTATTCATTAACCTTCTCCTAGTTTGCACTCCAACATCAATATCACCGGTGATTTGATTTTGTGCATGATTTTTTTGAACGACTCTGGATGATGCCCTTGTATTTTCCCTTTCTTTTTCTTCTGCTACTTCTTTCTTGAAGTTTGATTCTTCTGAATGAATATTAGTTGGTACACTCACTTGTTTAGGCCTAGTTTCATCCATTCTAACACTGGCACTCTCTACAATTGTTTGCAGCCTTTTATTATAACATCTATAGGCTTTACTCTTTGAAGAATAACCAAGAAAAATACCTTCATTGGCTCTTGAGTTGAACTTCCCCAATTCTTCATCATCTCTTTTGATGTAGCATTTGCTTCCAAACACTTTGAAGTATTTGACCAAAGCTGGTCTACCCTTCCACAATTCATATAGTGTTTTACTATTGTTTACCTTCATTTGTCCTCTATTCAAGATGTAAAGCATGGATTCTTTTAGCATTATTCTTGCCATTTCTTGCATAGTTCGATTTTTTCTCTCTACTACTCCATTTTGCTATGGAGTCTTAGTGGCTGAGAAATGTCTATTCATGCTCTTCATAGAATTCATTTGAGAGTAACTCACCCCCTCTTAGGCATTTGATCTTTAGATCCATTTCATTTTCAACCAAAGCTTTAAATTTTTCGAACGCCTCGGATTTCTCATTTAGAAAGACAACCCATGCCATTCTAGAATAATCATCAATAAGCAACATAAAATAACTCTCACCTTGTATGCTTTGAGTTCTTGTGGGTCTACACAGATCTATGGATCAATTCCAATGGCTTAGTTGTCGAGTACTCTTTTGATCTGAAACTCGATCGTGTTTTCTTCCCATGCTGACATTGCTTACAAATAGTGTTTGAGGGTTGTGTGATTTTCAGCATGTCTCTTACAACATTCTTAGTGCTGATTTTCACTAAATTGTCAAAATTCATATGGCCCATTCTTTTATGCCATAACTAGCTTTCATCAACTTGACTCATGTAGCATTCCTCTCTTTTTATTTCATTATGTACAGATTATTTGATGTTCTGTTTGCGTTTGCAACTAATTTCCCTGTGTCTGCTCTTGTGATCTCGCAGCCTTGGGCATAAAATGTGAGCATGTGTCCTTGATCACACATTTGGCTGACACTCAATAGTTTATGCTTCAACCCTTCAATGTACAAAACAGTTTCAGTTTTTGTCTTTCCATTATCAACGCTGAGGGTACCTTTTCCGGCAATCCTAGCCATAACATTATCCCCAAACTTTACTGTACCTTCACTCATTTTCTTCAAAGTGAGAAATTTGCTTTTATCACCTGTCATGTGGCTTGAACACCCACTGTCAATATACCACTACTGCCCTTCATCTTGTGCATGAAACGCTATTTGAACAAGCATATATTTTTCCTTTTTTCGATTAACTTCCTCTAGCTTCTCTCTCCATATATTTGTAGATTCCTTTTTCTTTATAACCGGGGTATTCACCTTCTTGTTCTGTTTAGGGGTTTCTATGAAAACACTCCTACAGAATCGTGTTATATGTCCATAGTCATTACAATTATAACATATAGTATTATTCTCATTGTAATTCGATAGTGGGACAAATGAGTTATAGTTTCTATTGGAAACTCCATAAGTGCCTTTTCCATAGTTCCATGCATATTCATTTCTTGCATGTGCATTACACTCTATTGCTCTATGACCAAATTGATTGCAAGAATAACAATAACCATAGAAGTAGCTTGTGTATGTTATCACATTGTTCTACTTTGATGGAAATGATCTTCTGAGATTTCTAACAGAGTTCTTACCTCTGTTTTCTCTATGAGGAGAATTGACATGCTTTGTCTTCTTTTCACTTTCTATATTCACAGACCTCTTAAGTGCATCTGCATAGTTCTTTGACTTCTCTATATTTACTTTCTTTGATGAGTCTGTAGATTTTGAACTTTTGCCCTTTTTCAGTGTTCTTTTGGTTCTCATCATGAACAGTGACCTTTGACTATTTAGTATGTTACTCAACACTCTGGAACTCAAATTTTGATATGTTCTTCAACTCATTTATTGCCTTCTCCAATTCTAATTTCAAGACAATTATTTCAGATTCTTGCATTTTGCACTTGTCCTCCTTTGTTTTCAATTTGGCTCTTATTTCCTCGATTCTTTTCATTTCCTCTAATTGAGTTTTTAAGCCACTGATAACCTTGTCTGATTCTTCAACATTTTGTGTCATCTTTGTTTTCAATGCAATATCTGCCTCTTCATATTTTTGAATTTGTACTTTGTTTCAAATTCTTTTTCTTCAGCATTTTTCTCTCTCAAGGCACAAATCAGCTCTTCTTCAAGATCTACCACTCCATTTTCGACGTCATCCTCTTCTTCCAATGTGTCTGTACTTATCGAGGCTTTGTGTTTTGTTTCTATTGCCATGAATAGGGTTTCCTTTCTGTCACTGTCTGATATTTCTCCATCCTCTCCTCGGCTAAGCTACTATCTTTTTTGGAATAAAGGCTTTTCTTGTGCTTATTGGAATATTTCTTATACCCACTTTGTTTGAAGTTTTTCTTGAAGTGAGGCTTGCTTTCCTTTCATCATTATTATTTTGTTCATATTCACTATCATCCTTATGAGGACACTTGGCAGCAAAATGTCCTATCTTACCACAATTAAAGCATTTGAAGGGTAACTTACCTTTGTATTTTCTGGACCCCCTTTTAAGCTTTCTGACAAACATAGCCTCCTGTTCATCTAGTTTGTCATTGGTTTCATCGCTTGATTCAATTTCTTTGTTTTTTGCCTTTTTTGAGGTTTTGAAGGTTGCTTCCCTTTTGGATGGTTTTTCTTTTTCAGTCTTCATCTCATATGCCGTGAGAATTCCATGTAACTCATCCATTGTTGATTTGTTTAGATCCTTTACTTATTCGATCGCATAAATTTTTGCATCGAATCTTAAAGGTAGAGACCTTAGTATCTTTTGGATGATTACAAATTCTTCGACTTTTTCACCGAGCCCTCTGATAATGTTGACAATTTCATCTACACGAAGTAGATAGGCTGCAATGTTTTTATCCTCGCTCAACTTCAAACTTTTGAATTGTCTCCTGTGAGTTTGAAGCTTGGCCATCTTTACTTTGTTATCTACCTCATAGATGGTCTTAAGTTTATCCCAAATCTCCTTCGTCGAGTCACACTGCACTACTTTTACAAACTCTGATTCTGATAAACCACAGAGAATAGCATTCATGGCTTTTGCATTATTTTCACTAGACTTCTTTCCTGCTGTATCTATTGGTGGAGTTTGTGGCACTGTGTATCCATCCACAATTGCTCGCCAAATGTCAAAACCAAGGGCCATTAGATATGTCCTCATCCTTATACTCCAGAATGCATAATCTGTCTCGTTGAACAATGAAGCCTTGTTGGTGGAGAAACCTTCCTGACCCTGATGATTGGCCATGTGTGCTTTCGAGATTTGCCTTCCAGTGGTTAAACTGATCCTGAAGGAACCTTGCTCTGATACCAATTGTTGAGCACACACTACATTGAGAGGGGGGGTGAATCGGTGTGTAATAATAATTCATTTTCTTTCTAATTAACTTTCACAAAGAAACCATTCACATAAGAACAAGTAAATGCACAACACAAAATTTATGTGGAAAACCCTCGGTGGGGAAAAACCACACTTGAAACGCTGCTTAGATCTACTGTCCAAATCCAGCCATAAGATTAATAATTCTTTTTACAAAAGTTTTGTAGGCACCAACCTACTTGGAGACACCAATCTCCAATGCCAAGCACCAACTTAGCTCTAGACACTGATTTCTTTAAATTGAAGCACCAACTTTATTTCCAAGCACCGACTTAGTGAAAGACACTGATCTCTTTGAATTGAAGCACCAACTTCATTGCCAAGCACCGACTTAGCAGAAGACATTGATCTTTCTGTTTTGAGACATCGATCTCACTTAAACAATTTCCACCTCATTGTTGCTTTGTCAACAAATGATGGCCCAATCAAGTTTTGCTCTTCTCCCTCTTCTCTCTCTTCTTCTCCTTGTATATGATAGAATTATTTCTTGCTTTCTAACTCCCATTCATTTCTATTTTATACCTCTTTATGCCTCTTGGAATGGGTGTGATTTCTTCCAAGGGATACGATCTCTTCAAAGGTGGTCGGCCATCATTAATACATATCTGACTGCAAATTAAAAATATTTTATTGCTGGTCAGCGTTGTTAATTGTTGTCCATCACATTGGGCGAGTCCGTAGCTGCGGATTGAATCCGGAGCTCTGGGCAAGTCCGAAGCTATTGAGCGAGTCTGGAGCTCTGGGCGAGTCCGAAGCTACTGAGCAAGTCCGAAGCTTTGGGTGAGTTTGAAGCTACTGAGTGAGTCCGAAGCTCTAGGCAAGTACAAAGTTCTGGGTGAGTCCGAAGCTTGCCCTTCACTTTGCCTTTGACATCAATGATAATATTCGAACATCTTCAAATCTCATCGTTCACATGCCAACAATCTTCTTAGGGCTGCCCCAAACATCTAGTTCTCTTCTTCATCCATACCCAATTAGGGATTTCTCGAACGCCTACAACTTGTTGTTCGTACCCTTCTCCTAGGGCTTCCATGAACAATGGCTTTGATACCAATTTTAGTAAGGATGAAGGAAAGAATGAAGAGAAATGGAATGTACACAACATACTAGCATAGTAGTGTGTCCTCCTTTTATTAAGCATAAAGAAGTTATTTCAGTTGAGGAGGTTGATAACTGAACATTAGTTAATAGATAACTAATAGTTCATCAATAACTTTAATAGGATCCTTTGCACTTAGAAAGGATTGAAGATTATATTACTCATCAATGAGTAAACCAAGCGAATTCAAAATAGAAAGTATGGGTAAAGGAGTAAGCATGCTTCCCCAAAGAGAAAGACAAAATAAGGTTCGACAAGCAAAGGAGCCATGGAAAGAAAGAAAGAAAATATGAAGGCAAAGTTGATAAGAAGCGTTCTTTATGGCAAATCAGGGAGCATCAATAAAAGATGCTTCAAAAGAAGGGATGATGTAGAAAAGCATCTAAAGAAGCTACAAGGGCCATTTAAAAACATGACTCTCCAAGGATCATCATCAAGGTAATGATTTCTTTATTACTATTCGAGCCTTGCATATCCCACTCTAGTGCATATGAATTCATAATAGATTCATGGTATTCTCATCAGATTGCCAAAGATATAATGATGTTTGATTATCTTCTTAAAAGAATCATGGGTTCAAGTTTGGATACCCATGTACCATACCACTGGTCCCAAAATAAAAACGACAAATCCGCTTGTCGATTATATTCAAGATCAAAAGAATCAAATGATATTGATCACTTTTTAGTGATTGAATAAGGATCGAAAGAGTTAAAGGATCAAAAGGAAAAAGGCCATTTACATGGGATTTATTTTGATCATGGGTTAAGTGTGCATCTACTTAAGTTACTATCTTTCATTATTTATTTTTTTACTCATTGCTTTGATTAAGTTACCATGTATTTGTTTTTAAAATTTTTAACTTATTATTATAATTTTTTTGATAGATGAACAAGGGTTGAAGGGGACCCTTCCTTGGTAAAATTAGACAAATAACAAAGAGAAAAAATGATTACAATAGGCTGAAGCCTAGGTCAAAGAGCAATGCTCAAACAGGGAGGCTACTCTAAAGAGTCGCATAAACAAAGGCCTAGCTATCAGCTGAACTAAGAAGGTCAAATCTAGTAGACAAAGAATCATGTAAATTCTAACAATACCTTAACCCATCAAAAGGCCCTTAACTAATTATTGGCTCCTCAACAAGGCCACCCCTTTGGCAAGGGGTAGGCGACCTCCTTCCCCTTAGGGAAAAAAGGGAATTTAGAGTTCTTTGCAAACTGCCATCAATGGCCACCCAAGAGTCCATTTGCAATTTCTTAGCCTTCGATTTCTTGCCTCTGTGTTTAGGAGCACCATAATTTGAAATGGATAACAAATCCTTTTTTGGTTCGATGCCTAGAGGCACAAGGGAGGCAATATCTTCTTGCGAATGAGACCCAATCTCCTCCAAACCTATTTGCACCCCTGGGGTAAGCCATTTAACTTGTAAAACTTGGACCCGGTCTGACCAAATCTTGTCTTCCAAACCCAAATTCGACTCATTTGCATCCGTCTCTTTGCGTTGAACCTTTGCATCCACCTTCCCCAAAGACAAAGACATACTCTTTGTCTCTTTAGTATGAAAGCCCAAATCTACTGACAATGAGTGTGACAGTCTAACTTCTTTCAGAGTTGTTAGTTGCCCAATGACCAATCCTAAAATTGGGTCCTTGCAATAGTGGGTAAAGTCGATTGCCTTCTCGAACATGACTTTGTCAATCAATGGGCTATCAAGTCTCTGAATCTCAACTTCCTCTTGAGACTTCCTCTTAGAGGTGTTCAAACCATTCAGCCTACAATCCAAATCATCTTTTGCAGATTGATTGCGAGTTGTGCCCACAATTTTTGACATGTTGGATGTAGAAAAGGAATTGGCGGTGCCTACGGTACATGAAAAGACCTATTGTCGTCCGTAGAGATTGAAGAAGGCTTGATGCTTTGAAAACTTCGAGTGACCTTGGGAATCAGATTGGGACTCACAGCCAACCTTTTCAACCTCACGAATTGAGACGACCTGAACCTAGTGGGAAGCTTGGATGAACAACTCAAAAAAAAATGCCCTGCCTAATTGCACCTGAAGCATCAAAAAGGGAGGCCTTCAATATTAAAAAACTATATCCAATTTCCTTTCGAGGAAACCATCTTGACAGAGTGAGGGATGGGCTTAGATAAATCTACCATGGCATAGATTCTGACAAAGTTTTTGTGGGTCAATAGGCGGATCATTATCAATCTTGACAAATCGGCCCATCTTGGATATCATTTGCTGAAGCAAGACAGGAGCTCTGAAAACTAGAGGTAGGTTACAAATGGATCCAAATGGGTACCAGTGAGATAACCGTTGATGCAAGATCTGAAAATGGGCTCCAAGGGGAAACGAATACACTACTCTTCTCAAAGAATCATGGTCCATTTCTCTAAACAAACTCCTTATCTTCTTCGGAGGAGAAATGAACTAAAACAAAGTCATTACCTAAAAGGGAAACTAAGGGAACAGGGACCTCACTCCATGAGAAATTCATTCATTGAATAATTTTGTCAACAGAAGGTTGTTTCCCTGAGAATTGAAAGACGAAAGATCTGTTGTTTGTCTTCAAATTTTGAAGACATTCATCGTTGATGGTCAAATCTGGCGGCTCCTTGGAGAATTCTACTGAGACATTTGCAAAGGAGAGGGATAGGGGCATCATCTTGACCCAAGCTCGACAACAACTCAATAGCTTGAGCCCTAGAATTCCAATCGGGTGGATCGTTTGGGGAGGATACAGTCACTGCCGGCTCCCCATGTGATCTTTTGACTGCTGCGCCACCCCTGTCTATGAAAACCCTAGAGAATTCATGCCTTTGAATACAAACAAGGACCGAATTAGGGTTGGAGAGAAGTTTCCTTTTGCAAAATTTACTGCAAGAGTGAAATGAATTTGGAGCATTGGAACATTTTGCAAATATGAGGGAAGACCCCCACATGAGCCGTCATGTTTCCATCTTTGAGGGTTTTGCCTAGGGCTCTAGCGTCGCACTTCATAGCACACTTGGAGCTCTTCCCCCCGTCCTTGGTCACCTCATGCTTTGGCTCCAATGTGGAATTCAAGCTTCTTTGTCTGCCACTCGCCACTCCTTGGGCACTCCACGCGCACCGTTCTCCACTCTACCTCTGCTCGCCCCCTGCTAGCTTGCTCGCACCTCACTCTTCTCACAGGTGCACCCCAACTACTTGGCATTTTTCAATCTGACTTAATTTAATTTATTTTATTACTATTTAATTTTTTGTTTTTGTTAAATTTATATTTCATACTAATTAATATTACATTTTATTTTATTATTAATTTATTCTATGTTTGGACTTTATTTTATCAATTTATTTTATTTAAATTAAAATTTATTTTTATCTATTTTTGTCATTATTTTATTTTATTATGTTTATTACTTTTTTGTATATTTATTATTATTTTATTTTATTTAATATTAATATGTTATTTTATTTTATATTTATATTTTATTTTATTTAATATTTATATTTTAGTTTATTTATATTTTTATTCTTTTCTTTATATGTCGGCCAAATTATCCCCCCTTTAAGTTTTTGTTTGTGTCACAAGTACTATTTAGGACCTTGGTGTATCTTCTTCCTATTCAAGCATTGGTTTCAATCTTCTCTTCCTTGAAGATGGATCCAGTAGTGAGATCTGAAACGTCAGAAAATAACTTTGTTACACAGTTGATCCTTGAAGAACCCTATTTATTTTCTTGATGTCTCCAAGGAAAAAAATACAAAAACATGCTAGCTATTTGATTAAAATGAGATATGTTTTAATCTCCATTCATTAAAGAGGACATTTTTCAAAGGAATGAAATGCATAACATTTGATCCAATTCATCTTGACATGCAATATTCTTTTAACAAAAACTATTATTTGAGACATCTTTGCTTCCTACATGGCCAAGACTCCTTGATCTTGTGGTCTGCATGAATTTGGGAATATTTTGGGATGGTGATCAGTCAGTTAACAATTAGTCTTGTGTTGCAAGCTGAATAATGTTCAAATATAAATGGAGCTTATCAGAAAGCAAGCGGATCTTCTAGCGAGCGATAACACCTATTCTTTGATTCATTTTATAGTCTCAACTTTTCCTTATTCTGTTTCCCTATGTTGATTATTCCAATTCCTTACATGTTCGTTATTTTCTCCATTGCCAAGGTCATTACATACTCCAGTGTTAAGAGTCTCGGAGAGATTCAAATCCTTGGATTTATAAATCTTCATGTTTGAGTAGTTTGCACAGGGATGATATTGTGTCATTTAATACCCTTGATCCCATTTGTAATTTGGGACTTTGGATGATACTTGTTTTGTTTTCGGATGACTCTAATATCAATAAAGTGGTCGAAGAGGTTTCCCAATGTGTTTTAATTAGATTCTTTGATGTGTTCACGACAATTCATATTACTTGCTTTCATGTTGTGGCTATAATGTCAATATGATTTTATAGTAATGTCGATATGATTTTATAGAAAGATCCTTGGCCTCGCTGACTTTCTCTCATGTAATGTTATTTGTAACTTTGATAGTTAAATCTCTCAATAATATTTCACTTGCTTCTCTTTTCGCACCATTCTAATTTCAAACATTTCCATATGTTCAAGTGCTTTGATTGAATGGTTGCCCAAAGGATCAAGGATCTGGTTACATAGTTAAAACAACTTATTTTAATCACAATCAGTTTAAATTCTGTTTCTAAAGAGCTTAAAGATTAATCTTAAGAGCTAGTGAATCTTGAGTATATTTTTAAATCTTTGGAAAAATTCATAGGGATACCCACTCGAGTCAAATTCATATTTGACTTTAATGTACAAGGATTGTGTGTGAATTCCTAGACTGCCTATAGATGATGATCAACAAGAGACAACTTTTCCATAAATGATAATTCGAAGACTGCGCATGAAGACATCACTATTGAAGGCATTGATTATTCATCGGATTTAGGAGAGAGTCCATCCTATGGTACTTCTTAACATGATCATTGAGATTCAGATAGAGAATCTTCCCACAAAGCCAAGGAAGACCATTTTTTGAGAACAAAAGTTTGATGAATGATTCGAGGAGATGAGACACAAAGGAGGACTTGGAAAACATGGTCAAGGCAATGTCAGTCCTATAAAGCCTAGCTCTTTGTCATATAGAGCAGGTCTTGGATATTATGTGGTAGTTCTACATGATGAGTGTTCACCTCTTGATGAAATTTGATGTTTCTTCCAAGGTGTATCTTTGGTTTGATGAAACTGAGCATGATAACTCACATCAATCAAGGAGCTCTCCTGAGGTGGATCTTTGTAATGACTCTACATGGGGAGAGCAGAATGAGTTTGAGGAGCTAATAAATGTTTGAGCCTTATTGAAGGCTCTCATGTTCTCTAGATGGAACTTGTTCCTCCTCTAGAATATCATCATACCCATTATGTTATACTTTCTTTTCTTTCTTTCTTATGGGCCCCTTACGCCTGCTTGAAGGTGTCTTGTGCGTGTTTACGTTGGTGTGAAGTGCCTCCAACTTTATGATGTTGATCGTGGGGCGATATTGTATTTATTATATATATAATATGATGAAGGGCTGCACTTGTTTTTAAGATGGGTTTGCCATCCCTTGGTTTGTGGAAAATGCGAATATTGTTGAATGTCATTTGTGGATGGCCGTGTCACTCTGATCACTATCCTTGCTCCTTAAGAATGACATCATTCCTGCATTTCAGGATAGATTGGATATCAATTTTGTAGTCATCTTTTCTTTTCGGGATAGTTGTGCTCCTTTGATTTTCTATTCTTGGTCTCTCTCTTGAGACACTATCATATGGATGACCTTGATGATTTGATACACCATCTTCTTCTTTTGATGGTGATGAGATGAGGGCAGGCTTGGTTCTTCTATACTGCCTATAAATGATGAGTTGTTGCCAAGGAGTTTTGAAGATGTCTTACCAATAGTCATTGCTGCTGCTGATAATGATGATGAAATGACATCGGGCTTTGTTTATGATGAGTTGATTATAGATTTTGTTGATGATTAATACCGACAAGCTTTGCTTTTGTAGATTTGTTGCTTCTACTTCTACATCTATAACTACATCTTCACTAGAGGGCCTTGTTGAGGTTTGCACTTGATGGATCTACAAATATTCTACATTTCTTCTTTAAGTTCCTAAGCCAATGAATTTGGATTGAGGGGGGGCAAGTGGGGTAATACACACTCTTGGCTTGTAGATAGATGCAATTGACACAAGTAAAATTCTAGAATCCCAATGAACAGCTCCTTAGATTTCAAAGTGCAAGTGAAAGTGATAATACAAATGAAGGTGACAATGGTAGACCATTGAAGATGTGCTTGATGGAATCTCGGGGGAAAATGTTGATGCAAGAATACCTCGAAGTTAGGATTAATGGGGGATGCTAGTACATTAAAATGCATCTATATGTAATCCCGATCTTTTGACTTTATTCCCATGAGTCACTAGGCTTGTGTGGTATCCCTTAGATGACATGTATATGGACCCACTTTAGGTACATCTTCCCCATTGTACCCTTGGTCCACTTAGTTCATTAAGGATAGGCTAGAAATAGATGGTGGTAGTACCTTATCAATCTTACACAAGGAATAAAGTGATAGTTATGTGATGGTACTCATCGTATCTACCAAATTTTGTGTGTGATCGTACCTACCAAATCTTGTGTCTCTCACACTCTCTATATCTATGCTCTTGTGATATTGTGGATGCTTATGGATGAATGCTATGTAATGGTATTAGAGTAGAGTAGCTAAAGATCATTTCTCATAATCTTGCTTAGGGTTAACTAGATTATGGACATTATTTGTTCTAACACTTGACGGTTATATACACTTGGTAGCAATGGTTTAGTGCTATGTCACAAGGTACGCCAAACTTTATCTAAAAAATTTTGAACTTCTCTGAACTTTATCCTTATTGATCTTGAACTCGAACCTTATTCATTATTTTTACATGGGAAGTTTTTGACATGATTTTGCATCATTTTATAGATGTGGGTATATATACATATATTGACTGAAAGCAAGGGACAAAAAGCTCTCTCTCCACTCTGTGTCTTTGATATATTTATACATTTGAAAATAAATAAAAATGATACAATTTTTTTTTGTTTGAACGTAAAAGGCCTTTTTTTCTGAACTTTATCCATTGGCGATCTTGAACAAACTTTATAATCGTCGAACATGAACTTGAACTTGAACCTTATGACTTAGGTTTAGAGGAATTGCTATGCTCTTGATGCTCTAGATGACCGGGTATGGCACCTTGACATGGCGTATGATGCTCCTCAAATCACTCAGAGGGCAATATGTGGCCTTATGTTGAGCAAGATACCGCCAAACTCTCTAACTGCAGTCCAATTAGACATCATTGCAAAACATCTTTAAACTGGGAGCACATCAAAAGAAATCTTCAATAAAGAACATACATATCGTCATCATCATTTGCTTCCTTCAGGGTTTCCATTTCTAGAAGTTTCAGCAAAAAATGTTCTTTGCTTTTTTTAAGTTTACCAACACGATAACACAAAAAATATGGTTTTCCTTACTTTTCTTTGCTTGCATTAAGTTTTGACTTGTACTGTGATGTTTGCTTATATTTTGTGAGCTACAAGAGCCTTTTTCTTCTTCAAACTTGGTTTCTTCGTTGTTTTGCATTTGTTGTTCTTTCTGCAATAAATATCCTGAAATATTCTCAAAATTCCAGGTTGTTGCAGCAACTGACAAAGTTGCAATTGTTCCTTACTAAGCTTCAAGAAAACTATTTAACACAATTAATTTGAATTCTTTCTCATTTATGTTTTCACCTGAACCTACAAGTTGAATTTTGATGTCCTTTAATTTTTGTAAGAGTTCACTCATTGATCCACCATCCTTTAACTTCAAGGAATAAAGTTTGTTTTTCAAATAAAGTATCCTAGTTTCGTTTGAGTCAGCACACAAAGAAGATAATTGTTTCCGTGCAACAATACCATTGTTTGCATCAACAATAGAGGGAACAATATCATTACTGACAAAGTTTAAAACATAATAGCAAAAATCGTTTGGGCAAAAAATTGTTTTTTCAAAAGTGTAAGTGTTTTTCAAAAAATTGTGATTAATTGGGAAAAAATCAGAAAACAATTGGAAAAACATAAAACCATCGAAAAAACTATTTAAAAAAAAATTTAAAGACATTTTCATTGCATAGAGATACATATTAAGCATTTCAATTGCACATAGAATAGATACAGATTATGAGAGGAAGTTAAATGAGATTGTACGCCTTCAAAATCAGCCAACTGTTTTCTTTCATTTATTTCTAGAGTATTTAATTTGCATTACATTCGCATTTCAAAATGCATACTATTATCTTTTACAAAAGAACAAAAAATGGGGGGGGAGCCAATGGCAACAAGGTAGACTAGGGATCAACAGGGGTAGATGTTAAAGCTCTAGGGTTAGAGCTCCTCCTAATTTGAAAGACAACCTCAGTGTCATACCCAACCTTCTCCAACAAGTCAAAATCAGCTTCATCATAAATAGGCTCATCATTATTTTCAAGCCATTCAAATTTTGGATCGATCTTGCCAAGTTCAATTGGTTAATCTTCTTCGACCGCACCTAAAATTATCAAACACAATGTATATGTTAGTGACTTTGGTGAATAATACTTAGGAAGAATATAAATGGACTTATCATATGAATTGAGATTTAGAAATGAAACATTTTTTAACCTTGAGCTTTCTTTATCTTCAGGTAAATATTGTGGTGGACAAACACCAAATCATTGCCCTGTTCTTGAGTACATCGATTGCGTTTTTTGGAATATATGATCGAACAAACTCCAACTACGTTCGCAAGCAGGTGAATTGCATGGTTGACTCAAAATGTGCATTCCCATCCATCGAAGGTTTTTGGTTTTCTTTGCTAAAAAAATATCACCATTGTGTTGCCAAAACAAATTTTGTCAACATTGTAACATGCATAATTCAATCGAAATTTAACACTTTCACTGTACGTATGTAAAAACATTGTCTACCTGGTTTGAAGGTCGTCCTGCTTGTAATGGATTCCTTACTAGAGAAGGAGCCCCTTGCCAACTTGTACATCGAAAACTCTTCCATAGCTGCCTCAAAATATCCCTAGGAAACATTCTTTTTATGCACTTAAATAGGCTCTTTGTGACCTCCACATCATCTAGAAATGAGTTACTAAAGAACAACATTGGATTCAAGAAATATTCAGCTGCATGGAGGGGAGAATGCATCTGTGAATTCCATATTTTATCATCTATCTCCTATAATGGCATGTATTGGCCATGTTATTGTCCAATATGCTCTTAATAGCATCTATGACCCTATAAATTGCCTCATATAGATAACCCATGAGGGTTTATCCCCATCGATGAGTCTCAAAATTTGAACTAGAGGCTCAGAGAATAACATAATTTTCTCTACCTCTTCCCCAAAAGACTACGATAAAACACAGGCAACCACCATTTTTCCCTCCGTATGTTTCACAAAGGAAGATTCTATCCACTCAGTTAAAATGAACATTTGTATTAAATTCATTTGTTATTGGCAAAGAGATTTCAACGCAAAGAATTCGGTTGTAAACCTTGATCCCCTCACTGAAGAAGTTTCTTGCCATCTATAAATGTGTGCATTATATTAATCATTCGTGCTTTCACCCATGAAATTTTGCCTATGTCATCCAAGGTCAAATCAAGACAATGTTCCACATATGGAGTTCAAAACATAGTCTTATATTTGTCCGTAAGAAACCTTCCAACAACCATGCAAATAACAACATTATTTGTAATGAATTGGACCACATTTTGTGGCCCTGTCTCAATCCCAACCTCATTAAATAGATGAGAGAGGGTCTTTACCTATTTTATCATCTTAGATTCATTGAAACTCTTAACAAAAACTATGCAATGTCACATGACACAAGGAAGTTGACGAGTGTGCGGCTTCATCTGTCCATCCATCTAACATTATAGTGCACCCTGATTTTTGCTATTCTTTATGATGTTTTTCAAGAACATTGCTCACATCCTATACAATATCCTTCGATAAATCAATATGCAAAGCCTCGTATGATGGGGTAGTGAATCCGAAACTTGCTACTGCGATTGCATCTACCATACTTTGCTGCTATGGAGATCTCGCCACATTAAAAGACAAGCTAAAGTTGTACCAAAATTTGGAGATTGTCTTCATTGCCTGCTTGTGAACAATATTTTTCTACCCTGTACTCTCTAGCATGGGTTGCACTCCATGTGTAGTGTGAGAGCTAAAGAAGGCATGAATGTTTCCCCTGCTTGTATTTGGCCCACAAGATACTAATCCAAGGGTATATTATTAGGGAGTTATAATGAGAAATATTTCCACCATTTTTCACAGCTAAAAATATTAAATATGTTCAAATGAATGTCAACTATAAAATCTACCACATAGGATGGTTAGGGTTATTAGTTAAGGTTAGGTTCGGGTCTTTTTAATTTTGGGTGTATTTACATTTTTTTAAAGCTATTGACAACATTTAAAATTGCCTTATCATACGAGGCTTTGCGGATTGATTTGCTGAAAAAAGCGCCAAAAAAATTAGGTTGAAAAAAGCGTTTTTGGCCAAGTGTAAGAATTAATCGCGTTTACATTGCACGTTTTGCTACTATGGTTTAAAATGTACCAAATGCTTTCAAGGTTAGATGTATTATATTTGGGCTGCACTGCATTCCCATCCAGTGGTCTCTTTTTCGTTTCATGCCCCATACTAATTTCGCTCTAAAGAACACATTCATTTTCTAATGCCAACTAGCATAGTTGTTTTTGTGAAGCTTTGGGACTTGGTTAAAATATAAACTATTTGCATCTTTGATGATTTTAAGGATTCGATAAAATGTTTCACTGTTGGAGTTGAGGATTCAATTAAAAGTCACAAGTCCTCCAAAAATCAGTCCCAATTTCACACTTAACATAAAATTTCCATCAAATAGACATTGCCTCTATTAGATTATCTCACCAAAAATTATTTTTAGTGGACACTAACCATGTCTCTTTAGGTTTTTCTTCAAGAAACAAGTTTTCACAAAAATTACTAAATTTATCAACCACAATTTATCCAAAGGACTCAAAGTCAACGATAAATTCATCCAGATTATGTTATCACTTCACATAAAAGATCCTTAATATAAAAAAATGCTTCAACAAAACCTCCTAATAAAAAGAATGCCTCTGTAATCTCAAATAATCAGATCACTTTCAGCTGTCTAACTATCCACATAGAGTTTCTGTTTTTTTTCTGTTTTTCTTTTAATCAAATAAGACGGTAAAGGTAAAAGATGACTTTCAGACCTGCATAACTTGTTTTCTGCAAGGCTTTTTTTTTAAATTTTATTTTGTGTTGTTACATACATATTTTTATTTCTCTGAATATACCATTCTTTTTTTTTTTTTTTTTTTTCGTTTTTCAAACAATATAGTTTGAGAAATATTTCTTCTTCCAGAACAATAGCTCTTTGACTACATTACATCCTCTAATATATTCACATTTAATAATTTAGGTATTAAATTTAAATTTTAATAATAAAAATAAACTTATCTTTACTTTTTGACCTTCATAACTTGCAACCTGGAACTTGTTTTCTCTCTTCACAAATGTTGGCTAGGGTTTCGATAAAACATGAATCTTACCTGTGTAGCTCTGATGCCATATTGGATTTATGCATTGTAAAATATTAAAAGAAGACATCAATAAAAGAGGCTCAAATGGCAGGTAAGAATGGGGCATCTTTATTATAACTTGATGTCATATATATACATCACCACAAGATGTTAGGTATGTAACCGCCAAAACCTAATCGCATTATTTAATTCCAATGACACCTCACATATATTAATAACTCTTAACCTAAATATTATAAACTAAGTATAATTTACCAACTCTACATGGACACCGTGTCCAATTCTCATGGGCTTCAGAACATAATTTTATGTAGCATTTATTATCTAGTTAAATTTTTAAATCCCACACAGATTAGACTTATGTAACTCATTATTTGATTCCTTTTGATTTTTGCAAAGTGACACCAAGATGGGGAGGTCATATCTGTCTTAAGACCCTATATTGGAAGTGTGTGCTACAATTTTTGTCATTTTTGAGTTAGTATTTTTCTTCTTCTTTAAACTCGGTAGATTCTATTAGAACTTAACATATTGCTGCACTGGAGCTCAGTAGTTGATTTCTTGCTTGTATGGTTCACGTCCTGGCCTATAAAGCCAATTTAAGGTTTGAGCACTTGTATATTTGAGATATGGAGGTGGAGACAATTGTGCGTTTATTTTGGGTGTCTGCTTATCTTAATTGTTTGCTACAGATTATGACTGTTATTTTATAGGCAAAGGTGGATGACAAATAAAATCTATGCTTGTGGATTGAGTCTTCTTTAGAATCCTCTTTTCACTATTCAGGGTGGATTTAAATAAATCATCAGACACTAGAAATGTTCAGTTTACGTATTCTTGTTAAATTTATTGTGTTTCTTATGAATAAAATAATATTTCAAAATTAAAAGAGAATGAAGTTGTGGCCGGCATTGAACATCATAAGCATATTGGGATATATGATGCTATATATATGCTTTTTAACTTTAGTGATGTTTAATTCACTCTTCTTGTGATAGGAAGAAAGTTTTATTGTTATGCTTGAGTGGCCAAAAAGGATTTATAAGTTCGGGGAAGTAATGTGTGTAGCTGTATACACCATTTGTTCTGAGGCAGGGTGCTTTGAAGTCGGCGACCGCCTGCTTCATTATTATGTTGCTATCCTGATATGCATGTTTTGCATGATAGTTTTTTAAGGTCTCACATGGGCCTCCTTGAGTTTGGGTTTCTATATTGCACCCTTTGAAGGATATCTTAGTAGAAAGTCACCATACATTTTGGCATGACAATCTTATTTTTCAGTCTGCCAATCAGTCCCTTTTGTAACCACATGCAATGATTGCTAATAAAATATCTTTGTTATCGATTAGTATGTTCTTGGCTTGTGGTTCTGTCATGTGCACTTCTTTGTCTAAGTCACTGGTCTTATGGTATTATGTGCTTATTGATAGAAAACTATTGAAATAATTTAGAAGTAGATTCATTGACTCAAAGATAATAGATGATTTAGATATTCTAATAATGTCTTATTAGAAGATTGTTTACAATGTGATTATGTAGAAGATATTGTTCACTTTATTTCTGGTGCAGGCAATGGCATCAATTGCAGCGGCAGCAGAGGCGGATCGAAATGCAATGAGGATGAGGTTAATACATAACTTACTAGATAACATTTTTTTTAGTTTTGGGCTTTGTGTTTTTGATGGTACCATTCAAGAAAATTTTGGTTGAAAAATCTAAATTATAGAAGGTACGTTTTGTCATTGTATGACTGCTTACTTTTAATAATAGTTATTGGGAATGAAAAGTTCGGTATGAACAGGAGGGGATTCGGAAATTTTGAATTTGAGAAAAAAAAATGCCTGGGTCAGTTTGGGAGGGGAAATTTTGGATTGTAGATTTTGGTTTAGCATTTTTTTTCTTTTGTTAGTGTATTTACATTTGTAATCGGTAGTTTTGAAAAAGGTCCAAACTGAACTGAAAAGTTTGGTCTGGACTGAACCTAGTCCAGATTTGGTTGGACTCGGTAACATTGCTTTTAATATTGGTGGCTACATGAGATAATTGGAAAAGAACTTTTGTTGTCATTTGTAAGGAATAGTGTTGGCTAAGTTGAACACTTCTTTCATAATAGACGGTCATTATTGTTTGTATATTTTTTACTTTGAGTTGTATGTAAACAAAATGTGTCACAAAATTTAAGAGACCACAACTAAGGCCTACACAATGCAATTGAATAGGTGTATGTTATTGATTTGTTTCAGAAAAGAGTTCTGTCTTTACGTTGGGTTCCAAGTCATTGCATTATAGAGTATGAACCATAAATTTGATACATTCCATTGCTGTCCACTGGGCACCATCATGGGCTTATGTAACATAAACTCTTGATTATTTCTCTGTAGGTTGTAATCAGGACTATAGATAGGTTGAACTTCTAAAGTATTGAGCATCATTCCCATTTGTACATTTGCATAAGAATACATTGTGAGAACTACACTAATATTAGTGTTATGAGTTATAACCATAGTCAAAATAACCGCAAGAAATCGCCAAACTCATGAGCGTTTTTGGCTGGGCAAGTAACTCGCTGTTAACTTGTGCAGCGAGTTTCTGCAGACAACTTGTGAGTACTCTCAAGTTTTCTGTAGAAACTCGGAGTCGAGCAGATTTTTTTTTTCAATTTTATTTTTGGGCCTAAATGTAATAGAAAATATACCTATGCATTCTCTAAATTCATTTTTATGCTTTTTAACAGTATTTTGCATGTTATTTAAGTTTATTTTATGAATTTAGACATTTTTTAATTTTCTGAGTTTTAGCTAAGTCCAAGTTTTTCAACTATGATTATAATGTCTTCAAACTCTCAACCAATGGACATGCAATTATATATCCATTAAGGTCCGTGACTTGTTCTCTAAAATATCGACCATAGTGTTGAGACTTGGATTTGGCGTAAACTCGGCAAGCTTTTTTTTGACTTGGACTTGAAACTTGGCTAAAACTAAGCAATTTAAAAAAAATGGAGAATTTTTGGGAGAAAAACGTATCAATATGCATTCCATATCAAATCAACTCGAATGATGAACACTAGGCCCAATGCTATTAGAACTCTATTGTGGGATTGGAGGAGCGGAAGACGCAGCTATTGATTGGTTTTGCCTTGCCCTTTGCTCTTCGTTTTCCAAAAAGCTCTCTAATTGAACTGCCACCTCTCTTACATCCTATGGACAATGCAACATCACATCTAGGTAGGTGTGTAAGATGGTATTTGAGGCGATTAATACCTCCTTGAAACTTGACGCCACAATATTTGCAAAAGACTTGCCCTTTCTTCGTAACCAGAGGGCCATGCTTCCAGGCAGGGTCTATTCTTTGTGGCACCAACATTCTAAAATTTCTAAAACCTACATTGTAAAGATAGGGTAAAGAAATAGAATTATAAAAAAATATTAAATAAAAAAGCAAGGAAAATTTTAAAGAAAGACTAGGAAGATGTTAAAAACCTAGGGTTTGTTCCATTTTAGATTTGAAATTCAGATTATATAAACAGAAAAAGTTGGGAAGAATGGAGAAGAGGAAGAAAGGAGAGGGAAAATGAGGGAAGAGAGACATGGAATGTTGGAGATATCTTAGGATAGTTAGGTAGTACAGCATAGTTTCATGTAATAAGTTATTTGTGTGTGTACTTGAGTTAGTAATAAGTCTCTAGATAGTAGGAAGTGTGATTAGGTTGAGTGAGAGTTTATAGGAGAGATAAAATGAGATTTGACGACTCCTTTGTAGGAGATCAGTCTTATATATGTATCTTTCGTTTATTGAATAAAATTAACAGATCTAGTTACTTCATTTGGTAAAAGAGCAGGCAAGTCGATCAAGAATGATGGATAGAAAAATGGAAGTCACTTAAAGAAGCAGTAGTGTTGTGTTGCTTGGATAATGGGCTGGTGAAGTTTTAAGAATGTCTATTCATTGTTTGTCTTGTAGATTTTCATGCTAAGAGAATACACATTGATGTTAGTGAAAATCTAAGTATCAGTCTCTGATTCTATCCTATGCCATTTGAAATGGCAATAGTATGCATTTTATTTTTATACTGAGAGCCGGAAAAATAACAAGTTATTTTTTGTTGTTTTCAATATGTTTCCTGAATGCTTATCAAGATAATGCAGCGCCATTATGGAGGCATGAGAATTGATAATGCCTTGAATACAAAAACCAGAAGCAGCCAATTGTACAAAAAGTGTCCAGAAGCATGTAAAAGACACAGCAGCTGTATTTACCTTGTTGGGTGAATGCAGATCGGAATTTGGGCATGGTAAGAAGGCTCACATGAAGGAGCAGTGGATAGATCTAGATAGATGTATTTATTAGCACAATATTTTAACAGAGGTGTAGCAAACAACAGAGCAATGGCACTTTAAGGAGCATGGAAACATAGAAAATAAAAGTTTCAAAGAATTCATGATTAAAAAGTGTGACTATGATAAAAATCGTACCGGTTTGGAGAGAGTGAGTGCATGAAAAGTTATACAAATAGGGGAGAAAGCCACATGTATAGGAGTTGACTGTGGAGAAAACGTGGAAATATTTATAGTGCTTAATGTAAAAAAAAAAAAAAAAGGAAAAAAAAGAGTTACCAAAAAAAAAAAAGAAACCAAAAATATGTGAATGACATGTCGCGAATAAAGCCTTAAATAACTAAAAGTTATAAGGGCATTGTTAGGTTTGTTTAACGATTTTGTTATATAGTTTATTAGGTATAATAAAGGTTGTTTAATCTAGTGATTAGAATAAAATTTGTTGATTATTGTTTTTAGGATTGTTTGTTATTTTATAATAGTGTGTTTTGGGGTGGACTTACATTTACAATTACTTAATTGATCCGAGTTCTAGTTATTTGTTTATTATTTTTTACAATTTAAGCCATAATTTTTTTTTGAGTCTATGGAAGGACGTATTATCCTTAATGTAAAAAAAAAAGGGAAAAAGGAGAGTTTTAAAAAAAATAAAAAAATGTGAATGACGTCGCGAATAAAGCCTTAAATAACTAAAAGTTATGAAGGCATTGTTAGGTTTGTTTAATGATTTTGTTATATAGTTTATTAGGTATGGTAAAGGTTTAATCTAGTCATTTTAATATAATTTGTTGATTATTGTTTTTAGGATTGTTTGTTATTTTATAATAGTGTGTTTTGGTGTGGACTTACATTTACAATTAATTAATTGATCCGAGTTCTAGTTATTTGTTTATTATATTTTTACAATTAAAGCCATATTAAATTTTTGAGTCTATAGTCCAAGCATGGAATAATCTAGATTTGAGTCAGTTACCCTATTAGTTCAAATAAAACAGTTGTGTTGTTTGTTAAAGTCAATTGTCTTTGTCTGTAAGGACGTATTATCGGGAGAACTCGGTGTACAATCGAATGTGTCAATCCATTTAGTGTTGGAGTGGTCGTCTTCACACTAGCTCGTGGTTTGAGTTATTACTAAACCAACTTTGTGTTAGTTATGTTCACACTCACTATATGAGGTAAACTAGATTTAGGTAGTGTTTATGTTGCTGGGAGAGTAATCTATTTGTGCACGGACACTTTGTTGAGTGCACATTATTAGGACATTCTCCTATATTTGAGTTGATCACAACAACTAAGCGGTTGTGGTGAAACCAATTCATATGCCTATTTATTAGGCACTCCCTATTGTAATATATGAGATGGAGTATGTGAATACATAGATCCTTTTGCATATATATTTGTGTGTATTAACTGTGTGCAATGATAGAAGTGTTGTGGTAATGGTGCGCAAGAGAGATCCTGTGGTTGCTTGAGAAGCTTTGGCTTCTTTGATATGGTATCGAGTTGTTCCATGCAGCCATTACTCAACGTCCTAGCACTGTTACAGGCACTTGTAATGTTGTTTGCCATTTTTTTCAGGCTGTATTATTCTCTTTGGTGGATTAATGCATTCGTTAAAACTTTGGATTAAGCAGGCCATACACCCAAGTTGTATTGCACTGCGGTTTTGATTTGTTGTCTTCAACAGATCGTATGACATATTCAGGGGCTTATGTGGCTGTGTTTGATTTGATTGGCTTTTTGGTGACAAGCAGTAGAACAATTCTCATCAAATTTGATTTGCAGAACTGAAAATACTTTCCATTCTAGCTCGTACCATTCAGTGAATGGGCAGATCTTGTATTGTTTGAATCCATTGGATCGGGTGATACTTCTCATTTGCAACATGATTGGAGGGTCTATTTTTTGACATGCACTGGTTTGTCTTAATTTGGGTAGGCATCTTTCTCATATTTGGATCAATTCATATTCACATCAAACATTCAATATCCATTTGGTATCGATTCTTGTGAAAGTCTTTAGCAAATTTTTTTTTGCATAACTTTAATTGCAATGACAACAAGCCTTCTTAACATAAGGCTCACAAAACCAATAGTGAAAATAGACACATCAAATGTTCCATCGTCGCTTTTAGACCCTCGTCAAACTTGGCCAGTGTTGAAGCTCTTGCCGCCAACCCATTTGGTGTTCGCCCTTCCCTGAACAACTTCAACAAGACCTCTCGCCTAGCAGAACACCTGTCTCCATCACGGCCCACGTTTGCCTGTTAGCTCCCCACCATCTCACCGAGCTCAACTCGGTCATGCTCGATGCAAATTCGAACTCAGTGGCAGATTACTTCAACATGCCTCAGACTCAAACTCCTCGGTGAACCCTAAACATATTTTGGTAGGGTAAAGCTTTATTTAAAATAAAATAAAATAAAGTTTTTTAAAGTTCAAAACTATTATCTCTCATATATGTATTTAATGGGCTCAATAGACTGATTGGAGAGGACGTTTTGTGAAAAGCGCTCAAGGTGAGGATAGGTCAAGGGCGAATTCGACCCACTCCAAGAACCCTAAAGCATATGTTTTTGGTGAAACTTTCTTTTTAGGAATTTTTCCAATAGATGATACTTTTAAAAGGGAAATATTTTGGAGTGATTTCTTTTAAGTTGTAGGTGTGGAAAACTTTTTAGAGGGTCAATTTTCTAATGGAGTAGCATATTTTCCTAAATGGAAAATTATTGGTATTGAAGTGGGAAATTTTACATTGAAGGGGGATCAAATTTTTCGTAAACAGGGTGATAAATATTATGGGAGGGGTGCAAAATTTTTAGAAGGGGCCTATTTGTAAAGCAAAGGAAAATTTGTAGTAGCATATTTGTTCTGAAAGGACCTTTTTCTACTCTCTTGCATTTTCTAGCTCCTACTTCGTGCTTCTCCTTCACCCGAATTTGGGCCTCACTTTGCACTTGTCTTGGCCTGCACTTTTGTACTTGCCATCACACTTTGCAACTCATAGGCACATTTTGGGTGGAGTCCGATGTCCCTTTTTGAGCGTGCATTGTAATTTTGTGGCACTTCATTAAACTATTGCAAACACATTTTCGACAGAGATTGATGTCCATTTTGTTTTGTGGGAGGGTCTCTTTCTTTTGATTTTGTGCCATTTGGGCCAAAACTTTATAAACATTTGCGCACTTATAAGCAATTTGGGAGGGGTGATCTATCTTTTTGAGGAATTTTTTGGTGTGAGGTTTATTCTTGCCTCAGTTGTGTGTTCAAAAATAGAGACCCTATTTTCAAGCCCCTCAACACCTCCAACTACAACACATGGAAAACAAAAATGAAAATGCTTTTGCAGTGCAAAGGTTTGGGGCACATCGTTCAAGATGATGTTCCTACATTTACTTCGGAAGAAGATAAGACTTGGCTTGCGTGCATGCAAAAAGATGCTCTTGACTTGATAAGCCTTAATGTTTCTGAACATGACAGATGCCATGTCACCAAAAGATGTTTGGAACAATTTTGCAGCATTGTTTGAGGAGGTAAATAAGTCTTCTGGGCGTTTTAAATCCTCAGAGACCTCATCTCCTCATGTTCCACTTCCTTCTTCATTTGTTAGTGAGGATTTGTCTAGTGAGGATAATGCACTTACACCATCTTTTATTGATGACACAGAAGGGGAACCTACAACTCCTTTTGATGCTCATGCTAATGCATATTTTGATACTGTGATTGTTGCTCCTATTGTGCCCTCTGTAAAGGCTTCTTCTCTAGCACTTCAAAAAGAGAATATGAGATTGTTGTAGCAAAACTCTTTTATGTGCTCTCTCATTCACAACAAGGGCATCTTCATTCACTCTTTGCAAAACAAAATTAATACCATGCAACACCAAACTGATATGTTGGACATTCATGCCCCTATTTCTAGTACATCATGTAATGATCTTAAATCTGACACGCATCTACTTGATGCTACAATGTGACCTATCAGATCTTGAGTAACCCATTGTTCTTGTTGCTCCTATTGTTGCAAATTATGCTTTTATGCCTACCATTGTTGCACACTCTACATATCCCACTCTAGTTCCACCTGCATATCCCACTCTAATTCCACCTGCATATGTGCCTGCCTCTTTTGAGAGACATACCACTGCTTTTGGCTCCTACATGCTTTGTTCCATGGGTCACACTCCTAGATTTGTGGGTATTGGTAAGCATCTACAGGGTATTGCTAACTCTATTTAGCCTGTTAAGTGGCTTGATCGGCATGACATTGGTGATGACGTAGATGCTTTGCTAGGATTATTTGATGATAGAGCTTCATCTTTTGTTCGCGCCTTTTTTTGTGAGGAGATTTAGCTATATATGAGCTCTGTTGCATCTTCACTCAGGGCTGCACAATTTGAGATTACAATTGTCAGCCGTGATCATTTTGCAATTTGAGATTACAGTTGTTAGTTGTGATCATCTTCAATATGAGATTATAGTGGTCAGTCGTGAGCATCTCCATCCACCAATTGTATCCATTTGGGGTGTATTTTTGATCATTTTTGGTGGCGTCGACAACATTTTTTGAGAGGACTCTACAGTTGAGGTTCCTCCACCATTCAATGTCTTCAACCACACATTGCTTTTCCTGCCTTTTGATGCTCCTTAGTTGTATGAGTTTTTTTAGGCATATTTGTTTTTTTGAGCATCATCTCTCATTTCACCGATGGCATCTTCTATAGATTGATTGCTTTTGGAGTTTCTTGCGTCACTTGGTGCTATTGTTTGTTGGATGGGGCTATTTTTGGAGTCAGTGAGAATCATGGAGTTTTTCCTTCTTGTGTGTGTGCTCCATGATGAACGCTTTCTTGTTCAGTTGCATGACAATCCCATCACCACCAAGGACATCTTATTGAGAGATTTTGTATCTTTATTTTTGATGTTAGCAATCTTCGTCAGATTTGTACTGGAGCTTGTTCTCCTTTTGAAGAGTAGAAAGTCTGGTGAATCCCAATGTCAGCGTTTTATTGAAATGAGAAATTTTACATTGAAGGGGGGTCAAATTTTTCATAAACGAGGTGATAAATATTATGTGAGGGGTGCAAAATTTTTAGAAGGGGCCTATTTGTAAAGCGAAGGAAAATTTGTAGTCGCATATTTGTTCCGAAAGGACTCTTTTCGACTCTCTTCCACTTTCTAGGTCCTACTTCTTGCTTCTCCTTCACCCCAATTTGGGCCTCACTTTGTTATTGTACTTGCCATCACACTTTGCAACTCACAGGCACATTTTTGGTGGAGTTTGATGCCCCCTTTTGAGTGTGCATTGTAATTTTGTGGCACTTCATTATATTATTGCGGACACATTTTCGATAGAGATTGACGGCCATTTTGTTTTGTGGGAGGGTCTCTTTCTTTTGATTTTGTGCCATTTGGGCCAAAACTTTGTAAACAATTGCACGGTTATAAGCAATTTGGGAGGGGTGATCTATATTTTTGACGTTTTTTTTGGTGTGAGGTTTATTCTTGCCTCAAGTGTGCATACAAAAATGGAGACCCTATTCTTCGATCCCCTAAACACCTCCAACTAAAACACATGGAAAACAAAAATGAAGAAACTTTTGCAGTGCAAAGGTTTGTGGCACATCGTTCAAGACGATGTTCCTGGATTTACTTTGGAAGAAGATAAGACTTGGCTGGCGTGCATGCAAAAAGAGGCTCTTGACTTGATAAGCCTTAATGTTTCTGAACATGACATATGCCATGACACCAAAGGAAGTTTGGGACAATTTTGAGGAGGTAAATGAGTCTTCTGGGCCTTTTAAATCCTCTAATACCTCATCTCCTATTCCACTTCCTTCTTCATTTGTTAGTGAGGACTTGTCTTGTTAGGATTTTGCACTTACACCATCTTTTATTGATGACACATTAGAGGAACCTACAATGTAATATTCCAAATCGGAATATTTTACATTAATTTGGTTTTATCGGATTTCCTTTTTAAAATAATATTTTATAAAATGATAATTTAAATAATAATAAAGTTAAATTGGATCAATTGTTTATATCTGAATAAGGATTTCAAATATTACAAAATTACACCACAAGGGGTTTCGTCCTTGGGTTCGATAACAAGGGTTTTCGTCCTTGAGATCATGTTTGCAATTTAGGGGTTACGTCCTTAAGAGCCTTGTTGATGCTTGTGCAAAATTACATATTTGAATGAATATGATTGGGTGCCTTTCCTTCTCACCAAATGCTGAATAGAAATACCTTCGTAGTGTTCCACCAAACGACATGTCTTCTCCAAGGATTGTGACCTTTCGTCAAATGAATGCTAACTACTAATTAATTAATTAATAATTAATGCTGTTATTAATTAATGAAATATACTAATGCTCCCTTAATGACAACGATTTCCTCCCTTGAGTGCGGCACTCCTCTTTGAGTGCAACGATTAAATAGCAGCGATTGAGCATATTGCAGTGATTTAGTAAAAGGGATATTGCAAACCTCCTTTCCCAAAATTGTTTGTCCTGCAAACAATTGTAAATTGGGATGTTCAAGTGTTGTACTTTGTTTCGCATTTAAATCCAACTTGACAGTAAAAACAAACGGTCCAGGGAAATCCTCTTGTATATCTTCTTTATAATAGTGTACAAATAGTGCAGTTAACTCTTGAAGATCATGCAACGTGGGCATTTTTACCTCTTCATTGCTACTCGGTAGTACATAATCATGCACATCACAAAATATTCTTTCTAGTGGATCTTGAGCATGTCTCTGGCAAAGCAATTTTTGATGTATTTCACTTCCAACAATGCTTGTAAGCAACCGTCTAAAGATTGTGTGAAAGGAGTCCGCCCATAAAATCTGTCTCTTGGTGTGTATTTGGGTGAGTGCTTTTAGTATCTCTCTCTCCCGCCGAAATTCTATATCTGCATAATCTACAACATCAAATATTTCTATGATGCCCTTTTGCATAAGATGCTTGAAAGGGTTGCGACATTTTTTAAAATTTTCAAACTGTTGTTTAGGTATGCATAACCTCTTATTTTTTACTATAAGGAAAGGTCTCAAAACTCTTCTTGCATTAGATAAAATGCGGATCTCATTTTGCTTATCATCTTTTTTAATTTCAACATGAGAATGGATATGCTGTTTCTGATGAAGATATTCTATTTCTGCAGAAATTTTCTCTTGGGAAATTTGATCTTGTTTATCAAATTCCTTCAAACCATTGTCCACCACTATGCTTGTAATTACGGCTGGGCTGGGCATATCTTTCCCGTCCATGGACTCTATTCTATTAGTATAATTGTCTTACTATTAAAATATAATTTTGAACAATGGATACATGTAGCAAATAAGGTTCGTCTCGAAAAAGAGAAACCTTTTCTATAATCATCGCCTATCTTCTTTCCCACATTAGTATTCGGCATTTGGACGGAAGCTTCAAACTGATTCTCGGTCCAGAAACAACGTGAGACACTTTGTGTTTATTAGAGTACCATGTGAACACAATTTTGGGGCAACTTGGTTGACAATTATCAATATATGCATGGTATTTGATAATATCTTCTGAAAGATGTACTCTTTTCATATTGATACTGTCTTCATAATAATTTTCAATAATTTGATCAGTTCTGAGTCTCCTCTATTTACAATGCAATAGTAATGGAGAGAATTCTTCCACATCGAGGGAAAAGTCAAGTTCGACTCCAAAATTTCTAGAATCCTTTTGTGTACAATCAAAATCTTTGTGCTCTCTAAGATTTCTAATAATTGTACTATTTCTGGTCACGACACGCTTACATTGACCTTGAAACATGTTTTGTTTTCTGTCAAGAGTCTCTTCTTCAGTTGACCCATTATGATTCCCCATATTTCTGGTTAGAGATATTGGTATAGATCCTAACCGAATATCTGTAAACTTGTATAAAACTTTTGTGTTATTGTTGTTAGGACTGCCCCTACCACAATCAACACTTATTAAATTTTCCCTATTATCTTGGATTTCATAGACAATCCTTCTTTACCATTTCTTCCAAATTTTGATTGATGCGAATCCATGACATCCTTGAGATACAACCATGAATCTTTAAGAAGCGTATTTGATTTATCACAAAAAGAGATATTCTCGACATCACTTGTTTTCTGGTTATACTTATCTTTGAATGACTTAGTTCCCTGATCCATTTGTAGAGATCTGTTTTTAGCTAAATGATTTCCCCTATGATATATGGTAGAATGTGCCTTTATTGGTTGAATATTATCTTTGGATATCAAATAATCAATTTCTAAGAAGTCTTCTATTTTGGGCCAATTCATTTCTTTATAAGCATTATGATCATCATCTCCCGACTTAAGGGCTCTCTGTTTTTCGGTTAGCAGGATCCAACCATTAGTTATTGGAGATTGAAAAGAACATAAAATTTGAGAAGGCAATGAATGTTCCTTATCACTGCTAAAATCAAGCACTCCAAACCGATAAGCAATGTGTGAGTTACTCGGTTCTCTCTCGTCTAGCTCAGAACTAACTTCTTCACTTAAAATCTTTTCATTGCTAAGGACAGGTGCCAATACATCATTCATCATTTTTTCGGCAGACATATGCTTAGAAGGCACATCTTTGTTCTTGTCATTGTACCATGATGATTGAGCTTCATCATAAATATGAAATAAACCAAGCTTTGTTGTGAACTTCATTGGGCTTACATCTGAAATTCCCATGCCACAACCAAGATCATGGTTTTCCCACTCTATTTCTAGGCATTTGTTGCTTTCCTTATCTTTACTACTCTGTATAGAACATATATTAATTTGTGGCGGAGTATTTTTTTCTTTAGACCCACATATCTACTACGGAGACCATTGAATACTGTCACATGTTATGTCTGTTACATTTTTGGGACAAGAAAATGATGATAAAGTAGCTTCCTTTGTCTTCTTAGACCTACTCTTAAGCTTACCAAAATCACTATATTTAGTCTTAGCCGCTTCATAGGAGTACTTGTTGTTATGGTTAAGATTAACATTGCTAGCCACTATTTAAGTTATTTCCTGACATTTATTAAGATTATTATTATTTAAATCATGAGGAATACTTTTTTGGAATTCCTCTGGCATGTAACCTTCATCCTCCAATTTTCTTCCATCTCATTGCCATTGCCATCAGGAGATACATTCACTATTGATTTTTTTGTTTACATAATAAGGTAAGAGACTTCTGGTCTCAAGTTCATCTCACCAATTAGAAGACCAACATCAAACTTCTTATTTCCAGGGATATGGATATTTGAATCAGAACAAAATGGCATGGGTAATTATATTCCTAATAAGCCTTTTGATTCTTTTTTTTCATCTACAAATATGGGTGCCATGTTACATGTGTCAAGGTTTCTTTTTCTCGAGGTTGTCCCAACATTATCAGAGTCTCTAGAGTTAATATAACTAGCATCATTTGGTTTTATTAAGGTAACTCCTTGTCAACGTCTTTGTCAAGGAACTTGTCACAAGTTTCCCCTGATTTCTTCCCAGGAGAAAGGGTCTTTTCTTCATCTTCTGAGCGTGAAATACCTGGAGTCTCCATGGATTTTTCACTTTGCTTAATCGTTCTGGTTGCCTACAATTCTGTTTTTTGTCCATAATTTGAATGATATTCATTATAGTTTATTTCTTCTAAGACCTCTTGAAAATTGAATTTCTCTTCGTATTTCGAGCTGCCATAACTATGATTCACGAGCTCGTCTTCCTCATAGTGTTTGTTCCCATTCCACAATTCTTTCAAGTCCAAAAAGTCTAAAAAAGAGATTTTTTTTTGAATCTCTGCTGAAAGAATGTTTTATGACTCGTAACTGTCCATAATTTCTTTATGTAGTGACCCCATGGTTCAAAAACTGGGAAGAAAAACAGCTCTGATACCACTGTAATATTCCAAATCGGAATATTTTACATTAATTTAGTTTTCTCGGAATTCCGTTTTAAAATAATATTTTATAAAATAATAATAAAGTCAAATTGGATTAATTGTTTATATCTGAATATGGATTTCAAATATTACAAAATTACACCACAAGGGGTTTCGTCCTTGGGTTCGATAACAAGGGGTTTCCTCCTTCGGTTCGATAACAAGGGTTTTCGTTTTTGAGATCATGTTTGCAATTAAGGGGTTACATCCTTAAGAGCCTTGTTCATGCTTGTACAAAATTACATGTTTGAATGAATATGATTGGATGCCTTTAGTTCTCACCTAACGCTGAATAGAAATACCTTCATAGTGTTCCACCAAACGACATGTCTTTTCCAAGGATTGTGACCTTTTGTCAAATGAATGCTAACTACTAATTAATTAATTAATAGTTAATGCTATTATTAATTAATGAAATATACTAATGCTCCCTTAATGACAACGATTTCCTCCCTTGAGTGTGGCGCTCCTCTTTGAGTGCAATGATTTAATGGCAATGATTTAATAGTAGCGATTGAGCATGTTGCAGTGATTCAGTAAAAGGGGTATTGCATACAACTCCTGCTGCTCATATTAATGCACATTTTGATACTATGATTGTTGCTCCTACTATGCCTTCTGTAAAGGCTTCTTCTCTAGCACTTAAGGAAGAGAATATGAGATTGTTGAAGCAAAACTCCTTTCTGTGGTGTCTCATTCACAACAAGGACATCTTCATTCATTCCTTGCAAAACAAAATTGATGCCATGCAACAGCAAACTGATATTTTGGACATTCATGCCCCTATTTCTAGTACATCATGTAATGATCTTGAATCTGACACACATCTACTTGATGCACTTTTAAAATGTGACCTACCAGATCTTGAGCAACCCATTGTTCTTGTTGCTCCTATTGTTGCAACTTATGCTTTTGTGCCTACCATTGTTGCACACTCTACATATACCACTTTAGTTCCACCTGCTTATATGCCTGCCTCTTTTGAGAGACATACCACTGCTTTTGGCTCCTGTATGCTTCGTTCCATGGGTCACACTACTAGATTTGTGGGTATTAGTAAGCATTTATAGGGTATTGCTAACTCCATCCAGCCTGTTAAGTGGCTTGATCGGCATGACATTGGTTATGACATAGATGCTTCGTTAGGATCGTTTGATGATAGAGCTCCATCTTTTGTTCACTCCTTTTTTTGTGAGAATATTTAACTACATATGAGCTCTGTTGCATCTTCACTCAGAGCTGAGCAATCTCAATTTACAATTGTTAGCGGTGATCATCCTACAATCAGAGATTACAATTGTCATCCGTGAGCATCTCCATCCACCATTTGTATCCATCTGGGGTGAATTTTTGATTGTTTTTGGCGGTGTTAACATTTTTTGAGAATACTCTATAGGCGAGGTTCCTCCACCATTTAACTTCTTCAACTGCACATTGCCTCTCCTACCTTTTGATGCTCCTTAGTTGTATGAGCTTTTTTAGGCATATTTTTTTTTTTGAGCATCATCTCTCATTTCACAGATGGCATCTTCTACAGATTGATTGCCTTTGAAGTTTTTGGCGTCACTTGGTGATATTGTTTGTTGGATGGGGCCATTTTTGTAGTTTGTGAGAATCATGGAGTGTTTCCTTCTTGTTTGTGTGCTTCATGATGAACGCTTTCTTCTTCAGTTGCATGACTATCCCATCACCACCAGGAACATCTTCTTGAGAGATTTTGTATTTGTATCTTTGATGTTAACAATCTCCTTCAGATTTGTAGTGGAGCTTGTTCTCCTTTTGAAGAGTAGCTAGTCTGATGAAGCTCGATGTCAACGTTTCAGTGAGTAAGTAGTGGGATTGGCCCACTCATACAAATATTTTGAGTCAATACACCCATTTCGACATTATGGGGGGATGTGTGCACATATTACTTTAGGTGTCATGCTCCTTGCTAGTCCTTGGTGGACCACATTTTCTATTCAAGGCAATTGATTGAGTGCACTTTTGTTTGATGGGCTTCACTTCATCGAGTGCACTTACTAGAGCATTGTGTTGAGCTTTTGCTTCTTGGGACGCCTTGCAACATAAGTTCCCTTCTCCATTTTTGCTATGGTTTTTTTCTTGGTTTTTTGATACCTTGCGGTGACACATTTCATCCATGGTAACTCTTTTTCCCCAGTTTTGTGATCAATGTTTTTCACTGAGTGAACTGATGAGCAAAATTTTAACCAACAATTATATTGATGCAAACCAATCTCTGAATGTACACCCTGATCTACAAGACGGGGCAGCCACTTGGTTTATAAAATAAATTACTTCATTAGTTGTCAACTCATGGTGCGTTTAGCGTTGACATGATGTCGACATTGTATGTGTAGCACTAGTCTCTCTTGAAGGTTGGGGTCCTAATCATGCGTAAACAAAAACACACTTGCATAAATTAAATTACATGAAAATAAATAACATAAAGAAAATTTAATCTATTTTGGAATTGAATTATGAACAATACACAGAATTAAATATGCTTACATGAATTCAATCACACATATTAATGCAGATAATAAATAGGCACATGAATAATACATAAACAATACCAAACTAACAGACAAGGAATCAATCTACCAATCCACGCGAGTGGGTTCTGCCTTGATTGGGTTGGATCTTGACTCCTCTCCTTAAGGCAAATGGATTATACCAAGCTGATTTTATTTCATAAACATAACAGTTTTGCTCATAGCAGAGTTACATAATTACAAACTATTTGACTATTTGAATAATATCGACTTATTGACTGATTATTCTATGGGACCTAAACTCTTCCTATTATATAGGAGAGATAGGTTCCTTATTTAGAGGATCCTAAATGTAGGAGGTTGCAACCAAAAACTATCATTTGCAACTAAATACAATAATATACAACATTAGTCATAACCAAATACATAACCAAATGAAATAATTTGTGCACGAGGAGAGAAGGATTTGATTGAGTGAATCACTCCTTCCTATATTCATGGAATGATTCTCGCTCCTAGAACCATGGAAGAGATTCTTGCTTCAAGTCGCCAAGTCACTGCCAACCAGTGGCTACAGGGTAAAACAGTGGCTACAGGAAGTTTTGTTGCATATGCTACAGGAAGTCTGTTGGGTAGATACTATAGGATCTGGGCAGATGCCAAATAGATGCTACAGGATGTAGTGGAACAAATGTTATAGGATGCAACAAAACAAATGCTACAGGATGCAACATAACATATTTAAGTTGTCTTCGGAATCTTGCAAGCTTCTCAGATGACCTTGAATTATTCCATTAGCAAACCACATAATAAAAATCAAGTAATCACATTCCTTTACTCAGAAATCATTATTCTATATCAGAATATAAGACATATGCAACAAGGGTATAAATAGGAGTAAAAACATGGATTAAGGTTTATATTAATGGTTAGGGTGGAAAGGTTTATGAACTAATCATGTGCTAGATGAGTGCCATTTCTTGGTCTCATCACAACCCCCAACTTAAAGTGTTGCACATCCTTATGCAACCATGCAAGTAGCCTAAGGGCTTCTCCAGAATTGCATTTACCTATCCCTTGCTACTGGTTTATTATTTGAGTCTGTGTTTTTTTTTAATAACAACTTATTTATTTTTCGGTTCTTTGTCTACAAAGGAGAATGAATCTCCATTCATTTCCACAAATAACACGACTTTTTATTCCTATGGCCCAGGTTGCCTTTGAAACACAAACTTCTTTGGTGGCTCCTCAGTTTGTGGAGGTTCTTTCCTTTTTTGTTTCCCCTGGCTAGATCCTGCATGGTCAACCTTGTAATGAGGGATGCAACTTCATCCCAAGGTAAGGGTAGTGATTTCCTCTTAGTTATCTAAGTAGTGACTCTCAATACCTCCCTTGTGTGGTAGAATGTATTTCTTTCCTCTACTGCATTAGGCTTGATATAAGATCCTCTTATCCCTGCGATTCTCATGGAGAAATCATCCAACAGGGATTTCCAAATAGTTTTACAATTTTAGGATTTTTAAGCCAGTCTGTATGGTCACAAGGCTCATGCATCTTTAGATTTTTTCCATGATAATGCACAGGGTGCACCTCTGTCATGCAATAATCAGTCCAAAAAAATAGAGTCCATCCTCCTCCCCCAACTTAGCGTGCCACTTGTCTTCAAGTGGCTGAAAATGAGGAATAAATAGGGGCGTGACTGGGTGTAAAGGATATGTAGGGTGCAAGACTAGGGATTGGAATGCTACGAAGATGGGGACATGAATATAAAATGTCAAAACATGGAATAAGTGTGATGGCTGATGGATGGTGGGGAAAAAGAATAAAATAGTTGAGGCAAATAATGAATAACTGGAAAAAAAATGCAATTCCCTGAATTTACAAGGGCATATTAAATAAAAACCAAGAGTTAACAACCAATGTATGTGGCAAATGGAGTGATGGAACAATAAAACGTCCCCCAAGTAGTGTGAGAAAGTGTAGATATCATCAATCCAATATCCTGAATGATTGAAAGAATATGTAGGAAGATTGAAAGCTACAAAAAATAACTGTTAAAAGATATAGAACTTGTGAAGTCAGATAGTAGAATGGATGTTTAGCTGGATGAACATGAAATACAAACATCCCCGCTATGTAGAAAAATCAGTTCGTGGATGACTAGGAAGCCTAAAACTGGTTTGCATAATATTAGGAGACAAAGAACAAACATATAGGCAAAGTGAATAAGACAAAATATCTGTAACTGGTAACAAACTGGTGTTAGACGTTGCAAGACAAACTGTGGTAGTGGCTTGTAGAAATCAGCTGCTCAGTATTGGCTGCAAGTGCAAATTAGAAACCTGCAACCATTAGGCCAATGGAATGCAAGACCACATAAACAAGGATAGAACATGGAGTTGCAACCAAAGAAGGAATGGGACAATCTGTGATAGGGTAAGTAGCAATACGAAAGATGAGAAATGAAGACAGATCCTACCATTCCCCTAAAATTAGTAATTCTTATCATTTGCAGCAAGGATGTTGTTGCTACAAGCACCGGATCCCAAAGTTTTGTAAGAATGATGCAAAGACAAATATATGCTACAAGTGTAAGCAACAAAAATAGAAATAACTGCAAAATGAAAGACATTACAGATTGTTTTATTATTTGATTGTTTTTTTTCAATTATTATTATTACTTTTTTAAATTTTTTTCTTTGATTAGCTAACAAGCTGGTTTTCTAATCAAAGCTCTTTATTCAACACTTGGTCAGTCAACAAGCTGGGTTTTTGAGCCAAGTTTGTCAACAACGTCTGAAGGTTTTTATTGTTGATTTTTTTTTTTTGAATTTTCTAGAAATGATAACATGTGGAGATGTTAGGAAAAAATTGTACCATAACCTCGAAATCAATCCAATTATCTGCATAGAATTCTCCATAGTGATACAATGAGAAGCGATGATTGCTTATGACGAGAAGACTCTAATAAAATTAGGCATATGACTTCTGTACTTTGTTGTCCAACTATTTAGTTACCTCTTAAACCAACTCGTCAAAGTGCAACTTGGTGATTTTCTTGTGGAAAACAATGTCCAATTTTGTAGGAAGCATCCCGTTGTGGTGTGTACCCATCATGCTATAGGAATTCGTGTTGAATGACATGTAGGTGATGTAAAGCCGCTTTAAAATATCCATCAGAAAGTGTGGGTTTCCCCACACACCAACAAGTATCACATTTGTGGATGTTGTATCAACAAAAAGAAATTCCCTATGCCAAAACATTGTGTTGTGATATTGTGTATGGCATGGATCAAAACTCTTGTTGGGTGTATGTGAGCGAATCAATCTTCAGCTGTCATAAGGGTACCCTGCAAGAACTTGAAAAATCTCCACGGCATGTTACATCAAATCCATATTGAAATTTGTCATGAAGCTCAAACATGATCAAGGGAATGTATAACATTGTTTTATGGTTGAGGTGTGAAAATTTTCAGTTATATCATCTTCAAGGCAGTTGATGTGAATTTTATTAGGTGTTGTGGATTTTTGCTCCAAAAGGATAAGCAATTTGATGCAGAAGATTGATGCAAATGAGTTAAATTTGTTGTTTTGATAATTTGTAAATAATTAAATAGAATGTGTTTGCATTAGGTGTGTGTAATTCTGGCTTCTAGTGAATGATGAAAATATGTTTTTGGTCATTTTTATAAGATTTCCAGCCATATGATGTTTTTTGGTTCCATTAAGGACTGGGTGGCTGTGATATTTTTATCTTTAGAATGACCAAGTTTCTCTATGGTGGCTAATAAATATAATATTTTGGGCTCGACCTCATCTGAAATGTCTTAATTTTTCAAAACATTATGTATGAAGTTACCATAGTTGCTATAGGCTACACCATTTGTATGTGGTAAGATTTGCGCTGGCCTGTAGTTGCTATGGGCTTCCTGTAGGTTGCTATGAGCTATCTTGTAGTTGCTACAGGCTGCCCTGTAGGTTGTTATTGGCTATAATTATTTGTCAAATTAAATCAAAGGTGGGAGGCTTTCAAGTGCTATATTATTATGCCACTAATAAGACTATTCCCATGAATTCATTTAAACATAGAGACGTATATTCATAAATTTATTTACAAAATCAAAATTTGTACAAAAGCTATTTATTAATTCCTCATATTACAACTCTACTTATGAATGGATGAGGGTCAAGGATTGGTTCATTTATTAAAAATGGAATGTTTATTTAAATGGAAAGACTTTCTTAGGGTAGTCTATTTATTATGATGGCCATTAATGTGGGTTACAATTTTTGAATGGATATAGAATTTTATGAATTTAATGGGGCGGGTTATTATTTCTATTGTTCGCTCCAATCTGCTCCCACGAGACGCCCATGAGATTGGGCATTCCTTGAAAAGGGGAAGGTGGAGACAACTATGGACTTTCGTCCTCTGTTTTAGAACTGATTTGGGATCAGCCTAGGGCACGGTTGCGGGTATTGGACTTCACCAACAGAATCTGGGTGAATGGTCTCCAAGAGATGCACTATTACCACCAGAAGTTCAATACACTATTCTTCACACAGTTTAAATAGAACTATGAATATTTTGAGTATTGGGCTTGCTCTTCGTAAACACAAGGGGAAAAGGGGATTTCAAAACTACTAAATAAACACAAAAGAGAGCGAAGGGTAAGGCAGAAAAGAATGCCTCTGGGTCTAAAATGAGATTAGTGCAATGGTCATTGAACTAAGTGACTCTACCACAGTTATACCACTATAGACTGAGTTTCACTAAAGTTCTACCTCCAAGAACATACAGTAGAGAGAGTCTGAGGGAATCAAGTATGCCTTCAATGTGAATTCCTACCAAAGATTACTACTAAAGGTTTATTGTCGAAAACACATAAACCCCATATGAAAATTTGCAGCTAAGCGCACAAATTATGAGCACTTATCGAAAGGAAAATGAAAGAACTCATACAAAGAATATAATAGCTAAGCACATCATAATCACGACACACAAAGTGACAAAGTAATAATCCAATTAACGTAGCACTGTTGATCATTTAAACCTAAAGATGAAAGAATATTGAACACAAAAAAGACCCTTTTGTAGAAACAAAGATTGTATTCACTTAAAAGAGTGAAAAATTGCTACAATAATCGATCTGGGCCGCTGTTATAGTCTAGAGTGCAAAGGGAAATGTAGGTGAAATCTTGGCAATAATCCAATAACAATTTTGAGCAATTTTTGGTCGACCCCTAAAATACAATACGACTCTTCTATAATTAGATAACGATTGGGGCTCACCTCCAAAAAGCATGAGGATCCCATCCTGGGCCATGATGGCCATTCATTGTAGTTACAATCGTATTTCAAAAATTGAACCAAAAGAAATCCCAACAAACTCACAAAAAAATTGCAGGGACCACTTCTAAACACGCAGAGGCGGCTAAGAGGAGCTAGCTCCCAATTGCTTCAACCGGGCAATCTCAGATTCCAGAGCGGCTGCCACAAGGTCAAACTCCTTGTCCAACTTAGCCAAATTCATTGGAGGCTCTTTGAAAATCACCTTTGCCCGAGCTACAAGTCTTTGGAATATCTATAATGTTGTTTCCATCGAGGCTTGGACTCTTGAAATTTGGTTGATGCTTGCAGTGGATTGAGTCGACAGGGCCAACACTGTCCTTACTCCTTGGTTTGCCTTGGCCACTTTCTCTCTCATAACCTGATCGAATTGGCCAAGGTGGACTTCGAATTCCCCTTGTTTGAGTAGAGTGCCATCTATGAGGAACAACACTGAGATATCGACCTCCCGGAAGTAGGTCAATAGCTTCTTTTCGCCCTCTTCCAAGGTTTTAGTTGTAGTGCAGGCCAAGGCTAGGCACTCCATCATTGCTCTCATATTCCCGTCATAAGTTTGGTACAACCCCAAATCTGAGGTTGGCATCAGTTTGAGCTCCGAGAACATCCCCTTGTTGACCACCACCTGCAGCTTTTGGCACTTCCCGTCAATCTTTGTGATCCTCCCTATGTAGGCTTGCGTCCACTGTATTGTTGCGTCGGTCTTGGCCCGAGTCCACACTACTTTCTCGAGGATTGAGAAAAGCATTAGGAGGGTGTCCTTGACCTACCCAATTAGTCTGACCGGGAACATACTCTTCACTTGGGCCTTAAGAGTCCGGACTTGGCTTTGCATGTCCTCGAGGAGTTTCTTGGACATGTCATGAGTAGCTCGGAGGACGAACAATGGTTCCCCGACCATCTTTTCTTCCCCAGTAGCAATCCTCACCCAGGTAAGAAAAAACAAATCCTGATGGATTTGCCATATCACCGGGTTCCCCTCCATGAATCTCTGAGTTAGCATCCTCTTCATGCTCCCGGAGGCTCTGTCGAAACTCCACTATACATCCAGGTCGCCTTGGACATCCATCTGTGGCATATGCAACCCCAAGACCATCCCTTGGGTTGCTAGGGGTGTAGGAGGTGTGGCTGAGATGGTGGTGAACGGCGGAGGACAAGGTGAAGGGTAGATAGAGGAAGTGGAAGGAGTGAAAGAGGAAAGGAGTGGAGGTGGAGGGGGCATGGGGGGCGAAATGAGGGAGAGCGAAAGGGGAGGCCCATGGGAACATTTGAACTCGCCATTGTTCGTGGGTGAGGTTTCCCTGAGGCGGGATTGCCCTTGCGAACGGGTCATGGAACAATAAGGACGAGATAGGCTAGTTGAAGGCGAAGCAAGTGGGGCCTTGGGTAAGGGAGACGAGGTCGATGAGCCAATCGTTGGGTTGCTGCTACCGGGGCTGGAGGTGCGTTCGAGACCTGCAGAGGAGGTGGAGCTAGAACTGAAGGCCTTCTGGCTGAAGCCGAAGGATGGGTCGCCTTCTGTTTCTTCTTTGGTCTCTTCCCTGGGTCAGCTCCAAGTGTTGTTGGGTGGATGGTCCAACTGTGATGATGGGGGAGGACTTGGAGCCATGGAGGGGAGCACCAGATTTACTGGAGTGGGGACCAAGAGGGTCCTTGCTAAAGGCGGTAGGCTCCCAAAGGTTGTTGAGGGCATGCCCAAGGGAGGCATCAGGTGGACTCCAGGCTATGAGATAGGCGGAGCGGGAAGGGAATGGGGAAGCAAAGACGCTCGAAAGTACCGAGGCCAAGGTTACTTGGGCGAAAGATGGAGGGGAAACATTGGGAAACAGAGGGGGAGATGGAGGTGAACTAGTGGGTGCCAGAATAGGGAGTTGGAATGCGACGGGAGCAAGGGGTGGAAGCGAAACAGGTGGAGATGGAGTGAGCGAGGGAACCTCGATGGGTGCCTACTGGATGCATCGTTTGTGGCTCCCTCTCAAGCTGTCGGCCGTATCGAATCTCAGAAGTTGTGGCATAGATGGTTGAGCGGGCTACGGTTGGACTGCCTAGCGCTGTGTAGTCATGGCGTGGCTCTGTCAGGCCCTGTGCACTGGTTCTGCTGGAGGAGGCGGAGGCAGAGACATAGCTTGAGTAGCCCGGGACACTCAAAGAGGTGGAGGCACAATGTGAGGAACAACTGGAGGAGGTGGAGCGGGAGCTTAAGGAACCAGGGCCACTAGCGGACGTGGAGTGGGAGCTGGGGTTGGAGCTCGGGGAGAAGGCGGCGATATGCCCTGCAAGATTCTCCGAGAGATGGTCGAAGATGTTGGAGTCGGGTCCTTCACGGACCGAGCAAGAGTTGGAGGGGTCGCTGAGCGGTCTGCGTGAGCCTTCTTCACTTTCTTATTCCTCTTTGTTGCTATTCAGGATAACACCTCTTGGTCATCTACGATGTTCTAGAGGTCATCATTGTCCTCGGCTTGATGGCCATAGTTGATGTTGAACTGAGTTGAATACTGTGTTAAGTGGGCCCAAATCACCCCTTTAGGGTCCCACTGCCGAATTTTGCATTTCTCGAAAGTGAAGGAGTCTTGCTCGGTCGCCATCTTTTGTATGGAGGGGAAGTACCTGTAGATGTGCCCCTATATGGTAACCAGGTGCAGAGAACACACCTTCTGTATGCAATCAGAAATGCATCAGATCTATAAATCAATCCTAGCTCGGAGAAGATGATTCCTACTTACACTTCCGATTGGGGATACATTAGATAATCGGGAACATGACCAATATGTGGATCCACTAGACCCAATTAGGGGATCTCTTACCACAACAATAATACTAAGGAGGGGTCCAAAGCCTCCAGTCAAGCAAAATCACACATTAACTCGAACTAAGTCCTATGTTTTCATATTCACTAAACTAATAACAAGTAAAGCAAAATCTAATCTAGTGCTCACCAAAGCTTGTGGCACAATATGGGGGTTAGTAAACAAAAGAAAGTAAACATGCATAAGAGAATCCTAATTAAGATATGTATAGATAAGACCCTAATGCATGGAGAAGAAGAGTAATATTATTCAAAAGCCAATATTTATGCTACTTCTATTTACTAAAGAGAGGAGCAAAGTTAGAGATACCTACCTGAAAGACGAACTCGTCGAGACTCAATCTCTTCCTTGGCCAAAGGGGCTTCACAAGAGGTTGTTGTGGTTTGTAAGGATCACCAAGAAAGGCCAAAGCATCCAAGACTTTTCCACAAGACTAGATTCTCCAAGTAGAAACCCTGAGCTAAGACTCCTCAAGTAGAATGGTGGAAGAGCAGATTGTAAAGAAGCACAAATGAATAATAACTCTTGATGTCTTTTTAAGAATGGCGAAATGATCTTGTATATATAGGCGGATTTAACCCTAAGCCCTTCCGAAAGTTTCGGTCGACAGGGTCGACCTAGTATCATTAATGACAAAAACTCACTAGGTCACGGGCTAGGTCAGCCAAGAGCCGACCTAGACCCGAAATGAGTTTCACCAATAAGAGCACAAGGTTGACCTAGTCGACCTAGTACTGTAAACTGTCGAAAGAGGTTTTAGGTTAGGAAAAGGGGTACAAAAGGTGGCAAAAGAGTGGAGGAATATGCAAATAAAGAGTAATAGCTTAGGGTAATGTTTTTAGGAGTTGGTTGGATTTATAATAAGTGGCAATAAGAGACAAAAATCCTGCAAAACATCAATGGTTTGCCCACCTCTTTTCGGTGCACCCCTTAGGGTGTGCACTCAGAGAGATTGAGACTCGACGGGTTCCTACAAGATATAAAGCATCAATAATTGATAAAAGTGTAAAAATATTATGTGTATACATATGCCCTATTTGAAGTTCATTATGTGTCATTCAGGTGCAACAGGGATGGTGCTTCAAGAAAGAACATAGTAACACATAACCCTAAGGGTAAAAAACAGTTACAGTATTTTAAAGCAAAAACAATTGAAAGTAAATGACTGAAATGGAAATAAATGAAAAGTAAATGTGATGCGTACCTTGACTTACTTTTATCGCTGGATGGTTCTCTGTTGTGTTTATAATTTTGATTGTGGAGGGTGCAAAAACTGCTTTTGACAAACCCAATAATACAAAACTAAAGAGCAAAAACAAATGCTGGAAAACCAAGATAATTGGCGCTATGTGGATGTGACGTACTTGGAAATTTGGCAAGCTGGAATTATAGGGGTTCTGTTAGACCAAATGACCAAGTCAAAATTTAGAGTAAATCGGGTAACCGAAAAGCCAAGGTTACTAAATACCGAAAAATTCAAACAAGTAAACCTCAAGTAAGAAAGTCAAACCTACGTTGTTTGGATACGGGTACGGGTACGATTCGGGTAGGCGGGTACGTCATTTTTCAAAAACCTTGATTTGGATACGTCGTGGGTACGTCTTTATATATATATTTAAAATATATATATATATATATATATATATATAAATAAATTTAAAAGAATTTTAAAATTAAAAATATTAAAAATAAAATTTAAATACTACCTAAAGATATAGTAAATTGTAAATTTAAAATAAAATATAAATTATAATATTAAAAATGTAAAAACTAAATAGTATTTAGTTTAAATTTTTAATATTATATTTTATTTTATTTTTAATAGTTATATTATATTAAATGAAAAATTTAAAATTAATTAATTTGATCCCGCTTTAAGGAGAAGGAAACATGGTTTCCCTCATCCTTTCAGTATTTCTTTCCCAACTCGAGTATCCGATTACGATCAAGCTCGTTGTTCCAAGTGCAACTCGTTAGATCGACCCAGCGCAGGCTCGAGTTGTGCAAATCGCACTGAAATGGCAACTCCGATAGCGTTCCGAAGGTCCACTCCCGGAACCATCCGCAAAAGCGTAAACCGAACTGGCAAAGGGCGGCTAGATCCAATAGTTTCGAAGAACAACTCCAGGAACAATCAGAAAAAGCCAAAATACATGTAATCAAGTTTGTTACTGGGTGGGTGAGTTGGGATTCGAGCATCGACAATCCTAACAATGGCCTCAGGGCAAAGCTCAAATCGATTAAGTTTTTAGCATAGTCACAAGGTTCGGAAATCCGAATGCATTCGAAAGGGCAAAAAAATGCGGAATCCAGATTTCTTGAAAAAGTTCAAAAAAAATCCGTAAAAATCCAGTTCAATGCAAAATATAAATAAAAAAATTAAATTATTAATAGATTTTAATATTTTATTTAATAAAATAATTAATATTTGAATTATAAATTAAATTTTATAATATTTATTCAAATTATTTTTATATTTAAAAAAAATTAAATTTTATTATATTTAATAAAATAATTTTAATAACTATTAAACTACATTTAATATTTATATTTTATAATATATAAAATTTAAATAAAATAATTAAAAAAAAAAAACGAAATCATTTTGTATTTTAATAAACATTAACCTAAAATTTACACCACCTACCTCACCCTGCTCCGTCGATCGCCCTAGGCTCCAGCTGCTTTTTCGCGTGTTTTCTATTTTTTATTTAGGTTTTCCGCGACAGTCGCTGGAAAATTTCGGGGATGCCCCGGAGGCGCCCGCCGGCGTGCCGGACGTTTCCGGCACGCCGGCGGGTGCCTCCGGGCGTCCCCGGGGCGTCCCCGTCCCTGAGGCGCCTCCGAACAGGAGGCGTCGGGCTGGGGGGCGTACCCCTGCAACACAGAGTCAAACTCATCAAGTCAAACCAATGATACATGTCAAAAAGGATGGTAATCCAACATCAGTGTAAAAAGCAGTAACAATCCTTAAATGAAGATGGGCAAGCAAAGAATGGTAAAACAACATTGATGAGTGAGCAATAACAATCCTTAATCATCAATGGAAAAAAGTGCAGAAAAGGAAAAACAACATTAATGAGTGAGAAGTAACAATCCAATCTCATTCAACAATGGAAAAAGTACATGAAAATAGAAATGGACTCAGGTGTCTGCAAAAGAGAGTACAACATTGACAAATGGTAAAAAGAGAACAAAGCAAGTCTAGAAATGTAAAGCCATGGTGTTAAAGAAAGTAATCTGTAGTTGCTCAAGCATATTGTTTTGTTCTAAGGATAGATAAAATTGAAACAAAGTAGTGCTAGCATGTTTTTAAGATGTGTAGTAGAAGGAAGTATAGAAGAAGGGAAAACAAATTTAGAATCACAATTTGTCTGTCAAGGGGGAAATGAAATGGGTGGAGGGGAGAATGAAGGAAAAACCAAGGTAGAGGAACTCTTTATCGAAGTCAAGACACTCAAATTAGGTTTGTCAAAACAAGAGGACTTTTGACCTTAAGGACTCTGAAGAACTTCTTTTAGCCACACAAGTTTTAGGTCAACAAATGAAGTATGTAGATCATCCTATGAAGACTATATGCATGAAAAGTAAAATGGACCTACCTTCCCACAACATGTTCCCCATTCTTTAGGACTCCTTACAGAGCCGTCGGTCTACTGGGAAGATTGGGTAGCACCATAGAGTTTTTTGAATTCTCCTATTCCAATCTACTGGCCTATCGCACTCCAATAGACCTCGGCACTATTGTGAAGCCAACTATGGAGTTTGAGGTTCGATTGGAGATAGAAGTGCTTGTAATCATGTCTTTTGGTGTGATTTTTACTTTTGACTTTTGTATGTTGCCTTTTATATATCATTGTCTTTTGTTTCATATGATTTGGCTTGTAACTTTCTTGATGGCTTTTTTATTCTTTCTCCGTACGGCTTTGGAAAACCAAACATGGGTGCTAAAGATGACTTTCATTTCAATACTTGGGACTTGGTTGCTAAGATAGAGAACTCAGAGAGCATGGTGTCTAAGAGTCTTGTAAATCTAGGTGAAATAAAAGTGTTATCTTGACTTTGACCTTGTTTTATCCAATGTGGAGTAAAAGGAAAGGAAGTCAAGAGGAATGAAACATGAAACAATTTGAGTTACTTCAAATCGCAAAAAATGTGATAAACTTTGAAAAATGGATACAATGACAATAAAATGTGATTCCTTATCATAAGAATGAGGGAAATGGAGGAAAACATGCTAATATAGGTTGTTATGCAAATTCCATCTATCAAAGAAGCAAAAGATAAAGCTGAGAACAAAGATCAAAAACTTGTAACCATTGTAAAACACATCCTAGAAAAGTAATGAAAAGGATGGTGATTTTATGAGGAAGACCAGATCATATCCATGGTTTTACACTACAACTCATAAAAGAGAAACCCACGAGGGTGCCAAAAAGCATTGAAAAAAAAATGGGATAAGAAAAAAATGGTATTTGCGAGGAGGGCTAGGTCATATCCATGGTCTTACACTGCCACTGACAAAGAGAAATCCAAGGCGTGCTGAAAAGTGTGTAAAAAGTATGAAAATAAAAAGGATAAAAGTACAGCATGAGGAAGATTGGGTCTTATTTGCAGTTTTACAATGCAACCCATGAAGAAAAAGGGAAACCAAAAGACTAAAAGGAGGGACTAGTTTGTGAAAATATAAAACTCCTGCAAAGGGTGAGACCCGTGTAAGTATTCTGCAAAAAGTGTTAGATAACATATAGAAAACATGAAAAGAAAGGAAGGATTAGGCAAAATACTTCTTGAGGAATTGTGCATTGGTGGGCTCTTTGAAAACATGGCCTTCATTGATTTGAAGGTGGTAGGTACTTGGACCAAGAATGTCTTTGACTAAATAGGGACCCCACCATTTTTGGGCGTATTTACCTTTTTTATCATGAGTGTAGTCTAATTTAAGGACAAGATCACCAACATTAAACGTGCGAACTTTAACACGTTTGTTATGTTGTTTGGCAATATGGGGTTTGTATTGGCAGTTGTGTTGCAAAGCAGAAAGACGGTGTTCATCAAGGAGAACAAGAGCATGAAAGTGATCTTCACGTAATTCTTCATTAGGTATGATACCTTGAAGAGATATACGAAGAAAGGGAAGCTCAACTTCTAATGGTAGGACTGACTCAGAACCATAGACTAGAAAGAACGACGTTGCCCCAATGGCAGTACTTATGCTAGTGCGATAGGCCCACAAAGCAGAATAGAGATGAAAGTGCCAATTCGTGTGGGTTTCATGAATTGTCTTTTGCAGAATTTTATTAAGAATTTTGTTAGTGGCCTCAGCTTGGCCATTACATTGTGGATGATAGGGTGTGAAAAATTTATGATTGATTTTAAATTTAGCACATAGCTGTTTGACATCTTTGTTTTTGAAATTACCACCATTGGCTGAAATGATAGTATGAGGGAAACCATAGCGGCAAATGATTTGATTAAAGATTAATTTGGAGATGGTGGTATCGGTGACATTAACAAGGGGCATAGCCTCGACCCATTTGGTGAAATATTTTGTGGCTGTAATTATAAAGACATGCCCATCTTGAGATCGAGGGAGTTTGCCTATGAGATCTAATCCCCACATGGAGAATGGCCAGGGAGATTTGACAGTTTGAAGCTCGGTTGGAGGTGAATGAATTAAATCGTCATGAAGTTGGCAAGGAGTACACTTTTTAGCAAATTTGATGGCATACGTAGGCATTTGTGGGTTGTAGCATGTCCGTTACAGTGGCCACCGCAAATGCCCCCATGTGCTTGTTCAAGAAGAGGAGGGACCTCGTCTTGCATAACACAGCCGAGCAAGGTACCTTCAATATTTCGATAATAAAGGATGCTATATTGAAATACATTTTTAAAAGCTTGTTTGCGAATGCAAGTCTTTTCACGGGAATCTAGGTTGGGAGGATAAGTTTGATGTTCCATAAATTGAGTGATGTCTTTATATCACGGGGTTTGTCGAATGGTGAAAGCCTTAATGTGGCAGATTAGTGAATCATGTGGTTGAATAGAAGATGGAGATTTTCTTATTTGGGTAAGTGCGATCGATAAGAACTTGGTGCAGATGAAAAATAAATGCTGAAGAAGCAAGGGAATCAACAATAGAATTTTGATCTCAAGGGATAGGCTCGATAGTGAAAGAAATAAAATCTTTGGCGAGAGTAGTTGCAATTTGATGACAAGTAATGAGATTCTCACTTTTGCATTGGTAATCACCATTGACTAGGTGGCAAATGAGTTGAGAATCACCTAAGGCATGAAGATATTGGATATCTAAATCAAGAGCAGCTCTCATGCCTAAGATTAAAGCTTCGTACTCTACCATGTTATTAGTGACGTCAAATGTTAAGCGAAAAACTAAAGGGATGCTTTTTTTAAGAGGGCTTGTAAGAATGCAACATGCCCTAGCTCCTCGAAGGCATTTAGCACCATCGAAGTGAAGGGTCCAAGTATCCTCGCGTAAGTCGACATTAATTTCAGGAAGTTCGTCGATAACTACTTTTGGTTTAGTGGTATCGGGGAGGATAGTGGATTCATCAAGATTACTTGCTTCAAAATCAGCAGTGAAGTTATGAAAGTAATCTTTAAGAGATATAGCTTGATTGAGACCTTCAATATAGAGAATATTATCATCAGGTAGACTATCTTGAAGGTGATTGGTAGCAGGTATAGGAGCTGCGGCAAGTTGATTGGCTATGATTTGTCCTTTGATAGCTTTTTGAGTAATAATTCGAAGATCAAATTCCATAAGGAGAACCATCCACTTGCCAATTCTGTCTCTAGGAAGAAAGGCTTTGGAGAAGTGACGAAGGGAATCGGAATGAATGATGACAAGTGGTCTGATAAAGCATGTAATGTCAAAGCTTTTCAGCTGCAAAATATGTGGCGAAGCAATCAAGTTCGATTTTTGTGTAACATTTCTCATAATCGATGAGGCCTCGACTGATATAGTAGATGGCATACTCTCTTCTGGTATCGTCTTGTTGGGCAAGCTTGCCCCAACTGATATAAGTGTGGAAGAAGTATATAAGATCAAAGGTCGATCGTTTGGAGGATGAAGCGTAGGTGGGTGAAGCAATGATTCTTTCATATTGTCAAAGGCTTTTTGACAAGGATCCGTCCATTCTAAAGCATTACCTTTCTTAAGAAGAGAATTGACAGAGTGGATACGGTAAGCCATTGTGGGGACGAATCGTCTAATTGCCCCAAGTTTATTGAGATAAGTGCAAATGTCCAGAATGAAACGAGGAATGGGCATGTTGATGATAGCACTAATCTTGGCTGGGTCAACATCGATGCCGCAGAGAGAGACTAAGAATCCTAATAATTTACCAGATGTAGTACCGAAGACACATTTGTAAGGATATAGTCTAACTCAGGATTTGAGTAGACGGTCGAAGATGATGGAAAGATGGGAAAGGTGAGTCTTGTGACTTTTAGATTTAGTAATGAGGTCATCCACATAGGTTTCTACAGTTTTGTGGATAAGAACATGAAAGATATGAGTCATTGCTTGTTGGTAAGTGGCTCCAACATTTTTGAAGCTGAAGGGCATTTTAACATAGCAATAGGTGCCCCATTCCGTGGTGAAAGTTGTCTTATGTTGGTCCTTAGGAGCAATGTGAATTTGATTGTAACTCGAGAAGCCATCTATAAGAGATAACATTTCATAGCCAGCTGTGGAATCGACAATGACATCTATTGAAGGTAGAGGGAAATTGTCCTTGGGACAAGGGAGATTAAGCTTGTGGAAATCAATGTAGATGCGAATGACCATAGTGACTTTTTTCTGAATGGGAACTATGTTAGAAACCCATTCAGAATAATCCACTAGTTTGATGAACTTAGCATTGAGAAATTTGATGATTTCTTTGTGACATAAGGTGGAAACCTCGGGTGAAAATTTCCGTTGCTTTTGACGCACAGGTTTGGCATCGGGATAAGTGATGATGTTGTGCACCACAATGCTAGGATCAATACCAAGCATGTCCTTGTAGGACCAAGCGAAGATCTCATGATATTTATCGAAAAATAAACTAATCATGTTTAGTAGGTGAGAGTTCGTGAAAAATTGTAATTGGTTGAGGGCATGATGGATTACCATATTCAATGCGAGTAGTTTCTTCGATAAGCATAACATTGCCATCTTGGTAGTGGTATAGTGCATTAGGTAAAGAAGAAATTGGATTAGCTTTAGGGTCAATGCTAGCGATGAAGTTGTTGAAACAAGGAGCTTTGGTTTTGAAATTCCCAAGTTTTGTGATGTTGCCGAGGAAGTTGAGGTTCTTGGGCATGAAGTATTTCAATAATAGCTTCATCGGTAGGCAAAGTGGGAAGAGGACCATAATACTCAACATCTACTTCAAGATCGAGAATTTGATTGCCATGGCGATCATATTCAGAATGTATTTGACGGATATATGTGGCCTTGGCATCTAATGTAATCTCGGGAATAAGAGAAGTAGATGGATCGGATGAGATGGGTGTGTCGTTAGTTTCTTTGACGGGGGAAGAATCATATATATCGATGGGTTCTGTAGGTGGTAGAGAAGATGCAAGAATTTTCGGAGGTTCGGAAGGTATGATTTGTTCTACCATCCATTGAGTATCAAGAAGTAGAGGATTAACAGGAGGTACACGACCTTTGATATCTAATTCACGATCTATGGAAACGGTATGGACATCTCGGTTAAAAGCATGTATTTGAGCTATTTTGATAATGTTGAACATCCAAGTCATGAAATTGAGCTTGGGCCATTATGTAGTCATATCATTATACGTTGGAGAAATGGTACATGCTTGAGATTCAGGGGGAGTTTCAGAAAGTGAAATCCCAATATTATTGAATTTATGTGGATACATGATTAGAGGGTCTTGGAATAATTTGGCCACTCCATAATTATTGCATGTGAAGGCATCTTCTGGTAAAGAAGGCTCCTGAGCATTACATGGAGGGGGAAAATTAGTGATCTCATCAATGAGAGGAATAGTGTGATCAGGAGGTAACAAAGGAGGAAGCCGCTCCGATATATAGGGAGGTAGCTTGGTAGTGTTGCAAGTCATTAGGTTCATTATCATCCGAATAAGCAAGAGTGACATGTGACTCTGGATTGATGTTGATGAACTCGGGTAAGTGAGGACTATTGATTGTAGGAATGGTAGGGATGCGATATTGAGATATTGGATTAGGAAGTTGAATACTCCAAGGGTTGGGATCAACGTCATGCTTATACCGTTTGCTTTTGTGTAAGAATTTGATGCATTGGCTATTGCAAGAGGCGATAGCCCTCATTCTATGAGTCCATGGGTGACCAAGGAGTATGTTATAAGATAGGGGTAAATCAAGGACCATAAGTTTAGTTCAAACGGTCTTAGGTCCGATTGTTAGGGGAAGCCAAATACAACCAAGTGGCTTTTGATTAGTTTTATCAAATCCACGACAAGTAAGACAGGTTTGCTTGGGATGATCTTTATTGTATCCAAGTTGTTGGATGAGCCACAAAGATGTCATATTAATACCGGAGCCTTCGTCAACTAAATTTTTACGAATAAGGGTAGTATTAATGGCTATTTTAATGAATAGTGGCGGATCATCGGCACGAAAAAGGATTTCATCATTAATCATGTCTTCTTCAAGAAATTCAATAGACGGTTCGGAAGGACATAGTTTCAATGCTATGCACATTGGTAGGTTGAGGCTCGATAGAAGGTGGTTCTTCATCTATAGGAGATGGATCTTCGATTTCTTGTAATTGTTGCATAAGGAACTTGTGATGATAAGGGGAAGTACGAACTAACTCCATAAGTGTAATCCTGCAAGGCATGGAGTTAAGTTCTGCGAGAAAGTTCCAATGGCATTTAGAAGAACTAGTGCGAGCTTTGGAAGGTAAGGTAGATTTTGAAGGAACGAAAGTTGTTGGGGGTCGAAAGGAGGAGGTGGTTCCTCATGGGCTTCCGAAGCTAAATTAGTGGTTATAGTATCTTTGAGAAGTAGTTCTTCTAAAGACAGTTTCTTAGGTTTTGTGACATGATCTTTGTGAGCTGGCTTGCGACGATAATTGACCTTTGTTGTGTTAACATATTGAGAGTTGTAATATTGGTCATAATCGGAATCAATAGCACAAACATCCTGGTAGTTTGTTGATTATTAGTTGTGGGGAAATATTTTTGATTATTGGAAGAAGCTTTAGAAACCTGTTGTTTTTGAGAAGTAGAGTGGTACTCTTGACAATGAAGGTTGATCATGGCTTCGTGATTGAAGGAATCACCAAGCATGTATGAGACAACAAATTTAGTAAGTCCTCTACAAGATTCATGGGAATGACCAATGTCAGCGTGGAACCAACAAAATTGATTATGGTCATAGCACTTAGGAGGATTACTAGGATAAGTAAAAGGTTTAGAGGGTGGTAAAAATTGTTTCATTTGCTGCACAATTAGTGGTGTGTGAGAAGATGAGGGAATGTCGGCTTCGGCAACTCCTGGTTTGGTTTGAGGAGTATTGCCGGTGATAGCATTGGTAGAAGTTTGAAAAGATCCTTTAAGGAATTTAGGATTAGGTTCGAATTGTTTCATGAGAAAGTCTTGATGTTTAGCTTGGTCAAGAGTTTCATTAAGTGTTTGGAGAGCAAAAGTTTGAACCTTATATTGAAGAGGAGTTAAAGCAATGATGAAGAGTTTAAACAAATTATCATCAGTCATGTTATGGTCGGCTTTATGGGCCAGAGATTTCCATCGTTTGATAAAATCATGAGCTGATTTGGTGGGAGATTGCTTAGCATTGATGAAATGACTAAAACAATTTTCGGGAAGATTATTATGTTGAAACTCTTTGACTAAAGTATTGACTAAATCCTCCGGTTGCCAAATGGAATGTTGGGGAAGTTGGTTTTACCATTCCAATACATCACCAATGAAGGTTTTAACTAGAAGTTTAGTTGTGGCGAAAGTATTAGTTTGGATCCACTCTTTGTAAAGATTGCCAAAGGCTTTGAGAAATGATACAAGGTCTTTAGTCCAATCATACTTGATAGTGGAGGATATATTACCAAGATCAATGGACACGATGAAAGGAGCTAAAGGCTCATTTTGGATGTTTTGAAGCATTTTGTTATTCATGACAGGTTGAGGAATAACATTTCCTGAGGCATCTCTAAGCGGTGGAGAAATAAAATTTGGGTTGGCTTGAGGATTGATAGTCGGAGGTTGATTAGCCATAGTGATCAAATGATGTTGTAATTGCATCATTTGAGAGGTGTTAGAAGTTTGCATCATATTCATTTGTTGTATGACTTGTGCAAGAAGTTGAGTCATATCAATTGGTGGGTTGGTGTTTGTAGAACTCCCCAAATTAGTATTAGGGGGAGGGTTGTTAGAAGATGGATCATTAGTGGGATTATTGGATAGATTTGTGTCAATTGCTCCCACATTATGTTGAAAGATTTGAAGATGAGAATTGTCTTGATAGGTATAAAAATGATTAGATCCACCTACTTCATCTTGAGGTGTGATTTGCACCATGTTACAAGCCACAGACGGAGGGGAAGAGGTGCTCCAAGAGTGAGGGTTCTCTTGGGAGGAAAAGAGAGGGAGAAGTGGACATCCCATATAGTATCTAAATGGATTCAGGTTGTGCAAGAAGATTTTGATAGGGGACTTCATGATGATTTAAGAAGAATGAAGAAAATGCTAAGTAAAATCAGAGCATTTAGTCGGATAGACAGGGTAGGCAATAAGAGTACAAAGTCGACTGGGTCGACCTAGTAATACAAACTGGGGAAATAAGAGTCTGATAAGAGTACAAAGTCAACTGGCTCGACCTAATACTACAATCTAACTGGTAAAAGAGATACATGGTCGACCTAGTACTGTAGGTAGGGAGAAAAACAGTCTGTAGGAGACTGTGTTGAATAGATTGACAATGTACTGAAAATAGGGAAATATATTGCAATGTACTTTGAAATAAGAAAAGAAAGGAAACACAAGCTATTGGGTCAATGAAAATGATCCAATTGAGGCACACAACACAAACCCTTGCACCAACGCTGGTCAATGCAAGTTTTTGCAATACAACATACAATGAGCAAAAAGCAAGTAGTCAACTGAAAAGTAAATGCTAATTAAGTGCTCATCGTGAATGTTGTTAGATTATAATAAAGTGTTATTTTAAGTGTGATAGGGAAGTTGGTTGAAAGTAGAGAACTAGAAAGCAATCTATGGATGGTTTTTGGACGTTTATGCTGAAATGGATCTGTGTTGGCAAGGATACTGGCTTGGTATTGGGGCCTATCCCCTCACTTCACAATCCCGCAACGATAAGGGTGTCACGTGCTTTGTCAATATATACCATTAACCACGAGTTTATACTTGGTCAGAAAACCAAGTTGACTTCCCCCTTGGTGATGAAATCCAAGCAGGCACGTTTTGGGTAGACAAATGTTTAAATGTGTTTTGAAATTATGTTATTTGGTAGTGTGTGCAAGAAAGAGAAAAATAGTACAACTAAATGGTATATTGAAAAACCACCTAATTAGACTATGTGATCTATTCTAAGCATGCAAACAACTGAAAGTGAAAGTGTGAAGTAATTACTAGCATATAATTGTTAATTTTTCAATTTGAAACACAGTACAGAGTCGGTTCAGACAACAATGTATGCAGACATTACAAAATAGAGTGATAGTTGCTACTGTACTGCGGAAGCAAGGGTCTTTAAGAACTATGTCGACAGGGTCGACCTAGTCTTTCAGACAAAAGACAATACAAAACTAAGTCGACCAGGTCGACCTAGTTTGCTATATGATGGCAGTTTTAAAGACTGCAAACTGTGCAAAACAGATCTGTAAGGAAGAACTGAAATCAAAGAGATAGAGAGAAAGGAACCTTGGTGGGTTGGAAGATGCTGATGAATGTGAGATTTTTGTTGAAGTGCCTTGAATGTTTGCTTGCAAATTTTGCCAACTGTGTCGACTAGGTCTACCTAGTTCTACAATTCTTTGTTTGTTGAACCTTGTTAAGATGACTATACCGGCCTGATCAACCTAGTATGTTTTCTGGAAGCTGTGTGGAATACTATACCGGCCTAGTCGACCTAGTATGCTTTCTGGAAGTGAATAAGAGTACAGTGTCGACTTGTTTGACCCAGTAACCTGTATCTAATGAAGACTTGCACAAAAAGAAAAGAGTCGTTTTTGATGCGATTGTGTGTTAAACCTGCGCACAAAATTTAGAAACTATACCGAACTTGTCGACGTCGTATCACAAATATAAAAAAATAGTAGATAAAATGATAAAAAAATGAAAAGCGTGAAAAGAAACCTACAAGGGTTAGATTTACGTCGGGTTCACCAGAAAGTATGCAATCAGAAATGCATCAGATCTATAAATCAATCCTAGCTCGGAGAAGATAGATCCTATTTACACTTTCGATTGGGGATACATTAAATAATCGAGAACATGACCAATATGTGGATCTGCTAGACCCGATTAAGGGATCTCTTATCACAACAATAATACTAGGGAGGGTTCCAAAGCCTCTAGTCAAGCAAAATCATGCAATAACTCTTAAGTCCTATGTTTTTATATTCACTAAACTAATAACAAGTAAAGCAAAATCTAATCTAGTGTTCACCAAAGCTTGTGGCACAATATGGGGGCTATTAAACAAAAGAAAGTAAACATGCATAAGAGAATCCTAATTAAGCTGTGTATAGGCAAGACCTTAATGCATTGGGAAGAAAAGTAATATTATTTAAAAGCCAATACTTATGCTACTTCTATCTACTAAAGAGAAGAACAAAGTTAGAGATACCTACCTGAAAGACGAACTCGTCGAGACTCAATCTCTCCCTTGGCCAAAGGGGTTTCGCAAGAGGTTGTTGTGGTTTGTAAGGATCACTAAGAAAGGCCAAAGCATCCAAGACTTCTCCACAAGACTAGATTCTCTAAGTAGAAACCCTAAGCTAAGACTCCTCAAGTAGAATGGTGGAAAAACAAATTGTAAAGAAGCGCAAATGAATAATAACTCTTGATGTCTCTTTAAGAATGGCGAAATAATCTTGTATATATAGGTGGATTTAACCCTAAGCCCTTCTGAAAGTTTTGATCGATAGGGTCAACCCAGTCGACCTAGTATCATTATTGACAAAAACTCATTAGGTCACGAGCTAGGTTGGCCAAGAGCCGACCTAGACCCTAAATGAGTTTTACCAATAAGAGTACAAGGTCGACCCAGTCGATCTAGTACTTGAAATTGTCAAGAGGGGTTTTGGTTAGGAAATGGGGTATAGAAGGTGGCAAAAGACTAGAGGAGTGTGAAAAAGAGGATTAATAGCTTAGGATAATGTTTTTAGGCGCTGGTTGAATTGGTAATAAGGGACAACAATCCTATGAAGCACCAATGGTCTGCCCACCCCTTTCTCGGTGCACCCCTCGATGGGTTCCTGCAAGATAGAAAGCATCAATAATTGATAAAAGTGTGAAAATATTATGTGTATACACCTTATGCTGATGTTGTACGCAGAAGCTGAAGATGCCATTCACTAGCTGATAGGTGATTTGCTTTGCGAAGCGGTTAGGCACATAATATGGCAGGTGTAGGGAGTCTTGGAGGAAGCCCACAACTTGGATCATTGTGTCATCTTTATGCAACCGGTAGTCCCCAATGGCTGTAATGGAGTCCCATATTATCTTTGAGAGCTGAGGCATGGGAGCTTCATTGACTTCTTGGTAGAAGTGGTCACAAACGTCCTGGACTTGCTGGTGTAATTGGTGGCCATAGAGCTTGAAGAAAGCCACGTGGATAGTTTGGGCACCGAGAACCCACGCTGGAAAGGTTGTTAGCTTGAATGAGAGCATCGTAGTGATGGTGTTGAGTAGGTAGCTCATCATGTAGAAATTGCCCCCATTTCAGGTGTCTGCAAAGGCATGGATCAACTTGAAGTTGATCAAGCCTCCAATGTCCAGGATGTTAGAGCGAGTTAGTATCTTGGGCAGCAGGGGCACCCACAGCTTGTTGACATGCTGGTAGTCTGAGTCCCTGAACAATCGGTTTAATAGGATCATGCCTACTCGGACAATCTCTCGGAAGATGCGGATTGTGTAGGCATTGATCTTTTCTTTTTTGACCCACTTGGAGTCGGGGTTCTTGGTCTAATCATGGAGGATGTCATAGATCTGGTGATCATTCATCCAAACCGATACCGCCGCTACATCGTATGAGAACGAGAAGGCCGCGAGGGAGTAGTATGCCTTGAAGGTGTTCCCAGATATATCGACAATTTGGTGCCGAGAGGTGTGTGAACACATCCAATCATTAACATCCTGCATGTGGATAGCCTTATGGAGGATGTCGTTGAGCAGGTCAGTGCAGGGAAACGCCTACGTATTAGTCGCAGCTCTATGAAGTCCGCATCTTTTATTGGATGGAAAGGCATCCTCGTATTCAACCAATTGGTCGTCTGCATTGGCATAATCCTTGGGGACCTGCTCAATTATTTTGAATATGCTATTGTAGTGTTTGTACTTGGTTAAACCAACAAGTGGTGTCTCGGTACTCTAGATCGGCCTTCGGGTTAGAGGATGTAGCGGCCATTGGAGTAGGACAGAAGGGAAATGAGGAAGCTTTGGGCGTCGAAGGCGCGGGATACAGGGGTTTTGTGTATCTTTGAAAGTAAGAAGTCTGAGATTTCTTCTAAGACAACAATGGTAACTGTTAATGAGCTTCCTTTGCTCTTTATAAGTGTATGCACACATATCCTTGCATTAATCGTGTTTGGCAACTCACTTGCTATAAATTTGAAATTGGGTTGGTGGTTGGATTTTTTCCCTTTATTTCTAAATCTAGAATTGAATTTGGAGCCCATGAACCTCCTCCGCCAGCCAGAAATAACAATGGTGATGGGATGTTTTCAAAACTGTCCAATTGGGTCTAGCTTCCCATTCTTTTAATGCCCAACATGTGGTAGGCACGCAGTCACATCTCTTAGAGGCCCCTCATCCAACTCTTGCTCTTTGACATGTGTCATCCGTCTATTGGTCCTTCCATTAACATTCACCTAGGCATAATCTATACTCCACGTCGTTTCCATAGACTGGGTGACGTGTGTCACGGGGCTAACTCGACAAAGCTGAAAACCGTGTGGCACCGCTTGCTCTCACCCAAGTCCGTCCATGAGAACGAAACTCTACGAGAACTACAGACTACGCCTTCATGTTTACCTGCACAAGAACACGCACAACATAGTGGTATTCTACTTGTATTTTAATGGATTAGTAGCGGAAGTCAAACATAACACTTGCAAAGATCAAGTTATCAACTCAAACACACATGAGCATTGACACAAAGCAAGAATAAATGGGAGAACGTGTATTTTATTTACTCTTGCAGGACAAAATGGTCCAAAGTACAATAAACAAGCAAAACAACCACATACACAACCATCGAGTTGGGCTCAGTCGATAATGTTTGAAACCACTCAGATGATTACAATGAACAATTCCCTTCCAGGTTCTGATTACTGTGCCTAGGACAACCCAACCCCTGCTTCATGAAATCTAAGACCAACAAAACAACCGACAAACACCCACAGATGCTGCACAAATACGTGCCCACTGCCCACAACAACTCGAGACAGAATGCATAACACTTTTCTTTCCAACATTTTGCCACTCCAAACTTGCGTTCACTCAAATCATTGCACAAAGAAAGCTAACGACTCGCTTGATCAACTTAGACCAGCTCGTGAACGTGGTTGATGGATGTCGAAGTCATACATCCATCATAGTCTCCCCCACTTAAAATCGACAATGACCTCGGCACCGGCACGGATCCTCCGTCAGTAACCTGGAGGAGGTTTCCTATTCAGACTCAACACAGAGCCAAGAGACCAAGACCAACTCCCTGACCTTATCCTTGTAGATCCTGAGGGTTTCATCCAACACACTAGAAACTCCCTGCGTTTCAGATTGCCATATAACCCACTGTCTTCACCTCAACAAACTATTCCAAATACCGCTTCGATTACCCATCACGTACGCAAAAGGGCGCTTAGGCAGGAACCAAACTGGTTCGGCTTCATCAGTGACTAAAGGTTTCAACTGGTTACAATAGAGAAACAAATTGAATTTTCAACAACTTCAACATGTAGACAAGCTTGCCTACACAAGCCACACCCAACAAATGCAGCTTCGTAAAATCAACCCGATCTTGCCAACCTTCAACGAGGGGTAGAGGAAACCGGTTCTTGATGATCAACCTGTTCAAGGCTCTGTAAAACCTGCAAAGCCTAAGTGAACCATCAAACTTCCTCCACAACAATATTGAGGCTCCAAACTCCAAAACAAGAGAGCCACGGACGAAGACAACTTTTCAAAGCAACCATCTCAAGTCCAAATAACAAGAATGGAGACCTTAATGAAGAACTCTCCTTTAGAGCCAACTTGATGCGATGATCAATTGATCTTCTCGATGACAAATAAGATGATAGCTCCTTGAGCATACACTTGGTTGTGAAGAACCCACCTCACATCAGCAGGAAAAGGAACCTGTTGCTCCCCCTTAACATCCCAACTGCCAACAAGAAATGCACGATACACTGACTCCTTGCCAATTCTTGTAGTCTTCTGCATACTCAACTAAACACCCCTTCATCTTCCCTGTCTAACTCCTCTACATAGTCTTCACCACACACGTCTGCAACAGATTCAACACAAAAGAGCTCCAAGATGGGAAAAAATTGCCATTTTACCCTGTCAGATAAATTCTTGGCTGAGCACTAACTGGAGGGCTTGTAACTGCTTTAAACCTTATCGAACCTATGGAGGACTGGAGGCCAAGCTCCAAGGCTAAATGGTTGACAACACAATTGCAGGGCATACCTGAGTCCAAGAGTGTAGTGGTTTTCAAACACATCATCACCACCTCCACAATATCCAACCTAGCAAGTTACAACAACCATCTCCGAACCCAAGCTTTATCTAGCATTGAGCCCCCTGAGCACACACATCGTCTGCTCACATAGTTCATCAGGGTACTCCATCTGAACTGCAAACACCCCTTGTCGCTTCGGACAATCTTTGTTGTAGTGATCTGCACAAGTCCAACACCTCAGACGAAACCGCTTCCCGCTTGATTCTTCATCTTGCGACTTCTTCCTGCCAGCTTTGGAGGTGCTCCAAGACTTTTGAGATCCCTCTGACAACTCTGGAGTAGCCTTCCTTCCCGTATCACCAATTGGCTTCCTTGAAGACTTACTCAACCCCTTACCAATGTCTCCACCCATGGATGTGCAAGAGCACAAGGTGTTTTTGGATGAAAACTCATCCCTAAAATTAAAGAGACGATCTGCTACAACAAATGCTTTCCTAACTTTAGACACTTCATGGAGACGGAGTTCCCCCTAAGCCCATCACTGAAGACCACGAGTAAACTAGAACAATTTATCTACTTTGGACATGTCGGTAATTTACAACAAAAGGCTCTGGAAAGAATCGATGTACTCTCATCTCCTGAATTTGTTTCAGCTGACTCAACTTTGTCCTAGCCAACCATGCTGCATTCCCAGGTCGAAAGTGATCCCTAAGGGCTTTCTTCAGATCCTCCCAAGAGTGCAACTTCCTTGTAGAACTCCTTGATGCAATGTCATTATCCAAGGTTCTTATACTAAACCTTTGCCGTGCCCGTGAGGTGCCTTTCTGCAGCATGCACCACCTGTGTGTTTGACATTCCCCCCAAACTTGCGAGATACTCCTCCATGCCCCAGAAGAAATTCTCCAGAAGATGGTCATCTCGCTCACCATCGTAACACTTTGGTTCAACTTGGGGAGCTTCAAAACTATTGAAGAGTTGGACCCTGATGCTTTCACCAAATTCAGTATTGTTGATCGACACAAAGTCACTTCATCCTGTAACTTAGTTTGGAACACCAAGCTGTACTCCAATCTTGTAGTAAGTTCCACGATCGTCTGCTCCATGGTCTCCACCTTTTCCTCGAGCTTGCTGAATCTCGTACCCACACGCTCCTCCATAGACTGGACCCTGGCACCAACTTGCTTGGCAAGGCCTTCTTCCACAACAACTTTCGACTTACTCTTGTGGTGATTGCCACCACCTTCACCTTTATCCTAAACCTGCTATCGACCTTTGCAGGTCACATTCTCGAGCAATGATTCGGTTGGATCTCCTGCCATATTGACTCAGACATGACACACTAGATTGACTCGACTGGGGAAGGTGTACGACACAACTTAACTAGGCAAACACAACCCAACCAAGACAAAAACCGTGTGCTTTGATACCAATTGTCATGAGGCCAGCTCAACGAAGCTGAAAACTGTGCATCATTGCTTGCTCTCACCCGAGTCCCTCAGTGAGAACGAAACTCTAGGAGAACTACAGACTACGCCTTCAATGTTTACCTGCACAAGAACACACACAACACAATGGTATTCTACTTGTATTTTAATGGATTAGCAACAGAAGACATAACACTCGCAAAGATCATGAAATCAACTTAAACACACATGAGCATTCACACAATGCAAGAACAACTGGAAGAACGTGTAGTTTTTTACTCTTGCAGGACAAAATGGTCCAAAGTATAATAAAAAGACAAAATAGCCAAACACAACAACCACCGAGTCGGGCTTAGTCGATAATGCTCGGTACTGCTCAGATGATTACAATGAACAATTCCTTCCCAAGGTTTGATTACTCTTGCGTAGGACAACCGAGCCCCTGCTTCACAAAATCTAAGACCAACAGAACTGCCCACAAACACCTGCACGATTTTGCATGGATACGTGCCCACTGCCCACAACATCTCGAGACAAAACGCACAACGCTCGCCAGTGTAGACTTGCATTCACTCAAATCACTGCACAAAGAAAGCTAACGGCTCGCTTGATCAACTTAGACCAGCTTGTGAACATGGGTGATGGATGTCAAAGTCATACATCCATCATACGTGTCACTCGGGGACAAGTGGCACACCCCAATTGGCCTTGGTTAACCACGTGTACTTCATTCTGAGCATCCTAGGTCACAAGTGGCAACTAGTTCATCTTCAAAATAGATGACGCAGCGAGTTCCCATTGGGTCGGCCTCTCCTGAGCTCTGACATCTCTGACAGGTCTGAGAGACTAGGCTTTTTGACTCCGAATGATGCGACAAGCTCCTATTAGGCTGGGCTCTACGAGATTCACAAATCGACGAAGTAAGATAGACGAAAAAAAAGATATTCATTAAAGCTTACCTATCAAACACGGAGATCCCGATTTTCCACAGAGGATAATAAGTTTGTTGCTATGGGAAGGGAAATTAGACTCCAAAAACATTTCCTTGTGAAAATCAACCTGCAACGTTAGTGCTATGATATGGTAAAAGAGAACAAACATTGCTTAGTTGTTTTTAGAAAAGCTAGAAAGGAGGTCTGTTACTGCTTGGAGGGAAAAGGGAATCAAGACGATGTATATTCTGAAGCTTTGAGCAGGCGTCGTCGACTAGAGCAAAAGGAAGAGCTCTGAAGCTTTGGTTTGTGAAATTTTCAGAGGGTTCCCCCTTTTTGGAGAAAAGGAGGCATGTTGGCCACAAGAAATGGCGACTTCTGCGGGGAAAGTGATGAAAAGCACTTAGAACCCATCCAATTTCTTCTTTCTTTGTTCATCACAAAGATTGTTTGGGGGTCTTTTATCATCCATAGAAAAGATGAGGCACTAAAGTCTCTCAATAGCAAGCGACATACTGAGCTTCCCCTTGTAGACGACCACTAGTGTGTGTGAGAAGTGATTTTCATTTCGATTCATTCTTAAATTACCTTCGAGCAATCAAGGTTGGACTAATTAATAGACTTCCTCTGGGTCGTTTTTGGCTCAATGGCTTGGGGGGATGACTAGGGTATTGCTCTGCTTCTAGATGGGCATCCATAGCCCCGACAGAGATGCCTCTGGTCCCGTTCATGGCTTTGCTCCACTGTTAGACAAACCGGAAAGCCTGCATGCTTTCTTTATTCTTTTCCAAGTTTCTCGAGAAGAGGTCGTTACTTATTTAGTCTTATCCATTAAGGGTTTGGGACCAAGCCAAGGGTGAATGGATAGGGGGAAGTTTTGGATAGCCAACCAGTCCTTAATCAACTTGAATAATCCAATATCTTCTGGAGCTATTATTTTAAGTGCAACTTGGTGTCTATCCAGGGTGTAGGCTATTCGAAAATCCACCCGTTTCTTTTAGAATCATTGGCCTCTCAGATCTGGGATGTTAAGAGTCCCCTTTTACAGTCTTGGAGTCACTTAGATCAAAGGTTTCAACCTGGGCTCCCCTGTTTTTCAGCGATCCTCTCGGGTTTTGGCCACGACTTGAAGCAATTACTAACAAAAGGTTGAGTGTCAGAGGAACAATGTAGAACAAAGAAGGGGTCAGAGGGGCAAAACGCAACACAAAAAATAACACACACCTAAAACAAACACACAGCTAAAGCAAACACACAATTAAAGCAAAGCTGTTTAATATATACATTACCGCCTCCTACTCGGATTACTCAGACACCACTTTGGAGGGGACAACCAAGGAATAATGCTTCAGGAATTGCTCGTTTACTGGAAGCGGTAAGTTATTTCCCTCGAGATCCTTGAGACAGAAGGCATTTTGGCCCAATATTTCGGCAATTTGGTATGTGCAGATCCAGAGGGGATCGCATTTTGAATGCTGGTCTTTCTTCTCATGGGCCTTGCCCCACATCAAGACCAAGTCCGAGATTTTGAAGGTCTTGACCTTCGCCCTCTTGTTAAACCAACTCTTGACTGTGTCTTGATGCTTGCTAAAGCTCAACAAGGCTTCGTCCCGGGCTTCCTCCAACTGAGTCAGGTCCAAGAGTTTAGAATTAACTTTATCATCCGGTTCCATGAATTGCTGCATGAACTTATATGTAGGCACTTTGAGAGTGATTCGTATGATTGGCTCCAATTCGTAGATGAGAAGGAAAGAGAGCTTTTGAGGGCTTGTTTATACTTGGTGAGGTCTGCCCATAAGGCAGATTTTAGCAATGAGTGCCATTCCTAGGGTTTCTCTCTGGCTGATTTCTTGATGGTGTCGATCAAGGTTTTGTTTGTGGATTCTGCCAATTTGTTTCCTTGCATGTAGTGATTGGAGGAGAACTTGAGTGTGATTCCATTATCATAGGCCCACTCTGTAAATTTCGTGGATTGAAAGGCGGGGCCGTTATCACATACTAAAGAAATGGGGATCCCAAACGAGTGATAATCACAGTCTCTAGGAACTTGATGACTTCAACAGCGGTGCTTATTTTGGTAACGACTGCCTCGGACCATCTGGTGCAGTAGTCCATGCCCATGAGGATGAATTTATAACCGGTTGATGAATTGAGATTAATCACTCCCACAAAATCTAGCCCCCATTGTGCGAACGACACAAACTCTACAAGTTGTAGCGGCATTGCGACATGCGTTTCCCTTTGAGCAAAGGTTTGGCATTGGTGACTGAAACGAACATGAGTGTGAACATCTCTGAATAGCGTGGGCCAATAGTAACTTGCCCGGAGAACCTTGTGAGCCATAGCATTTGCCACGGGATGGTTGGCTCCCAACTTTTCATGGAAACTGGTCATTATGTCCTTGGCCTCTTCTTTTGATATACACCGGAGGTAGATTCCTTCGTGGTTTCTTTTGAAGAGAACTCCTTTCTTTAGCATATAATGTACAACTTTCAACCAAAGGGCTCTTCTCTGTGTATGGTTGAGTCCCGAGGGTGCATTATCATAAATTAGAAAGTGCATCATCGAGGTGTATCAGTCTGAGTTTTGCACCCTTTGTTGGTCCACTTGGTGTATCGTGATTCTTGGGTCTATATCTATGATTAGTTGGGTGAGGCCTTGTCCCTTGACTAGCTTAGTTGGCTTGATTTCCATGTTATACTCTTGCAATTTCATCATCCATCAGCCTGTCCTTTCGCCTAGTTCATTCTGCCTCAGCATTTGCTTTATAGTTGTGTTTGGTACAATGACATGCACTCTTTTCCGGAGAATGTAATGACTGAATTTCTTCATTGCCTTGATCAGGGCATATGCATTCTCGTCCAGGGTAGAATACCAGAGTTCGACGTCCTTAAGATTAATGTTCATAAAAGCCACCAGGTGTTCTTCTCCTTCTAACCTCTGGGTGAGGTAGGTGGCAATTGTGTGCTCCTAAGCGAAAGGGTAAACATAGAAGTCCTGCGTATAGTCCGGGCTGATAAGGGTAGGGGCTTGCATGATAGCGTCTTTGATATCCTGGAAAGCCTTCCTCGATTCCGCTTGCCACTCCACTTTAGCGTCCCATTTCAACATTGCATTCAAGGGCTTCACTATCTCAGCAAATCCAAAAATAAACTTGCGCACAAAGTTGATTTTCTCAAAGAAAATTTTTAGTTATTTCTTGTTAGGTAAAAGTAGTTTAGAAATTATATCTGCCCTTTTGGGGTTGATAGCAATACCTTCCTTAGTGACAATGTGACTGAGAAGCTTACCTTCGGTGACACTGAACACACTCTTCTTTGGGTTTAAGAAGATGCCATACCTTCGGTATCTTTCAAACACTTTCTCCAGGTGGTGCACATGATCCGACCTGTATTTAGAGAACACGATTAGGTCATCCATATATATTATTATGCACTGACCTTTGAGGCTCTAAAAGGGGAAGTCCATTGGCGTTTGAAAGGATGCACTGACGTTGATTAGCCCAAAAGGCATTCGTTTGTAAGCAAATGTGCCCCACTTAGTGGTGAAAGCGGTCTTAGTTCTGTCCCTTGGATTGACTAGGACTTGGTTATAACTGGAGAAGCCATCCAAGAAGGACATCATCTGGGACCCACTCACCATTTGGATTACCTCGTCTAGTGATGGCAATAGGTAATTGTCTTTATTTGAGGCCCAGTTCAAATTTCGGAAGTCCACACAAAGGCGGATTTCACCATTCTTCTTTTGTGTCGGGACCATGTTAGCCACCTAGGTGGAGTGGCGAACTAGGAAAATTATCCCTGCAGAGAGTAATTTGTGAACTTCCTTGTGAATCAAGGGCTCCAGGATTGGGTTAACTGGCCTCTGCCTTTGTTTGAAAGGTTTTTGGTCAGGTTTTAAGGGGATGGTGTGAGTAATTACTCTCAGGTCGAAGACCTTAAGGTCTCCATAGGCCTAGGCAATTACGTCCTTGTACCTTAGCAATAATTTCCATAATTGTTCCAATTCGTGGTATGTCTAGTTTGGACCCACGTTAATTGGTTGGGGGTTCTCTGTAGGGCCGAGATTAACGAGTCGTCACTTCTGGGCTTCAAACTTAGGCCTTTTAGCCCGAAAGGTTGGGCCTAATTCATCAAATGCTCTTTCGAGCGGAATCATACCCTTAGGGATCCGGTTCCCATGAATGTTTAGGATCCCATCCTTATCCATCTCAGTCCCGGGATTGTGTCTATCCTTTTCATCTATAATTTGGGCCTCAAATATTTATTCGTTGACGAGGAATTGGATAATTTGTTGGTCGTCTTCAAAGCCCTGGAAGTTAGTCACGTTGTCTGGGATAGAAGGACAAGGAACGAGTTCCACAGAGAACTCTTGTAGCTCAGTGTCATCTAGAGGGGTTAAGTTCGCCGCAGCCGAAGCTAGCAAGTTTGTTACTTGGTTTTCTTCCCGGTGAGGGGGATGATATTGAATGTGTTGAACATTTCAATTAGGTCCCAAGCTTTGTGTTTACACCTTCTAAGGTATGATAGTTTACATTGAAACTTAGTTTTGATCTGGTTAACTCCCAGTTCAGAGTTGTTGAATACTCTAAGTTCATTTGCCTCATGTCTCAATGCAAATTGTAATCCTAGGATTAGAGCTTCGTATTTTGCCAAGTTATTCGTACAAGAGAACCGTAGCCTATAGGACGCTAGATTTTTCCTCCCTAAGGGATCTACAAGCAAAACACCGGCTCCACTACCTTGTTTGGAGCGAGCTCCATCTACATAAAGAGACCACAAGACAAGTAGACTTGGGCTGTGATTGGTCTGGTTTTTTGGAGACGTGTTGCTTAGTGTGTAGATGCCGAGGTTCGAGGAAGCTAGGTTTATCTTCTCATTAATAGCGTTGTATTCAGTGATCATGTGTTTCATGCACGGTTCCCTATCCACTCGTATTTGGTTGGTTACTTCTCTCCATGGCTACCACATATGTGAGAAATCTGTGGCCATATATCCATTCAAGCCTTTGGACCAATCTTTGCTGAGGAGCATACGATAAGCTTTTGGGATATCAACCACTTGAATGTCTATAAAGTATTGAATCATAGGTTCAGATTCCAATTGGATGTGGACGTTTTAACAACTCGCCTATCACTTTCACCTCTGATTTGTTCAACTGGACCACTATGTTTGATTTTATGGGGTCTAGGCCGAGGTTTTTGCATACACCTGTCAGCATCACATTGGCTGAGGCTTCGGAATCTACTAAGCAGTTATGCCGATTCTTTCCAAACAACTTGATGGTCAAAAGGAACGGGGGAACCTCCATCTTATTCTTGTGGATAAGCACATTGGCGTGTGCTACTCTTAGTTTTGGCTGGGCCTGCGAGGTCGGCTTTTGAGTCAAAGATTTTGACAAAAGGTCCCGTTGCTCTGTGATTTGGGCAAGCTCATGAAGGGTAATGTTAGCTTTGATTTTCTTCATATCCTTCACTATGATGTAACTCCCTTTGCTTTGGACTGGTGGGGTTTCCATAGGTGCCTTAGGCTCTTGAGGTCTTGGAGGTGAGGATCATTCCTAGTGTTTTGATCTAGTGGGGTTGCACCATTATTTGGGGGGTTCGAGGTAGTAAGGGGTTGTTGTTGCCTACTCCTAAGGACGTAATTGCTCAATTGGAATTGCTGAAATGCCTGCACCTCACTAATACCTTTCTTCGGCTCGTTTTTGTCTTGGCTAGGGAAGTCTAATGTTTCTAATACCATGGTGTACTGGGGGCTTTACCGGAGTTGGAGGATTCCGGATGATTAGGAACTACCTCGTATTCTTCCATTTCCTTCTGGAAGATTTTGAAAGCAAAACCGAACTCCGTGCATTCCAGCTCTCCATGTGCTGCTGTGTTGTGCACTCGACACCAGTGGGGTAAGGCTATCTCAAAGATAATAATCTTGGGGAGCCTATTGGGTGAGGGTTCTTGGGGCTTGTGCGAGCGGTTGTAGCCCCTGTTCGGCCTTTGATACGTAAAATTCTTGTTGGAGCTTTTTGCATTAGAATTGCTCATTTGTCTCTGCAGCCCTAGGAAGTCATTGCTGAATTTTTGTACCACTCGCTGAATAGCATCTAGCTCATTTTTAGTGGACTCTTGAGGCGTGGTCTGGGTGTTAGCCATGGCTAATGTCACTTGATGTTGAGTTCGGGGAATCAGATCTGGATCCCTTGGGTTTAAGAAACCCAATGGTTGGTTTGAAGTGGGATGACCCAACGGGAGTTGATGCGTTGCAAGGAGCGGTTGGGGGATAGGTGCCTTCTGGTTAAGGCTAGGTAGGAAGTTCAATGTAGGAATTTGTGGTAACATTTCGGGAGTAGGGGTCATGGTGTAGACCTGAGGATTTAGTTGCCTATCCACTTTGGTGGCCCCTGCTTATGCTAAGGATAGGTCTGTTATAGATGCGTTTCTTCCCAAGAACATGGCCGTCCAAGGATCTAGGGCATTCATGTACATTTCAAACCGGTTGAGCATTGGGTTGGTAAAGCGTGTTTAATCGACTATACATGTTTTGAAACCTAGCATTGAAATTTCTAATGGGCTTATTGTGCTCCCTCTTGTTACAAGCGAATTGCTGGGACAAGATGCTGGGGTCTATCACTTGGCCAAATTGGGCGAGGAAAATAGAACTAAAGTGGTCCCAACTCAGTATAGAGTCTTCAGGAAGATTTAGGAACCAATTATAGGCAGAGTCCATTAGAGTAAAAGGGAACAACCTACATGCCACATCCTCATGTTCTACATTCAAGAGTCTCAGGGCAGTCTTATAGGAGGTTATATGTTCCTCCGCAGTTTGTCCTACACCAGGGGTGAAACGAGGAAGATACCTCTCAAGGTTCCTGTATAGATCATGGATGATTCCCGGGACGTTAATGGCTGAGCCAGCTAACCAAGCCATCTTGGGCTGCGTGTTTGGGACAGCTTGTGGAGAGGAGCTGATAGTGATCATTGTGGGTTGGGGTTGATTGGACCTAGGTTTTCTATGGAAAAGCAGGGGAAAATTACCAATCTACCTTGACGAGACCTAGCCTAGGTAACGGGTGAACTAGCCTCCAAGATGCTATGCAATCAAACAATAGTTAGCACGTTGTTACTAGTACATCAAACTCAACATATTCATAACATGAGCTGAAATTAAGAAGCAAGTATGGAAGCCCTCCTTCTAGCGCCAACTATTGTTCGCTCCAATCTAATCCTTACCATGAGATGCCCATGAGATTGGGCATTCCTTGAAAAGGGGAAGGTGGAGACAACTATGGACTTTCGTCCTCTGTTTTAGGACTGATTTGGGATCAGCCTAGGGCATGGTTGCTGGTATTGGACTTCACAAACGGAGTTTGTGTGAATGGTCTCCAAGAGATGCACTATTAACAACGGAAGTTCAATACACTATGCTTCACATAGTTTAAATACAACCATGAATACTTTGAGTGTTGGGCTTGCTCTTTCTAAACACAAGGGGAAAAGGGGATTTCAGAACCACTAAATAAACATAACAGAGAGGGAAGGGTAAGGTAGAAAAGGATGCCTCCAGGTCTAAAATGAGATTAGTGCAATGGTCTTTGAACTGACTCTATCACCGTTATACCACTGTAGACTGAGTTTCACTTAAGTTCTACCTCCAAGAACATACAGTGGAGAGAGTTTGAGGGAATCGATAGTATGCCTTCAATGTGAATTCCTACCAAAGATTAGTACTAAAGGTTTATTGTCGAAAACACACAAACCCCATATGAAAATTTGCAGCTAAGCACAAATTATCAACACTTACTGAAAGGAAAACGAAAGAACTCACATAGAGAATATAATAGCTAAGCACATCATAATCATGACCCACATAAAGTGACAATGTTAATCCAATTAATATAGCACTGTTGATCGTTTAAACCTGAAGATGAAAGAAAATTGATCACATAAAAGACCGTTTTGTAGAAACAAATATTGTATTCATTTAAAAGAGTGAAAAACTACTACAATAATCGATTTGGGCCACTGTTACAGTGTAAGAGTGTAGAGGGAAACGCAGGTGAAATCTTGGCAATAATCCAACAACACATTCGAGCAATTTTTGGTTGACCCCTAAAATACAATACGACTCTTCTATAAATAGATAAGGATTGGTAATCACCTCTAAAAAGCATGAGGATCCCATCCTAGGCCATGATGGCCACTCATTGCAGTTACAACTGTATTTCAAAAATTGAACCAAAAGAAATCCCAACAAACCCGCAACAATTCTACGGGGACCACTTCTAATCACGCGGAGGCGGCTAAGAGGGGTTGGCTCCCAACTGCTTCGACTAGGCTCACCCGGATTCCATCGCGGCTGCCACGAGGTCAAAATCCTTGTCCAGCTTGGCCAAGTTCATTGGAGGCTCCTTTAAGATCACCTCTGCTTGAGCTGCAAGTCTCTGGGAGATCTGGAAAACTGCTTCCATCGAGGCCTGGACTCTTAAAACTTGGTTGATGCTTGTAGTGGATTGAGTTAACAGGTCCAACACTGCCTGGGCTCCTCCCTGGTTCGCTTTAGCCACTTTCTCCTCGATAACCTGGTCGAATTGACCTAGGTGGACTCCAAATTCCCCTTGGTCGAGTAGAGTGCCATTCGGGTGGAATAACATTGAGATATTGACCTCCCAGAAGTAGGTCAGTATCTTCTTCTTGCCCTCTTCCAAGGGTTCAATTGTAGTGCAGGCCAAGGCTAGCCACTCCATCACTGTTCTCATATTCCCGTCATAAGTTTGGTACAATGCCAAATCTGAGGTTGGCATTAGTTTGAGCTCCGCGAACATCCCCTTGTTGACCACTACTTGCAGCTTCTGGGACTTCTCGTCAATCTCTGTGATCCTCCCCATGTAGGCCTGTGTCTGTTGTATAATTGTGTTGGTTTCGGCTCGAGTCCCCACTACTTTCCCGAGGATTGAGAAAATCAGTAGGAGGGCATCCTTGAACTTCCCAATTAGTTCGACCAGGAATGTACTCTTCACTTGGGCCTTAAGAGTCTGGACTTGGCTTTGCATGTCGTCGAGGAGTTTTTCAGACATGTCATGATTAGTTCGGAGTAGTAGCTTCACCTTGGCAAGGGAAAACAAATATTGATAGGTCTGCCATATCACCAAGTTCCCCTCCTACAGGAATCTCTGAGTGAGCATCCTCTTCATGCTCTCGGAGGCTCTGTCAAAACTCCATTGCACATCCGGGTCGTCCTGGACATCCATGTGTGGCGTATGCAACCTCGGGACCATCCCTTGGGTTGCTGGGGGTGTAGGAGGTGTGGCAAAGATGGTGGTGAAGGGCGGAGGACAAGGTGAAGGGGAGATGGAGGAAGTGGTAGGAGTGAAAGAGGAAAGGAGTGGGAGGCGAAGGGGGCATGGGGGCGAAAGGAGGGAGAACAAAAAGGGAGGCCCATGGGAACATATTAGTTCGCCATTGTTCTTGGGAGAGGTTCACCTGAGGCGGGATTGCCCCTGGGAACGGGTCATGGAACAATAGGGACTAGATAGGCTGGTTGAAGGCGAAGCTAGTGGGGCCTTGTGTAAGGGAGAGAGGGGGCCAGGGAGCCAATTGTCGGGTTGCTACTACCGGGGCTGGAGGTGCAGCTGAGACCTGTGAAGGAGGTGGCGCTGGAACTAAAGGCCTTTTGAAGGGAGCCGAAGGATTGGTTGCCTTCTGTTTCTTCTACGGCCTCTCCCTTGGGTCGGCTTCGGGTGCTATTATGGATGGTTCAACTATGATGGTGGGGGCTGCAGGTGCTAATGATGGAGGACTTGGACTCACAAAGGGGAGCGTCGGGTTGACTGGAGTGGGGATTGGGAGGGTCCCTGCTAGAGGCCGCAGGCTCCTAAAGGCTGTAGTCACATCTGTTGTTTGAGCCATGCCAAAGGGAGGCATCGAGAGGACTCCAAGCTGTGAGATGGGTGGAGCGGAAGGGAATGGGGAAATGAAGATGCTCGGAAGTACCAAGGCCAAGGGTACTTGGCCAAAAGAGGACGAGGCGGAGGGGAGATGGAAGAAGTGGAAGGAGTGAAAGAGGAAAGGAGTTGAGGCAAAGGCGTCATAGGGGCGAAAGGAAGGAGAACGAAAAGGGAGGCCCATGGGAACATTTGAGTTCGCTATTGTCTTTGGGTGAGGTTCACTTGAGGTGGAATTGCCCCTGGGAACGGGTCGTGGAACAATAGGGATGAGATAGGCAGGTTGAAGGCGAAGCCAGTGGGGCCTTGTGTAAGAGAGAGAGCGGGCAGGGGAGTCAATCGCCGGGTTACTGCCACCGACGCTGGAGGTGCTGCCGAGACTTGCGGAGGAGGTGGAGCTGGAACTAAAGTCCTGGTTGGATCTGAAGGATGGGTCGCCTTCTGTTTCTTCTTTTGCCTCTTCCCTTGGTCGGCTCTAGTTGTTGCTATGGATGGTTTGACTGTGACGGTGGGGGTTGTAGGCGCTGACGATGAGGACTTGGAACCATGTAGGGGAGCACTGGGCATATTAGAGTGGGGATCAGGAGGGTCCCTGCTAGAGGTGGCAGGCTCCTAAACGTTGTAGTCACCCTTGTTGTTGAGGGCATGCCGAAGGGAGGCATCGAGAGGACTCTAGGCTGTGAGATGGGCAGAGCAGAAGGGAATGGGGAAGTGAGGATGCTCGACAGTACTAAGGCCAAGGTACTTGGGCAAAAGATGGAGGGAAAACAATGGGAAACAGAGGGGGAGATGGAGGCAAACTGGTGGGCATCGGAATAGGGAGTTGGAATGTGACGGGAGGAAGGGGTGGAAGAGAAACGGGTGGAGATGGAGGAATGAGCGGGGGGGACCTGGATGGGTTCCTTTGGGGTGCCTCGTTCAGGGCTCGCTCTCGAGCTATTGGCTGTATCAAATCTAAGAGGCTGCGACGTTGATGGTTGAGTAGGTTGCGCTTGGGCGGCCTGGCGCCGTGTAGTTCGGGCGCGGCTTTGCTGGGGCTTGGTCACTAGTGTTGTCGGAGGAGGCGGAAGTGGAGCTTGAGGAGCCGGGGCCACTGGAGGAGGCGGAGGCGGAGGCAGAACACATGAGCAATTGGAAGAGGTGGAAGGGGAGGTTGAGGAACCAATGCCATTGGCGGATGTGGAGCGGGCGCTGGGGTTGGAGATCGAGGAGAAGGTGGCGGGAACCTTGCAAGATTCTCTGGGGGATGGCTGAAGCTATTGGAGTCGGGTCCTCCACAGACCGAGCTGGAGTTGGAGGGGTTGTCAATGGGGCCGCCTGAGCCGTCTTCCCTTTTCAGCTTCATCTTAGCTGCTATTCGGGATAGCACCTCTTGGTCATCAACGACGTTCAGATAGAGCTCATCATCATCCTCGGCTTGATGGTCGTAATTGATGTTGAGCCAAGTTGAATACTGCGCCAAGTGGGCTCGAATCGCCTTAATAGCATCCCATTGCTGAATTTTGCATTTTGCGAGGGCGAAGGAGTCTTGCTCGGCTGCCATCTTTTGTATTGAGGGGAAGTTCTTGTAGATGTACCCCTGTATGGTGATGGAGAGTGGACATGCCTTCTGCTGACGCTGTATGCATAAGCCGAAGATTGCGTTCATCAGTTGATAGGTGATCTCATGCTTTGCTAAGCGGTTAGGCACATAATATGGTAGGCGTAGGGGGTCTTGGAGGAAGCTCGCAAGTCGGATCATGATGCCATCTTTATAAAGCCAATATTTTGCAATGGCTGTGATGGAGTCCCAGATTATCTTTGAGAGCCAGGGCATGGGAGCTTCATTGATCCCCTAGTACACCATCGGGTAGAAGTGGTCACAAACGTCCCAGACATGCTGGTGGAATTGGTGGCTATAGAGCTTGAAGAAAACCACGTGGACAAGTGGGCCATCGGGAACCTACACTGGAAAGGTTGTCATCTTGAATGAGAGTGTCCCACAGATGGCGTCGAGCAGTTAGCTCATCATGTAAAAATCGCCCCCATTTTTGGTGTTTGCAATGGTGTGGACCAACTTGAAGTTGATCAATACTCTAATGTTCGTGATGTCGGAGTGAGTTAGGGTCATGGGTAGCAAGGGCACCCAAAGCTCATTGACATGCTGGCAGTCCGAGTCCCCGAACAACGGGGTTAGTAGGATCATTCCTACTCGGACCTCTTCTTGGAAGGTGCAGATTGTGTAGGCATTGATCTTTTCTTTGTTGACCCACTTAGAGTTTGGGTTCTCGGCCTAGTCATGGAGGACGTTATAGATACGGTGATCGTTCATCTAGATCGATATCGCTGTTGTGTCGTATGAGAACGAGAAGTCTGGGAGGGAGTGGTATGCCTTGAAGGTGTTTCCCGATATATCGACAATTTGGTGCCGAGAGGTGGGTAAACACACCCAATCATTAACATCCTGCACGTGGATAGCCTTGTGGAAGATGTTGCCTAGCAGGTCGGTGTAAGTAAACACCTCTAGTTTGGCCATGGCTCTATGAAGTCCACATCTTTTATAGGATGGAAGGGCATCCTCGTATTCGGCTAGCTAGTTGTCTGCATTGGTAGAATCCTTGGGGACCAACTCAATTACTTTGAGTATGCTAAGGGAGTGTTTGTACCTGGTTAAACCAATAGGGAAAGTGGTGTACCGATGCTCGGGATCGGCATTCGGGTTGGAGGCTGTAGCGGCCATTGGAGTAGGACAGAGGGGAATTTGAGAAGCTTTGGGCATTGGAGGCGCGAGATATAAGGGTTTTGTGTATCTTTGAAAGTAAGAAGTCTAAGATTTCTTCTAAGGCAACAATGGTAATCGTTAATAAGCTTTCTTTGGGCTTTATAAGTGTATGCAAACGTCTCCCTGGATTAATGGCGTTTGGTAGCTCACTTGCTGTGAATTTGAAATTGGGTTGGTGGCTGGATTTTCTCTCTTTATTTTTAAATATAGAATTGAATTTGGATCCCATGATCCTCTGTCGCCAGTCGGAAATAGCAATGGTGATGGGATGTTTTCAACACTATCCAATCGGGTCGAACTTCCCATTCTGTTAATGCCCAACGCATGGTAGGCACGCAGTCACATCTCTTAGAGGCCCCTCATCCAACTCTTGCTTTTTGCTTTTTGACACATGTCATCTGCCTATTGGTCCTTCCATTAACGGTCGACACCTAGGCATGATCCATACTCCATGTTCTCATAGACGTCACTTGGGGACACATGGCACACCCTAATTGGCCTTGGTTAACCACTCGTACTTCATTTTGAGCTTCTTGGGTTACAAGTGGCAACTAGTTCATTTTAGCACTAGATGATGCAACGAGTTCCAATTGGGCCGAGCTCTCTCGGGCTCTGATAGGTCTGGGGACTGGGCTTTTTGACTGCGAATGATGTGGCGAGCTCCCATTGGGTCGGGCTCTATGAGATTCACAAAAAGACAAAGTAAGAAAGACAAAAACGAAACGATTCATCAAGGCTTACCTATCAGACACAGAGCTCGATTTGCCATGGAGGATAATGAGTTTGTTGCTCCGAGAAGGGAATTAGACTTTGGGAACATCTCTTTGTGAAAATCAACCTGCAATGTTAGTGCCATGATATGCTAAAAGAGAACAAACACTGCTTAGTTGTTTTTAGAAAATTAGAAAGGAGGTCTGTTACTCCTTGAATGAATCAAGGCGATGTATATTTTGAAGTTTTGAGTAGGTGTCGCTTAGAAGAACAAAAGGGAGAGCTCTGAAACTCTAGTTTGTGAAATTTTCAGAGGGCTCCCCATTTTTGGAGAAAAGGGGGCATGTTGGCCACAACAATTTCGATATTACAAACTAGGTAAGCTAATGTTATGTGCAAAATGAGCAAGAAATTTCTTGACCTGAAGGTTGAGTGTATTAAGCAAGATTAAACCATCAATTCTTAGCCGCACAATTGGGCTATCAGATTCAGATAGCTACCAAATTGATATATAAATTTAATAATGCTCTCTCATCCTAAAGGTTGGGTTGGGTTATTGGGTATTTTGGACCAACAAATCTGTGATGGTTTGCAGAAACCCAGCCTTGGTTATGGCTATTAGTTTTGGGGTGGGGGCTGCCACAAATGACCTTGATACCAAAGACCAACAGACAGGGGGTTGTTGGTAAATGTTGAGATGGTAGTGGGTGTAACTTGAAGAATTGAATGCCTAGCAGGAAAGAAAAACATAAACACAAAAATTAAATAAGTCATTAGACATACCTAGTTTTGTGGGTATTGGCAGCCAAGATCCAACTTGAGCTGAAAATAAGTCTTGTTCTCTTCTTTGTCCATTTTGTATTTCTTTTATGATTCCTTCCTATTGCCAACCACATTGAAATACATGTGCATTATTCTTCCTCCAATCATCAAGGTGAGAAATAATAAAATCTTCTTTAAGATGTGTTTGCATAAAATGCCCTCCCTATATTGTATTATACAACAAGATCTTTTTGTTTCTTGCATCTTGTTTTAAGGTTTCACCCTTAGTCACAAGAAGAAAATCTGCATACATTTGCAGCTCTGTTGCTGGAGAAATAGAGAAATTTGAACTGATTTTTTTAAGAAAAGGGGTCATAAAAATATCATTTTTAGTAGGCACGATCCCCACACCAATTTTTGTTGGTTTGTGAAAGTGGAAGCGGGCCAACAGGGTCGATGTACAAAACCCTCGCGGGGACCAGGGGAAGCGTCCTAGACGCGCTCCATGTGGCGATACAGGGCGGGGTGAAGGGGTGGAGCCCTTGAAGCCAAGCACACTTTTTCTCTTCCATAGTCTTGTAATTCTTCTCCAAAAATGAAAATTTGTCCCAATCCAACTGTATCCAAACTTCCCTCAAAATAGTCCAATTGTGCTATTTTTAGGTGATTTTCACCACCCATAATGCCATGATTTATGTAAACAATGGATGCGGTTTGTTTATCCTTCCAATTGGGTACAAATCTTATTACTGCAGATCATTCCATAGAAATAGGTGCATGGATTATTGTATCAACAATGTCCTCAAGCCAAATTCCTTCATTAGCAGGGGCAATATCAATTATTACTGGTTGATCTTGCTCATGGATATGTGCAATTCTAATTTCTGTAGGTTGTTCTCCACCCATAACATCTTTGAAATATTTATGTGTTGATTTTATTGTGGGTCGTGTTTCCATATCTGTTCAACATATATAATTACTACACATGCATGATCAGATGCTACGTTGTTATTTCCTGTCTCAGATATTGTTGCAGGTTCACTTCTACAAACACGTGCATATGTCATTCCTGTGGGTCGTTCCACAAAAGCAAATGGTCGTTTATCATCAATGGGCGTGTGAGAAATCGTTGCAAGTTGCTTTTAACCATCAAGTGGAATATTCTTCCTAACATCTGCAGACCAATTTTTATTGATGCTTGATGCCCATCTAATTATTGTAGGTCGATTTCCTTCACCAACTATGTGGATTGATTATCTTCATCAAGAGATGGAGAAACTTTTTCAAGTAGTTGTTCGTCTCCTTTAGTGGATGCAGGAAACCCCATAGGAATGCTGGCTACAGATTGATTTCTCATAACTGCATAGGTGGATGAAGGCAATCCAACATCATCTATTGCAAGTTGATCATCTTTACCATACGCTGAAAAAATTGCTCCACGCTGGTTGTCACCGACATAAGTGTATACCTCTGTAGAAGAATCTACTGCAGTCTGATTTTTATCAACAGGGGTTACGATAGTTGTTGTAGGATTATATTCTTTACCAACATATGCAAATGAAATTGTTACAAGCTCTTTAACAAGCACTGTAGGAGCTATTGTAGGAAGGGTTGCATCAATTGGTGCATATTTCCCAATTGTTGTTGGCTGGTTTTCCTTAGTAGGTGCACAAAGAATGGCTTCAGGTATAGGGGCATGGGTTTCCTTAACATAAGTTGTTACAAGTTGGTTTTTACCAACAAATACAACTAATTCTTGTTCTGGATGTCCTTCCCCTGTTTTGGCTGAGCTACTTGAGGCTTGCAACCTCTCCCGAAGCTTTTGGATTATGGCCTTAAGTGTCGCTAATTCTTGGTATACATCAACCTCCCTTTCATTCTCTATATTATTACCAACTAAAAATCCCCCAAATTTCTTTTTGTCACCCTTTGTTCTTATTTGCAGAGGGTTAGTTTACTTTCGAAGATTTTTTTTCTGATTTTTGCCTAATTAGTACTATATCACACAGAGATAAACAAAGGTATGAACTAACCTTGTTTATATTTTGTAGAAAAAGATGAAAATTTTGATCTTTTAAGTTCCTAATTGCAGAAGAGAAATTTACTCTAGGAAAGTAATAAATTTAATCTAGAAAAGCGGTAAATTTAATCTAGAAAGCAGGAAAATAAATCCAACATTCTCAATATTCTAATACTTGACACCTTTCTTGACAATGACGCCAAAATGACAAGCATAATTTTAACAACCAATTAAACTGTTGCAGACCAATCTCTGAATGTACAACTTTATCTACAAGATGGGGCAGCTAGTTGGTTTATAAAACAAACCATTTCATTGTCAACCCAGGGTGCGATTAGCTTTGACAAGATGTCGACACTGTATGTGCAGTTACAATCTCTTTTGAAATTTGTGTTGTCAACCTGGAGTTGCATCCTGAATCGAAGATGTGTTGAAATGGCTAATCCTCTCTCCAATTGAAACAATGGGATTTTTTCACGAAGGTGGGTGCCTCAATAGTGAGAAGAACCTCCAAAGAAGGCTGGTTCCTGTAAGATGTATCAATGAGGATCTCTACTCTGCGTTGCGGACTACCATGGAAAAAGGAGAAAGAAACTTGAAGGGGAAATCCTACCTAATGACGGCGATACACCAGAATGTTGATCCACCCTACTTGGAACCTTGAACACCAGAATGTTGATCCACCCTACTTGGAACCTTGAACACTGAACAAACAAGGGAAAAACAAGACCTTTGATTTCAATTGATCACTATGAATAAGTATTTCATGAGAAGGTTCGATCCAATGAAAAAAAACGTGAGGAAAAACGATGGAGAGGTCTGATACAAAACACTTTGCAGCCACCTAACATCCACTTACAGCTTCAGCAAGAGACATAAAACACTGAACGTGCCCTACATAACATGATAATCTAGCAACTAGGTATGAATTAGAATTTGGGAAGGGAGAGAAATCTACCACGTATGCAAATTGCTAAATGAATGTACACTATGCCAACAATTGAAATTTGAAAGTACAGTCCTCCTATTGATTAAAGAGGTTACACAACTCACCAATGGCAGAGTCTGGTCTTATCAAGAGATGGATTTTACAACGCTGAAAAGCCATTAATATAGAAAATTACAAAAAACCAAGAGATTGACGTTGGAAAATAGAGAGGGAATAAACTCAAACCAACTCAGCGTTTACAAAAGTTTACTTTGTTTTGCATGAAAATGTTGAAAATATTGTCATTGATGTCAAAGGTCTAGCATTATTGGTGATAAAGGCCCCATAGCATTTAATGGTGTTTGTAATATTCATATCTTGGCTAATGTGTGTTAATATTTATTTAATATTAACGAATATATTATTGTTTGCATATAAGTCAAAAGAGGGCCCATGTAGAAGTCAAAGAGTCACGGGGTAAATACAAAAGAGGAATGAGACACATTTTCTTATGAGGAGTCATCTTGAAGAATTCCAAGAGTTACCATGTGAAGACAAAAGAGGGTATGACACATTTTTCCATGAAAGGACACTTTGAGGAATACGAAAAGTCACCAAGATAAAGACAAAAGAGAAAATGATGCATTTGCTTATGAAGGGTCACCATATGACTTTTTAAATACAAGGATATGAAGGGTCATGCAAGTTTGACGCCATTTTCCATGAGGATTGAAGGGTCACAAAGGGTACATGCCAAAGGTCATTTGGAAAGCTATAAATAAAGGCTTGAGAAGCCATTTGTTATATGCAAGAGAGTGCATGGTTTGTATTTATTTTCGAAGAGAGAAAAACATGAGATATTGGAGAGTTCTATCATTTGTTGAGTAAGCAACATTGAGAGATAGTTGTGTTTTATGCACAAGAGGGGTTGGTGTTCACAAATCTTTGCAAGGGGTTGGTGCTCACAAATAGTTGCTGTGTTGGTGCACGGAAAAGAGGTTGGTGCTTCTGCAAGTTGGTGCGTAATTTGAGTTGGTGCTCATTCTTATACTTGAGATTGTTCTGCGTGGTTTTTCCCACTTTGGGTTTCCACGTAAAAATCTAGTCTCTCTCTCTCTCTCTTGTGTGGTGCATATTATTGTTTCAGTTTTATTGCATATCTTAAATGTGTGGTTAAGTGGTTAAAGAAAATGAATTTGATTAAGTAAAAAGATATATAATATACTGATTATCCGTCCCCTCCCCCACCCCCCTCTTAGTATATTTTGTGCTTAACAGAAAATTCTTTTTGTTGAAAAAGAAGACGACAAGCTTTGGATGCATGAAATCTACGAATAGATGTTTTGACTTGAAAACCAGTCAACTCCAAAACAAGAGTAGTCAAATCCACTTGAACTGTTGGAACGTTTGAAAGTCTCCCCTTTGTATGAAATCAATGCAAATGCCAAATTAAGAATTACGTTTGAACCGTCGAAACGTTTCAAGCTTTGAGACAAACGAGAGTGCGTGCATGAAATTTCTGGTTGTTTGAAATGTTCAACACTTTGCCCGTTCATCATGCAAGACAACTCTATTTTCAGAACTGAAGCATGCTTGTTTTCTTAAACGCGTTCACTTCGTTAGAGTCATTCACATTAGTTTGTGCATGATCTTTGTTCATCCTGTGTTTGTCTTTATTCTGCATTTGTTTTATTCACTGTTCATGCTTATGTTCAGGGTCAGTTTTGCTTCAGTCTTTGCTCATGCTCAGTTCACTTCGTGTTTTCTCTAGCTTTTCCCGTGTTTTGCTTTGATTCGGGATTTGGGTTTTATTTTGGTCGGGCCTCTGTGTTTATATTTTTCTGTGCTTTGGCATTTTCTTTTCTCTTTTTTGGCCTTTGCTTACGCTTTAGCCTTCGGGCTTTTGTTCCTTGCTTGTGGCCTTGTCTTTTCTATCGGGCCTTTTGTCCCACCCGAATTCCTTTAGACAAAAAGTCCGAAGGAATTCATTTCCTTGTGCCTTTGCTTTATTTCTATCAGGGTTTTCCCCGGGTATATCCTCTGTCGGGTCTTTTTCTGAATTCATTCGGACAAAAAGTCCGAATGAATTTGTCTCCTTTGGCTATCTTTCCCTGAAGGGCAAGTGACCTTCGAGAACTTTGTTTTTGCCCTTCGCTTTATGAAGGTGCCCTCCGCAAGGGCTTCTGCTTCCCAAAAATGCCCTTCGGGTTTTTTGATTTGGCCCTTTTAGTCGCTTGGGTGCATAGTGCCTCCGTAAGGGCTACTTGTCCTCAAAAGTGCCTTTTGGAACTTTTGAAAAGGTCCTGCCACCGACCAAGTGCCCTCCACAAGGGCTATTCGTCCTCAAAAGTGCCTTTCGGAACTTTTGAAAGGGTCCTGCCACCGACCAAGTGCCCTCCGCAAGGGCACTTATCCTTCGGAAAAATTGATTTTGTCCTTCAGAACTTTTTCCAAGGTCTTCGTGCTTGAAGTGTCCCCCGCAAGGGCACATACCCTTTGGGGTTTTGAATTGGACCTTCTCAAAGGGCAGGTGCCCTTCGGGTCTTTTCAACTGTGCTTTTCCTTTTCTTTTAGACAAAAGTCCAAAGAAAATAAACTTTGAACGACTGCCACTTAGTCATTTTTTCAGACTTTTACACAGTCCTTTGAGAGCTCTTTCCCTCAGACAAAATGTCCGAAGAAATAGTCCACCTCTTATAGCCCTAAAAAATCCTTGGGAAAACAAAATAAATAAACTTACAGCTTGTATGTCTTGGCTTTTCGCTGTACGTGATGCTTAGAAGAGGAGGAAAACCCTTTCAAATTGCTGTAGATGGCCACTTGGGTGGCTGTAAATGCACATTTAAGAAACCCAAAACTGATTGACAAGACAAACTTGGCACCATAGCAAAGTTCCGAATAGCAGGGGTGACAATTTGCCCTATGGGGGGCAAAATTGTCAACAGGTTGGGGTCCTAATGGTTATGCAAACGGAAACACACTTGCATAAATAAAATTGTAGGAAAATAAATAACATAATGGAAATCTAATCTATTCTGGAATTGAATGATGAACAATACACATAATTAAATATGCTTACATGAATTCAATCACACATTATAATGCGACACAAGAGTAATAAATAAACATTTGAATAATACGTAAACAATACTAAACTAATGGACAAGGAATAATTCTACCAATCTGTGCAAGTGGGCCCTGCGTCAATTGGGTTGGATCTTGACTCCTCTCCTTCTTAAGGCAAATGAACTATAGCAAGCTGATTTTATTTCATAAACATAGCAATTCTCCTCATAGTAGAGTTACAAAATTACTCTCTCACTTCCTTACTATCTGATCATTTGAATAATATTGACTTACTGATTGATTGACTAATTATTCTATGCAACCTAAACTCTTCCTATTATATAGGAGAGATAGGTTCCTTATTTAGAGGATCCTGAATGTAGGAGGTTGCAATCAAAATCTATGGTTTGCAATTAAATACAATAATAAACAACATTATCTATAACCAAATACATAACTAAATGAAATAATTCGTGTACAGAGAGAGAAGGATTCGGTTGATTGAATCACTACTTCCTATATTAATGGCACGATTCTCGCTCGTAGAATCATGGAAGAGATTCTTGTTCCAAGTCGCCAACTCACTGCCAACCAGTTGCTACAGGATAAAACAATCATTATAGGAAGTTCTATTGTAGATGCTACAGGAAGTTTGCTGGGCAAATGCATAATAGATGTATAGGATGTAGCAGAATAAATCTTACAGGATGTAGTAGAACAAATGCTACAGGATGCAACATAACATATGCTACAACATAACATATTTAATTTGTCCTTGGAATCCTGCAAGCTTTTTAGATGACCTTGAATTCTTCCATTAGCAAACCACATAATAAAATCAATTAATCACATTTCTGTATTAGTAAATCACTATTTTAAATCAGAACATAAGACATGCAACAAGGGTATAAATAAAAGTAAAAAGCATGGATTAAGGTTTATATTAATGGCCAGGGTGAAAAGGTTTATGAACTAATAATGTGCCAGATGAATGCCATTTCTTGGACTCATCATAAGCCTCGTACAGAGTACCGGTTCTTATTTGACTTGGTGGTTACGATGACTCAACATCATTGTATTCCAGTAAGATGGATTGGTTACCATAAAGACAGTATTTTATTGTGCATTTTTACATGGGTACGTAATCAAGACTAGTTGTTGGGGCCCATTCAATCTCTTTGCTTCTTTTTTCACTCCCTATTTTGTGCTTAAGGGAGGGTGTTGGAATGGTTGTGCTCACACTGGCTAGTGATTTGGGTTATTACCAAATCAAATTTGTTTTAGCGTGTTCATCCTTGTTATATGAAGTAAGCTAGATTTAGGGAGTGGTTTGTATATTGTTGGGAGAATAATCTATTTGTTGAGTGCACATTATGAGGATATTCTTCTATTTTTGAGTTGATCACAGCCACCAAGCCGTTATTGTGAAACCAACTCATATGCCTACTTATTAGGTACTTCCTATTGTATTATAGGGAACGAATTATGTGAATACACAGAGACTATTGTGCAATGATATAAGCGTTGCGGTAATGGTGTGCATGAGAGATTCTGTGGTTGCTTTACAAGCTTTGGCTTCTCTGATATTCAGGGGGGGAGATTACGCTATCAAATGCAACATACAATTCAACCTAGCTATTTGAGCTAAGTCACAATCACGAAGCTAGATCAAACAGAGGAAGGAGGCCAATCACAATCTTGAATTTGCTGCTAACTCAGGGATTGGAAGTTTGTTTGAGTGGAAAAACACAAATCACCCAGAAGATTATATAGCCTAAAGAGTTGTTAGTCATCATTGTCAATGATGATGTACTTCAGTGACAAATGATTGAAAACATGCACCAAAATTACTAAATCCAAGAATGGTGTCCAATGGCAGTGGTGACCATTTTTTTGTTCGTGATCAGATGGCCATGATTAAATACAGTGGCTGCGAACGCAAGGTTTAGTGAGGTGGCCAACACCCACTCAAGACAGTGAGGATCCAGTCCCACTATCTTTATGTTTATTGATGTGTTTGTGATTGTTCAATGAAGATGTGTTCTCATTGAGAATAATTGTAAACAATTGAGTTTCCATGTTTACATGTGTGTAGTCAAGCCCTGATGAATAGCTGAGTGGGTCCTTATTCGTCCATAGTTGACATGTATGTAATTAGGGCATGACAAATCGCTGATTGCACCCCTATTTGTGAATACTTGATGTATGCAGTTTAAACAAATGTGTACGTTTATACAAATATAAAATGTGAACTCAGACTAATTCCTAGTTCATACTTGGATTGGTGATGTGTTCCCAATTCCCATCAATCAATATGTTTGTCGAACTATATGTTTGTCCCAGTTTTTTTGTAGTGTTGAATTTCTGTATGTTTTTACTGAAGGGGTAATCATGGTATACATACTCGGCGAGCACTCGCTGAGAAATTAGCCAGGCGAGTAAACCCCATGAAAACTCGAGAGTATTTTTTTAAGACTCGGCAAGTATTTCCACAATACTCACGGTGAGCACTCGCGAGTCCTCATTGAGCACTGTGGAAATACTCTCCCACGTGTTTATGTAGTCTACGCAGCCATAAGAGTAAAAATCACAACCAATACAGTAAAAAACATGGATAAAACACTCCAAAAATGTGGAAAAAACATAAATTTATCCTTTTTGAGCATACATGCCCCCACACTATCATCACACAACATTTGGAGTGAATTGAAAAGTAAGTTGATGTAAACATTTGAAAAGTTAAGAAAACTAGGTTAAATTGGACATTTTCTTGTACTTCACATGGAAAAAGGAAGCTTCCATTCCCCTAATTCTGTTTTAGATTTGAGTTTTACTGAATTCTAGTTAGAGATCCTTTTTTAGTTCGATGTCAATCTTGTGTCCTGATGTCAAGGGTTTAGGGTTATATCACTACTAGTAGGATTTTGAAGAAGTCACAATATAAAGCCCACGAATCAAATAACCCTGGGTCTGCTTAGGATTGCATTGCACTCTAACTTGTTGTATACCATATGCTTCTTGTGTTGTTCCAAGTTGGGATGAGTAATCCTGAAACGGTAACTTAAGTGGTCATTTTATAGACACAATTATACAACAGAGTTGTATGTAGCACTTTATTATGCCTGCTTCACATTTTTCAGCAATAAACATCACATGAATAACATTAAACAATCCTAAGATATATCCCATTTTTTTTTGGAATTATGTTGGTGTTAAGCCACTAGGCCCTGGAGCTTTGTCAAGAAACAGAGACAGCACAACCGACTTTAGTCCATTTTTATTATGGGAACCATTAGGGATTCATTGTCTCACTTAGTAACCAAAGATAAAATATGAATGAAATGTTGTTGAAAAATATCTATTAATTTATGTTTCTGCAAACAAATTCCGATAATATGCTCTTGATAGGTTGATTCTCACAGTCTCGTCTTGGCAGTCAAACACTTGCCTAATAAACTAATCCTGCAATACGATTAATGCTATAACTTTCTTTTTGAATTGTCTGATTGACTAGCATGGAAAGCATGTGATTTTTTACTTTATTTGTATTAAAATCTAATAGAAAACAATTCCCCAACGTTTTACAGACTCATTTGACACATTTTGTCACTTTAATATGTATAAAATTAATGTTTTTTTAAGAAATTTAAGTATTTTTTTAAGTTGCCGAGTATTTGCCGTTGCCAAGTAAATTGTTTTTGCTGTGCTAGTACTCTCCGAGTACAAGTATGCGAACTACAGGGGGAATGTTGGAGATATCTTAGGATAATTGGCTAGAACAACATAGTTTCATGTAATAAGTTATTTGTGTGTGTACAGGAGTTAGTAACAACTCTATAGATGGTAGGAATTGTTATTAGGTTGAGTGAGAGTTTGTAGGAGAGATAATATGAGATTTGACGACTCCTTTGTAGGAGATCAGTCCTATTTATGTCTCTCATTTTATTGAATAAAATTGACAGATTAAGTTACTTCATTAGCGAAAAAAATAAAAATAAAATATTGACCTCTTGTAAATGCTTGAAAATCGAATAAAAAGAATGGCAACCTCTTCTAATGCGATCTCCTATGCGCACCATCCCCAAGAATCAAACCATATTCAGCCATTGCACATAAACTATCAGCTCCTTCAAGCAAAAATTAGAATGAGAGTGAACTGTGAGAGTCAAAGTGAAAAATCAGATTGGGTAAATGAAATGAAGGTGGAAAAGGTCATTTAGGTGTTTTGGGGCTTAAGTGGCCTTTTAATCTTTGCTCTTTTAATTTAATTGTGTTTTTTTTATTTTTTTTAAAGGACTGTCATACTTGCATGTCTAAGTAGACGGCTAGCTTGAGTTGAGGCCACAGACCTATACCCTGTGCCTCAGACTCAGATCTGCGAGTTCTCACAGAGACTCGCTGTGTCTCAGCACTTTGCTTTCTACACATGTTTGTTTGAAAGTTTTAGATTTAAAATTAGTATTTCCATTTTAAAGGGCTTTGAGGTTAGCTAAATTGTTATGACATTTTTCATCACCAAAGAGAGAACAAATCCCTACCTAGTCGACATCTACCACTATAGGGGTAAGTTGAACTCTTCCTAGATATTGTTCTACTAATCCAAGTTGATTTTTTTGCATGTTTTATATGTGTTAATTATGTCAAAATACTAATAGAAGCATTTGACGATATTAGTACTGGGAAAAATGCTAGTAAATAGGACATGTACCTTTATCATTCGCATATCATCTAATATTATCTCACTTGGATATAGCTTCAATTGACTTTTAAGGAATGCAAGTCTTGTCATGACTAGCAACCTTGCTTTAGAACAAGTTAGAATTAAAATGGCTACAATTTTTGGTGAGTTGTTGATTTGGGCCTTCTACCACTTGGTTTGAAGGGTGCAATGAACTTTACCCATCAGTGCAATGTGTAGGGTAGATTTCATTCCCGATATGCTGTTAAATATAAATGTTGTTATTGTAAATGCCAATCTCAAAACTTTAGTGACCAATAATAAGTACAATTGATTGAATTGTTGCTCTTAATATGTAACACTTGCACACTTGACCAATAACTCCTACCTTTAAGAATGGGAAAAAATAGAGCTCTTTTCTTGAAATTTTTTTGCATGCTTTTATGGCCTTGATATGTAATTAGGCTGGTTACAAAATTCCTTTGTTTCTTTCTGCTAAATAATTGGGGGATGAAATGAGGCCCCTGCCCAAAAAATCCATAGGGGAAAATCTTGAAAATTACTAAAACATGATTATATTACCTTGAAAGTTTTATTGTGACCCTACAAACAAAATACTACATTTGATATAACGAGCTCAATTCCAAGGTCAACGACTACCAACAACAAAATGTAGGATGTTGGACTTAAAACTTGCCACCAAAACTACTAAAACTAACACCCCTTACACCTGGAATAAAGAGTATACTAGAAAAAAGCCGACATAGCTTATAACTTAATGCCCCCTCCTACACCAAGACAAAGTAGAAGATTAAAAGTAGGGAAACTTTTTGCGGCAAATTTTTTTCTAGGGATTTTTAGACTCACGATTGGAGAATGTTGGTTCGCACAATAGTTTGCCAAAAAAACACATTATTGTTTTTGTTTTTTTGGATGACTGACAAATCGATGTTCCATGATTTTAAAGATTGTTTGGATCACACACATTCTATGGGCTCATAGATCACATTTGCCAAAACTTTAGAGGGAAAATTTGAAATTTTATTAAATTCGCTAGTTATACCCAACCCAAATATATTAAATGTAGTTTTATACATATACTTCTAATTAAATGCTCTTTTTCATCCCTGCGAGTTGCAACTTTGACATTGCTTGATGATTTGATGAGTATCAAAGGATCCATTAAATAAGTGATTTAACATACAAAAAAATCAAGTACTTCTAGATAGAATTTAGGAAATCTATTGATCCAACTCAACTCTTCTAGCGTTGCAGTTTACAACTTATAGGTAAATCTATTGATCCAATTACAACATATTTGTGATCATTTTTGAATTTTTATACATTCATAACTTTTCTTAGAGATGCTTTTTTGAGTTGCAATGCTTTTCCATCCCTGCAATGCTTTTCTAAGCTTGCAATGCTTTTCTAAGTTTATGGTAGTTTTTCATGTAAGAGATATTTTTCCATTTATGTGATGTTTTCCCATGTATTCGATTCTTTCCCATGCACGCATATGAGGTATGAAAAAACATATGAGGAACACGTCAAAACTCAAAGAATACTTGTTGAAAATGGAGGGACAATTACATCTTAATTTGACAAGGTCATTCAAAACAGTCATTTTGGTGAAACCGTTCAGTTAGTTGTTACTTTTCACACTCTAGAAAGAGGACGTCGTATAACAGATTTTCCTGAATATAAGAAATGCTGTCTTTTCTTGGTGTCCCACATTTTCCTCGTTCTCATTGGTTTGAAAGTAGTGGTTGGGATTGGGCGAAATGTCTAGCAATAGATGATATTTCTTGGTTTTGTATGCATGTTTTTTCTGTTGAGAATCATGTGATTTCATTATTCTGTGGTTAAAAGCTGTCTTATTCTAAGTAACTGTTATATATTAATTAGTAATCATTTCTAATTTTTTTGAGGTGAAGATAGACTCCAATTTTTACACTCCTTTTGAAATATAAAAGAAATTACACGAAATATACATGAAATTACATTTTGTGATTATTTTTAAACTATGAAATATACAAGAAATATTAAAAAACTACATGTTTGTGATCATTTCTAGACTTCAAAACATTTATGAACTTCTATGACATGCAAATTTCTTGTAGTGTCGTGATGATTTTCCATGCTTCTATCTTTGAAATATACAAGAAATATTTCGGAGCTCTTTGTAGCTTTATAGAGTTTGCAGTGGACTTGTGATGCTTCTACTCTATGCTGCCATGAAATGGAAACGGAAATATGTACGAAATGCAAAATGGCAGATAATAAAAAACCCTTGGTTTGGAAATGCCATGGAAACGCTTATACAATATACTGTAAAAAATATAAAAATATAATATATTTATAGCTATATATATAAACACAATGTGTGATACTCATTTTAAGTCCAAAAAAGATAAAACACTTAAAAAATGATAAATATTGTATTCATTCAAACTTCAAAGACAAAATATACATTAATCTAAAATAAATCATGTAGATTGTCTCAAAATCATGCATGCCACTCCCACTAGCTCCACTCCTTGTTGCAATGGCTGCCTCCACTCCTCCTTGCAATGGTTGGCTCCTAAATTCCTCCTTGCTTTTGTAAAAAACAACAGTGATGAGAGTGTGTTTATATAGGTTTTAGTTATTGTATTTTAGAAGATTAGGGTTTTTTTAAAAATATAGCTTCTATTCAATGTCCTACTAGATATGATCAAAATTGACAAAACAAACAAAAATAACTTATTATGGAGGAGGTTTGTTAGCCGGTGGATGCTTCCTAACCTTTGACACTTGTAAGAAAACGTTGCCTTTGATAGTCTTCCAATCTTTCATAACATCCTCATGATGACTATTCCAATGTTGTACTTTAGCCAGAGTGGTACTCACCCCTTCCATTGAGAAGGGCATCAAATTGCTGGTGTAATAGCTTGGTTTGGTCAATCTCAATAGCAACATCGATAAGAAGACATTTATCCCGTTTCTGATGTCATTTGATCATGAGACCTAAGGTCTTACTTCTCCCGCTAACCAATGTCTAATGAGTGAAAAGAGTTTAAAGTTGATGCTTTTCCCTCTGCATTCGTTGTAAAACTTCTTCAGGAAGGTCCACCTCTGCATTCAATTTGTGATCACTTGCATCCTTGATGCCTTCACGTAGCTTAGTAACCGAATCTTGTTTCTTGAAATGGAACAACCCATTTATATAAAGGTCTTCCTAATCTGGTGGTCTTCAGCTCCTTTTCTTGGACTATTGCCACATGTGGTTCCATGGTATGTGTTCATAATTCTTGCACCGGGCTCAAATTGTCACCAATCTAATTTCCTTCTGTAAAATTGTGTAACTCAAGTTTCAAATACTTCTCTAATTTAAATGACTCTATTTAATTTGTTAAATTTAAATAGTGGGATCAGCCCACTATTTAAATGAACGAGCTCATAAATTTAAAAGGTAAGGCTATGCTAAAAGGAAAAGTGCTATGAGAGTATATGAAATTCAAAAGCCTTTATTTTAGAGAAAGCGCAAGCTATATTAAAAGCTATCTCATGCTATGAATTCAAAAGAAAAGGCTACGTGAGAGTAAACGGAGCCCACCATGATTTGAATATTCAAAAAGAAAAGCTTTTCTTTAATTAAATTAGTAGTAGTTAAAGTCAAAAAATTAGCAGGCCAAGTACATAAGTAAGCATGGGCAGCATGGACTTGAATATTTAAAAGATTTCTTGAGCCACTAAATGTTTAGAGATGGACAAAGCTACAAAAAAGGACAAAAAATTAAAATTTTCATTCAATTGTGGTAGTGGGCAGTGGAAAATTGATGTATTTTCCTTCTCTTTTCTCTTGTCAATTCTCCTATATATGTAAGGAGCTAATTTTGAGCAAAGGGTTGATCTCTTGGGCTTTCTAAGCCTACTGAATTTCAGAATTCAAATCTGAGCCTTGCTATGCTAGCTTGTAAGAACATCGAGAGCCCTCTTTTAAAATGTACTATGATTGTGCCTAATTTTTACAAGTGAAAAGTTTGTGGCTCTTGTTTGTTTGCCCTTGGTTTTTATCTTGCTTTGGTAGCTCTGTGTTACTTCTTGCTTTTTTTGCATTATTTATTTAAGTTGTGTTCATTTTCATTTTTTCATATTGATAACATTGTGTTCGTATAGATAGGGGATCCTCCCACTTCCTTTCCTGTGCATCACCACCTTCAATTTTATGCATCTTGTAATTCTTCCCCCTCCAAATTTCCCTTTTATGTAGGCAGTTTATGGTAGATTAGCACTAGTTCAGGAAGAAGAACCAGTTGGCTCTGGAGGTTGCTTTGCAAGATTAGTCCCACACTAGCAGAGCATCCCATGTTTTCGCTGATTTGCGGGCTGAAAGCAAATAGACAAATTTGTCCATTAGTAGTATGCATTACCTATTGCAAGTCTTCCCTGATTTCAATGTTCTGGTGTTTGAAGCCACCATGCTTCTTCATGTAATGGGATAGCTTGTCAGGGTCAGGCAATCCCTATGTATCCTCAACTTCATGTAGAATCTCTGGGGTGTCTATTTTCAAGGTCTCTTGAAGCTTCTTTGTGGTTTCGAGAAAATTAAAATATTCCCATTGAACCATAGTATACCAAGTCTTTGCTTTAGGCAACATTTCTTCACTACAAAAAACTAGAGGATTGATCTTCAAGGACTCATTGAGACGAATAGTTTGAGGAGGTTGATTTGTTGGCAATTGACCACTCGCAGCCACTATGACATTGGACAAGGACTAATTGTGTACCAATAAGGCACAATTTCTCTTGCTTTGCTCAATATTAGGAACAAGATATGGTGACCCATCTTCTTGTTTAGTGGGTTGCAATGCTTACCTGCTAGTCTCATGTGTGTCTTGAGCGTTCTCCGGATTTGCGATCTGAGCTTCGATGTTTGAACTCTGGTCCCCTTTCTTCATATTTGAGCTTTCATCCTTATCATCACCATCTTAGGCTTCTTTATTCTCTAAGTGCTTTTGCAGTATATCTGGACTTTTCGGTAGTAAGATAGAGTTTGCATTGACCATGTGAAACTCTTGAGTTGATTTTACTTGAGCAGAAGATTCGACATGAGATTAGTTTTCAATCTCTATGACACATTGTGGTGCTTTGAGAGTAGATTTGGGAGGTAATTCCTTAGTCAAATTGGGAGGTAATTCTTTAGTCAAATCCTCCTTTAGATTTTGCCCTACTTGCAATTGACTACCTTCTTGCGGTTTGGTGGAATTTAATTTAGTAATATTTCTTTCATGCTTGCTTCCTTGTTCATCAGTTTGGGCCTTTCCAATTGACTACCTTCTTGCGGTGTGCTGAAATTTAATTTAATAGTATTTGTTTCATGCTCGCTTCCCTATTCATCATTTTGGTTGCTCGGGTATATATTGGGTTGAGAATGAATGGGATTCAGGTTCACTAGGAAGCTATGATCTCCTTAAGTTTCAAAGTGCATCTCGATTACCTTAGGTGTGTACGTATATTATTTTAGCATGGTCAAGGCATCTACTATTGTACACAACCTCCCTGTATCATCAACATCCCCTCCCCATTCCCTGATTATTTTGTCAGTATCCTTCCCATTTTTCAGAGATGTACTTGAAGTAGTTGTCTTGGTTTATCATGAAGTATGGTTGTGGCAAATTGACTCTCAATCCCTTTGAAAGTGCCCCCGGCCACATCTAAATCAATGATGTCCCTCATCAGATATGGGAGGACGACCTTTAGGACATTTGAGCGAAAACCACATGGGAAGGAATCCAAACAAAAGGAAGTCCATTAGCGAGAAGAGTGGTTGGTGAGAACAAGAGCAGAAGCTTCGAACAAAAGGAAGTCAATTCCCTCTACACTCACACAACTAAGAGGTTTTTGTGGTCTTTGTAGTTATTATAGGAGATCTTTGAGGGGTTTCTCACAACTTGCTGCCCCCTTGACTGATTTGACTAAGAAAGGGGCTTTCAAATGGTCAAAAACAGCTGAACTAGCATTTGAAAAGTTCAAGGAGGTAATGTGTTCTTGCCCAGTTCTTGCTATTCCAGATTTCTCTACTTCTTTTGTGGTTGAGTGTGATGCTTCAGGTGAAGGGATAGGGGCTGTCCTAATGCAGAATAGACATCCTATTGCTTTTGAGAGTAGGAAACTCAAGGATTTAGAGAAAAATTATTCAATTTATGACAAGGAGATGTTGGCAATTATGCATGCTTTGAGTAAGTTTAGACAATATTTGGTTTGTGGCAGATTCATTGTAAATCGGATCACAATAGCTTGAGGTTCTTCCTCAATCAAAAGGAGTTGAATGACAGGCAACAAAAGTGGGCAAGCAAGGTGCAAGCTTACGATTTTGATATTGAGTATGTGAAAGGTAAAAACAATGTGGTAAAAGATGCTCTATCAAGGAAGCCTTGTTTTGGATTGCTTAAGGGCAAGCAATTGTGAGAAGGGAGGACTGTGATGTCCCCATTTCCACATCATATATAAGCAGGTATTGAAGACCCTTAGTCTACTTTCCCATAGACTAAAAGATCTTTTTGGGGTTATATTTTATTAATTAATTATTAATTGTCAAAATAGTGATTTTGATCATTTGCTTATATAAGACAATTATTATTTAATTAATAGAATATTTGATAAAAGTGGTTTTTACCACTAAAGTATTTAATTGAATTAATTATTAATTTATTGCCTAAAAGTAATTTTAATTACTATTTTATTAAGACAATTAATTAATATTATATTCGTAAAAGAGGAGTGTCAGCTTGGGAACTAAAGCAAGGAAAGGAAACAATATCCTGAAAAGTTGGCAAGAGAGGCTTATGAGGTATTTTACCTCTCCAAGATGGTTTGCCCCCCATTGGAAGGTACAAATACAAGGTGAAAATCACAATTGAAGACATGTTGAATTTGATATTATTTCTTCATGCTTGAAGAAGATATTGGGATCCATGCCTAATAGGTGTTCGCAGATTTGGAGTTGATTATTTTATAAAAAGTGTCTTTTGACGTCACCCTTGCTAAATGAGGTTTTGTTACTTGGCCTAGAGTGGGGTGATTTGTTTTGAGAGGCTCTTGAGAGGGGTTGGTGGACTATTTGAGGTCCATATTATTTATAATGATTATGATTATTATTTGTACTAATTTTGCAAGTGGAGTGCTTTGTTTTGGAGGCTTGCAGGAGTGTTTGGAGATTTTTTTTGGGTTCTATTTGAGCAATTAATATTCTTGAATATTGGCGTAGGGTTTGGTGAAGTTTTGATGAAATTTCGAGGCTCTAATTTGCTAGAATATTAAATAATAATTTTTAGATTATTGTTTAAATTATTGATAGGGTTTTTCGTGATCAAATTCACTTGTGAAAGGTGGGATTTTGCCCAATAAATATTCAGCTATTTTTCCTACACCTTGACGACTTGGACGACTAGCTTGAGAGGACTTTCGGGCCATTTTAGATGCCCTAGGGGATCGTTGGTATTTTTCCTTGATTTTTGGCACATGTGGCATATTTTTGGCGATGGTTTGAAGCAAAAAATAAGCAAAGAACAATTGTATTTGAGATAAAATTCATATTTTTTCAGCTATCATAAATTAGAATTTGATCCTCAATAATTTGTTGAAAAAGTATATCTTTCCTACTTTCAATTTATTGCTTATATTTGTAAGCATTCAGATGAATTTGGGATAAAATAGTGGTTGGAAATTGTCCACACATTCCTTGCATTTTGGCGCGTAGAGTTTCTTGGGGTTTGGTAAGGGTTTTGAATCATTTCCTGCAAATTAGGGTTTGCTGATTTTTAATTTCAGAATTTTAAAATTTGTGGATTTTAGGGGAAAAGCTATTTTTTATTAAATCGTCCCATTTGGGAACATTACAGTGGTATCAAAGCATCGATCTTGTCTACCTGTGAGTTTTGTTGTTGGATGCAAGCAGGTAAAGAGATCTTGTGTTATCAGAAAAAGAAAGACTATGGAGGATCAAGAGCCTAATGGGTTTACTTTAGAGCAGGTTAAGCTTTTGCAAGGCTTGATCAAAGAAAGCTAAACAGATTTTCAACATACATTGGGTATACAAATTGCAGCGATGTTGAAGGCTACTACAACTCCTAGCAAAGACCACCCCTTCAATTGAAAAGGAAATTCGAGTGATAATGAGAGGGTTTCTATTAACCCCCCTCATAAATTCTTCAAGGTTACTTTTCTGCAGAGAGAACTAGTAGTAGAGATGAGGACGCCAAGGGATGATACATTGGAGATTTGTCAAAAAGAGAATGTAGCCCTAAGCTTTGCCACACAAGCACTCTTGTCTTTTCAAGATTATTGTGAGATGAAGCAAGGATCCAAGCCAAGAGTTCCTAATATGTAGTCTTTTAGAGATTTGCAACAAAGGCTGGGTAAGATTTATCTTCCATAGTACTGATAAACTTCCTGTGAGATCATGGTTGCAGAAGTTTGAGACATATCTATTACTTAACCCCATGTTTGAGGATGAGGCTTTAAAGTTTGTTACCCTAGATTTGGAGGGTATTGCTCATGAGTGGTGGTTTCATGGCTTAATCACACAAAGGCATGGATCCATTACTACCTTGAAGGAGTTTCGCAAAAGGATCATGGAGAGATTTGGTAGGAGAAATCCGGAAATACACTTTCATGAGTTGACACAACTCAAACAAGATCATGATGTTGAAAGGTATGTTGCTGATTTTCAAAAAGTTTTAATTATGGTCCCTGATATTAGTGAGAAGAGGTTGATTGTTTTGTTTGTTGAGGGTTTGATTGAGCCCTTCAAGGGTTTGGTTAAGGCTTTTAACCCTCTTTCTTTACAAGATGCTATCACTAAGGCTTTGGATTTAGAATGTTCAGCATACAAGGGCCAAAAAGGGCAGCCACCTATTCGCTGCCCAAAGGGGCAAATATAGGGCAGCCAAGGTCTAATCTTAGTGGGCAGCCAAGGGCACAAGGTGGGCAGCTTAGGGCACCACCCAATGAGCAACAAAAGAAGCCTTATTCACCATATGTGCCACCTCATAGATTGCTGCCCTATAGCAACAATATGAAGGATATTAGAGATGAATTAAGAAGGCAAAGTTTATGTTTCACTTGCAAGAATCCATAGACCAAAGGTCACCGTTGCATAGGCAAAGGACATGTCTACTACATTGAGGTAATTGATGATGATTCAAATTTTGATATTTTTGATACTAATGATGAGTAGAATAACAATTTTGTTGATGAGCATGTGCATGAAGAGAACACACAAGACTTGGGTAGCACACTTGCTTCTCTTTTAGGAGCTCCCAAGTATCATGCTTTCAAGTTAAAAGGCACATTGAGGGGTCAAAGAGTGATTACTTTGGTTGATAGTGGAGCCACACATAATTTCATTGATGGAGGCTTGGTTAAGAAGATGGCATTATAAACCACGGATTGCAAGGGTTTCAATGTAACTATGGCAGATGGATTCACCATCTCTTGCTCCAAAATATTTGCCACAACTCCTACTCACTCTTGGAAAACACAAGGTAATTGATGATTTTTATGTTGTTGACATTGGAGATATTGATATTGTTTTTGTTTTGGGTGTTCAATGGTTGCATCCCTTAGGTGAATTCACTCAAAAATATAAAACTATGGAGCTGAAATTCTTCAAAGAGGGCAAGGAGTGGTCCTCAAGGGTCTAGCAAATGGTGGTCCACAAGAGGTTTCTATAAAGAGGATTGAAAGGACTTTTAGAAGAGGACAAATTGCTTGGGCAACGAGCTGCCTTATCACGATAAATTCAGAAAAAAGAAAACAATAGCCCCCTCATGGTAAGTTACAAGCTAATTTAGACAAGCATGTTCATGCATTTGATGATTTACTTTATGGTTTGCCACCGGATAGAGGTTTTGAACATGATATTGAGCTAGATGTGGGTGCCAAACCGGTTATTATCACTCCTTACCGTCATCCAAGAGCTTTCAAGGAAGAGATTGAAAAAACCATCAAAGAGTTACTTGATATGGAACACATAAGGCCTAACTCAAGTCCTTTTGCTTCTTTAGTTGTTCTAGTGAAGAAAAATGAATGTACTATGAGGATGTGCATTGATTATAGGTTGTTGAATAAGAAAACCATCAAGAATAGGTATTCAACACCTAGGATTGATGAATTAATGGATGAGTTACATGATGCCACCTACTTTTCCAAGATTAATTTGAGATCCAGTTATCACCAAATCAAGGTAAAAGAAGAGGATGTTCATAAAATTGCTTTTAGATGTCATTTTGGACATTTTGAGTTTTTGGTTATGCCTTTTGGATTGACTAATGCCCCAACTACTTTTCAGTCGTGTATGAACAATATGTTTGACAAATATTTAAGGAAGTTTGTGCTAGTTTTCTTTGATAATATTCTTGTGTATAGGAAAACCTTGGAGGAGCACTTGTTTGGTTTTGAACACATTGGAGCAGCATTCTTTCTTTGCTAAAAAATCCAAGTGTGAGTTTGGATTAACAGAGATTTTGTATTTGGGACATGTCATCAATGCACAAGGTGTGCAAGTGGATAAACATAAAATTGCAGCTATCAAGGAATGACCTATTCCCTCTACACTCACACAGTTGAGAGGTTTTTATGGTCTTTGTAGTTATTATTGGAGATTTGTGAGGGGTTTCTCACAACTTGCTGCCCCCTTGACTGATTTGACTAAGAAATGGGCTTTCAAATGGTCCAAAATAGCCCAACTAGCATTTGAAAAGCTCAAGGAGGTAATATGTTCTTGCCCAGTTCTTGCTATTCTAGATTTCTCTACTCCTTTTGTGGTTGAGTGTGATGCTTCAGGTGAAGGGATAGGAGCTGTCCTAATGTAGAATAGACATCCTATTGCTTTTGAGATTAGGAAACTCAAGGATTCAAAGAAAACTTATTCAATTTATGACAAGGAGATGTTGACGATTATGCATGCTTTGAGTAAGTTTAGACAATATTTGGTTTGTGGCAAATTGATTGTAAAATCGGATCACAATAGCTTGATGTTCTTCCTCAATCAAAAGGAGTTGAATGACAGAGAACAAAAGTGGGTAAGCAAGGTGCAAGCTTATGATTTTGATATTGAGTATGTGAAAGGTAAAAACTATGTGGTAGCAGATGCTCTATCAAGGAAGCCTTGTTTTGGATTGCTTGAGGGTAAACAATTGTGGGAAGGGAGGACTGTGATGTCTCCATTTTCAAATCATGTATAAACAGGGATTGAAGACTTTTAGTCTACTTCCCCATAGACTAAAAGATCCTTTTGAGGTTATATTTTATTAGTTAATTATTAATTGCCAAAATGGTGATTTTTATCATTTGCTCATATAAGACAATTATTATTTAATTAATATAATATTTGGTAAAAGTGGTTTTTACCACTAAAGTATTTAATTGAATTTATTATTAATTTATTGCCTAAAAGTAAATTTAATTACTAATTTATTAAGGCAACTAATTAATATTATATTCAAAAAAGAGGAGCGTCAGCTTGGGAGCTAAAGCAAGAAAAGGAAAAGATATCTTAAAAAGCTGGCAAGAGAGACTTATGAGGTATTATACCTCCCCAGGGTGGTTCGCCTCCTTTTGGGAGGTACAAATACAAGGTGAAAATCACAATTGAAGACGTTGAATTTGATATTATCTCTTAATGCTTGAAGAAGATATTGGGATGCATGCCCAATAGGTGTTCGCAGATCTGGAGTTGATTATTCTATAAAAGGTGTTTTTTGACGCCCTTTGCTAATGGAGGTTTTGTTACTTGCCCTAAAGTGGGGCAATTTGCTTTGAGAGGCTTTTGAGAGGGTTTGGTGGACTATTTGAGGTCCATTTGATGCATAATGATTCTGATTATTATTTGTACTAATTTTGCAAGTGGAGCGATTTGTTTTGTAGGCTTGCGGAAGTGTTTGGAGATCCTTTTTGGGGTCTATTTGAGCAATTTAATATTCTGGAATTTATTGTTAATTTTCTTGAATATTGGCCTTGGGTTTGGTGAAGTTTTGATGAAATTTTGAGGCTCTAATTTGCTAGAATATTAAATAATAATTTTTAGATTATTATTTAAATTATTGACAGGGTTTTTTTGTGATCAAATTCACTTGTGAAAGGTGGGATTTTGCCCAATAAATATTCATCGATTTTTCTTGCATCTTGGCGACTTGGCCGACTAGCTTGAGAGGACTTTTGGGTCATTTTGGATGCCCTAGGGGATCGCTAGTATTTTACCCTAATTTTTGGCACATGTGGCATATTTTTGGCGATGGTTTGAAGCAGAAAATAAGGAACAGCTGCTGTATTTGAGATAAAATTCAAATTTTTCTAGCTATCATAAATTAACATTTGATCCTCAATAATTTGGCAAAAAGGTACATCTTTCCTACTTTCAATTTATTGCTTATATTTGCAAGCATTCAGATGAATTTGGGATAAAATAGTGGTTGGAAATTGTCTACACATTCCTTGCATTTTGGCACCTAGGGTTTCTTGGGGTTTGGTAAGGGTTTTGGATCATTTCCTGCAAACTAGGGTTTGCTGATTTTTAATTTTAGAATTTGTGTATTTTAGGGGAAACCCCTTTTTTGTTAAATTGTCCCGTTTGGGGACATTATAGTCCTACTAGCGTTGGCTTTAGATTGTGAAGGCTCGACCATAGTTGCCTCTTTTGGTACTGCCTCAACTGGGTTGTGGTGCTTCCTTGTCTTGTCAATTTATTGTTTTGGTCGTTAAGATCCTATTGCATTGGGGTTCTTCAAACAATTGGATTTAGCTTTTGTTTTGGAGTTGTGCCTAGCTGACGTGACGATTGCTGCAATAAAAATTCCTCTTGTTCCATGAGTTGAAATGGATTAGGAAGAATCTTTTTGTGCCATGTAGGCACAACCCAAGTTTAGTCTCGAGTGAATGTAAAATACATATACTCTCTGTACTCGTCAATGAAGCTTTTCACTACATAGGGCTATTATTGATGAACTCCCTCAACTTCAACAACCAAAGTGCCAATTTTTTTTTTTGCCTCCTTGTACAATACATACCATTTTTCTTCCCAGAATGCATACCTTCTAAATGTTACTTCAAGGTCATAGTTTGAAAAAAGAGTTACCGCTCCTTTTGCGTCTTCCAAGAAACAAATAGTATTAAAACTAGCAAGAAAGTATACTGAAATTTCATAAACTATTTTGCATTAAATTTTTTATCATGTATCTCTTGCAATTCAATTGCAAAACACTCAAGCTAATTGAATTTGATGTTGGAAGTCACCATTTGGTGCAAAATAACAATTATGCCTATTAGGACATCCTTCCAATCTTTGATAGTATGCCAAAAGTGATCCCTAGTATGCTCAGTGAGTTTTCAAACCATGATATTATCCATAGTTTTTGGGAAAACTGCTCTTGTTCCCATTTTCCATTGATATATTTTCTTGATTTCTTTGATGATACGCGACCAAGTCTTTGTTCTATACTTAGCAATATCTTCCCCTTCATTAGGTAGATTGGTTACCCTAGCTAGGATTTTTGCATTGATTGGTATAATTAGATTTGGACTCAGCCATTTTTCACCACCCTACATTTTTGTCAATACTAATTGCATGAAATTGTTCAACCATCCAAAGAATGGTAACCTGAAATGTTTCCCACTTTGTCTCTTCCATTATCTTGTATTCATTCTTGAATACTCGTTTGCTTGGATTCTTTGGGTCTTGTGCGGTCTAGAAACACTTGGCGGATGATCAATGGACTGAAGAGACATCATGGTTCCCTCCTTGCCAAAGGCTCGTTTTTCTTAGTACCCCATTTCCACATACTCGAGCTTGAAACAGTTTTTGAATTGCTCAAAGGATTCTCGTGATATCGACATTGGTGACATCTTCTTTTGTGACTTGCCCAACCATTCCGTAGACATGGCTGCCATTGGTTTGCTTTTCACTTTGTTGCATTCCTTTGAAGATTCAAATTGCCAATTAGGGTTTTCACTCTTGTTTATGCGATTTTTTTAATCTCTATGATTTTGGAATAAACTTCTTCTTAGATTTTTATTACGTTGAAGTCTGGACTCGTGACAAATTAAAATCCAACACGTGCAATTGGCATTAATTGCAAATAACCTTTTTAATTGTACTTTGCATTGCTTTAGTCATTTAGTGCGTCATGAATTTTTCCTTCTTTGTGCTGCTTTGTTTAGTGCCATGTTGTATGCTAAGTTTTTCTTCACCCTTGGGCTTTGCTTAGTGCCATGAGAAGTTTTTATTTGTTATAGTGTTTTGTTTACTGCTATGTGAAACTTTTGGTTGTAGTGGGGCTTTGTTTATTTTTTCCATGCTAAAATTGTTTTCATTGTGATGCTTTTGCATGAGCGATGCTTTTTCGAATAAATTTAACAACAATTTTAATCTTTAATTTGGTCTTTACAAATTTCACTATTAAATTCACCAACTGATGTCACTAAATTGTAAAATTTAGGCAAGATTCGCCTTTCCATCCATAAGAAATTTTTGGGTTTTTTTATTTTTGCCATAGTCAAGAAGGCCAATTCATGGGATTTGCCACCCTAACTAATCCAATTCTAGCAAGATTCACCGCTTGATCTATAACTTTTTTTGGCGGGTTTCTTAAAATTTTCCTTGACTAAAATTATGGAAGCTATGATGAGGGTGAAATCAAAGGTCAACAGGGCCTCTTCCTCCTATAGCTTCGATTTTGTGGTCCTTTGCCTGAAGCTCTACTAACTCTTGTGCAAAAACAAGAGCCATCATCTCTACCAAATCTACCTTAGCTTGTGCCTTGCAGAGGGAAAATAAAAACAACCTTCATGGTGCGGCCTTTTGACTTTAAGCAATAAATAATATATTCGTTAATATTTAATTAATATCAACATACTTTAGCCAAAATATGAACATTAAAAACACCTTTAGACATTAAATGCTATGGGGCCTTTTGTCACCAATAATGTTAGACCTTTGACATTAATGACAATATTTCCAACAATCTCTTCCTTTGTCATTGATGGCAACCTCAAACTGAAACTGCCACAACTTGAAACCTGTACTGCCAACCTGCCCATACTGCGAGAAAGACATACAATAACTCCCCTTTATTGTAGCATCATGTGCTTATTCTCTATTCCTGTTTCTGAACTTGTTTCTCTTGTGCAAAAACAAGAGCCATCATCTCTACCAAATCTACCTTAGCTTGTGCCTTGCAGAGGGAAAATAAAAACAACCTTCATGGTGCGGCCTTAGCTCATGCCTTCCACAATTGTCTTCTTCCACATAGCCACTTGTGCATCCAATTTTGAAACCTTAGCACACAAGAAAGCTTGAGAATCTGCTATATCTAGGCCAACATCCCTCTTTGCAAGGCCCTTGTCTAGAAGCAAAACAAGCACCCGACGAGTGAATAGGGATTGTAATCCCTTTGTAGATTGACGAACACTCAATAACGCCTTCCCCAAAACTGCTTGAATGAAGCCTAGAGCTTGCTCATCAAAGACGTTAGGTGTCACACACAAATCAATATTGATACCCTTGCACCACCTATGATAGCCTTGGATGCAATATTTGCTCTCAAAGATCTTAAATGCTAACAAACGAAGGGTAAAATAATGAGTAGTGAAGAAAAAATGAAGTCATATATAGAATAGCGAGGTGATGCTCGCATGTAGAAAGAATTGGTATCAAACATTATTATTAATTGAGGGTAGCCTCTACTTACATGCAAGTGAATGATTTCGAGACAAGTGAGAAGGTTGTGGAAGAACAATGTATATTGATCCCGAGGTAATATTGGTGTTGTATATTTAAATTTTAGTCCCAAGTAGTGGATGCTTATGCAAATCCATTCAACAGGCATTGAGAGCAAAGGCAAAATTGACATCTCTCAAGTTATTGAAGCAAAGAGATTTGGATAGAGAGATTAATGATTAAGGTTGTCTATGATTTGGAACACTCTTTAAAAGGACAACTAATTATGGCTCAAAATATTAAAGTCATTAATTAGTTGTTTGTTAAATAATAACTAATGGTTGGTTATCCACCTTCCCAACTAATATAACTTCTTTTGTGCTTAACAAGAGATGGACACACAATTTTTAGTATGCCATATGCCTTCCATTTCTCTTCATTCTTTCAGCATTAATATTTGATAACATTGGCCGCCGTTAATGGGTCGAGGGTAAACAAGATCCCCTCATTAGCTTGCAAAAATGCTACTTGGATTCCTCCCCCAAATGGGCTTCTTTAAGTTAAATTTAGATGGAGCAACAAGAGGCAATCCAAGCGCATCTAGAGTGGGATGTTGTATTAAGGACTATTTTGGCTCTCTGATCAGAGCCTTGTCGGCCAAACTGCAGGACAAAACAATGAGTTTGAGGCGCAAGTAGTAACACTGGGCATTCAGTTGGCACTCGAATGTGGCATTGGGTAACTGGTGATAGAAGGGGATTCTAAGATCATTGTGGATGTGATGACAAACAAACAGGTCAAGCTTGGAATCTCAACAACATTCTGGCAAACACTTGGCCATCTTTGGATAAATTGAAATCTTGGATGGTTGGACATTGCTATAGGGAAGCATACAAGAAGGCCGACTTCCTAGCAAATTGGGGGGTCGACCAGAATAACAATCTAATCATTGAAAATGAATGGGATACGTGGTTAGGCATGGAGGAGAATGATCAAATCTAAGCATGCAAATAGTTAGGGGAGGCTGTCTAATCTAATGATATGCAACCAAGCTAAGCCATTGCTGACATGATGTGACTTCATTGTTGTGGCATGTAAATTGATTAAATCGAGATTCTATAATTATGGGCTGACGATACCTATGGGGGAATTTTAATCCTTTTTGGAGCCTTCCATCTTTGTTTGCAAATCCTTTGGGCACTCCCTCTATTGGCAACCATGAACACAATAGTGTCAAACCTGGTGGTGATTATTCTGGTGCTATCCCTCAGGGTTGACAAGTGAGAAATGGCTTTTTGTGATTGTGTTTTAGACCGCAGGTTGAGGCTGATTTTTTGGACCCTGAATGTGGAAGTGCTGGATGTAGTGAAAGTAATTTTGGGTCAGGAATACATGTAGGTGGTATGGCAAAACAAGACCAATTCTGATGTAGCATCGGCCTTTGTTAGCAACTTTTTGAGAGTGGTCAAAGATGGGGAGGCGACCAAAAAGGTGGTTGAAATGTTGGTGTGGCCTGGATTGCGAGGTGGCCTCTACGTATGGCTAAGCACATTAGAGATGGAAACTGGTCTTGAGCTTCCCTTATTTGGATCAAACTCTGTGGGGTTGATTCCACACACGGTCTTTTGTGAATTGGAGGAGCATTTATTAAAATTACGGGAGCTACTGGAGCATTTTGTGGAAAGTCTAGTCGAGAGGGGGGTGCCCGCCTCCTCTTTGGATGCACTCATGGCACCTTTCCCTTTTAGGCCACTTTAATTCTAAAAAGTTGAGGCTGGCGGCCAAGTACCTGATCGATTTTTGCTATGATAGGGGAGTAGTGGCGGCCATGAAGGGCCTAGATGGCAAACAAGAGGGGACAGTGGATCTTTTGAAAAAGCTGGTTACGTGAAGAATAGTCCCATTGCATGCGCAGAGGAGGCTGCAAGCTATGTTGGATGCGGTGGGATTGGGAGGGGTCTTCTCTCTGACGAAACGCACCTGGGAAACAGATGGAACAAAGGCAAAGGGTGTTGGACCGAGGCGCAAATTCAGCCACAAAGGCTCCTACGCTTTGCAAACCAATGTGGAGGCCAGTTGATCTCATCTATAGACTGTGCAAGGTTTGTGCACCGCCATGATGGACGCTGGCTAGGCAACGACCGAATAACACAAATCCTGTTTTTGTCTTGTTGATGTTCACCCCAGTTCTTGTGAGGTGTTTGTTGGAGGTATAGGTGTTGTGCCCTTGGGGATTTGATCTTCTTTTTTGTTATGTATTAGGGTTTGTTCCTTGGGTTGTTTTGGGCCACCCCATTTTTATGGGTGTTTGCTATTTTGGATTGGAATGGTTGGGTGCTCTGGTATAAGCCTCTTCCTTCCATCTTTATTACTCGATTTTACTTTTGTATAGGTGAGGGCCCTTTGCAACCTTCTATATCTATCAATTTTTTTTTTGTTAACATTGGTATTAGACCCAGTGTTTGAGGAAACCCTAGGAGAAGGGTACAAGCAACAAGTTGCATAAGTTTGAGGAAGTCCTATTCGGGTATGAACTATAGAAAATATGAAGAGGTAATCAAAATTGAAGGTGTTCACGTGCAGTGCAGAGATAGTTCACAGAGGTCACGTTAGGGCACGATAGAAGGAAAAACAATAGAAAAAGAGAAGAAATCTACGATTTTTGTAGAGGAATAATTCTGGAGGGAGAATGTTGTGGCGATTGTGAAACGTGAACAAACTAGGACGTGAAGGATGGACCAGATTGTGGCGTAGAAGGAAATATACTAGATGCAAAAGGAAAACATCATGATTTGCAGAAGTGAAACCCAAATATTGAAGATGAAAAATCATGATGATTTATGTAGAGGAAGTTGCAGGTAGGACATCGAGGTAGAAGACTCACGATTTGCAGAGAAAGGACATCAAAGAGAAAAATTGCGATTTATGTTATCAAACATGTTGGTGGGCTACGACACAGGAAGGAACAATTACTGCGTCACAATTTTGAAAGAACCTTTTTCTTCATTTTCAGCTTTTTTGCTAGGGCACAAACATACAACTGTATGATTTTACATCTGGCACGAATACGATTTTTTGAGCATACATTCTATTTTTGTGCTATAAGTAATTTTGTCATTTAGAGTAAAAACAAATTCAGATTATAAACTGTGCATTTCCTTGTTGCATTGATTTTTGGGTCAAAGAACAAATTGGGTAAAATGGCCAATACTCATAATTTAGTTATGATTGAAGTGCATAAATTGACTACCTGAAATTACAATGTTTGGAGCCATAAAATTTTAACAATTTTGAAATATTGTTATTGTGATAAAATTGTTCTCGGCATTGAAACGAGATTTGCTAGATTGTTTTCTAATTATGATAAGCGTCTTAAGGAGGTCTTGCTATTATTGAAGTGTCTGTATCAGATGATGTGATTCATGAGTTTCGGAATGCCATTGAGACAAGTGTGCTTTGGACTAGTCTGAAAAATAAGTATCAAACTTTAGAGAAAAGCCGGGTCATGTACTGTTTTTTTTGGTTATTTTCTACAAAGATGATTGAGGATGGGTCTCTATTAGAACCTCTTCTTTGGATGAAAGATCTTTGAGACCAACTCGTAGCTATTAACAAAAAGGTGAATGATGACGACCTGGGGGCTCTTGTTTTGAACAACGTGATGTCTTCAAACGAATCTTTTGTGAAAGCTTTACACTTGATGGTAGAAAGCCAAGGATTGACATTTCATAAGGTTTGTTCCTCTTTGATGTAGAAGGAACACAAACAAACACAAGCAAATGGTCCAATGTTGGAAAAACAATGTGCACTTGCTGCTAAGTCAAAGGGGAAGTGGAAAAGTATCCCAGTGGTTTCATCTTTAAGTACCAAGTGAAGTTTTATTGTCATAAGGTTGGGCATGTCAAAAAGGATTGTGAGAAGCGACAATATGCAATTTCCCAACAAAGTAGTTAGGCAAAAATTGTGGTAGTAGTTGAAGGACGGGATTCTGAGGAAGAGTATGCCTTTGTGGCATTATACTTGAATGGTAGTGCTACCAAATGTTGGTTCATTGATTCCAGTGCATCCAAACATTTCATGTGTTGTAAGGCCGGTATGTCAAATTTAGTGCAAGTACAATAAGAGATATTTGCATAGTATTGAAAAATTCTAGAGTGGGGGAATTGTTTTGGTGGAAAATTTTACCCAAAAAGGCATCACCACTATTGAAGAATCTATCCTTCTATCCTTGCTTTTGTGCTACAGATTTGTTGCCCAGATGAGTTTCGTGGCTTAAGGTTCAAGGTGTGTGCAGGTTTGTGGTAAATCGTGACATATAAGGTTTGTCAAGGCTCAAGAAATTCATCACAGAGGATGTTCGTCACAAAATACAATCGCGTTTTTTGGTTTTGGAATTATGGTCATGACTTTTAGGAAGGAAAATTTGAAAGGGAAAACATGAAAGTCTTGATTGCGCTAGGGTTTATTCATCCTAACGTATAGTCTAGCAGTGCAAAAAAACATGTTTTCCCATTAAGGCACTAAGATCCAATTGCAGACCGTGGGGATATCTAGAATGTGTTGCAGACAGAAGAAAAGCCAGTGAAGGTTCCAAGAAATCACGACCTAGATCGGACGTTAGGGCAAAGGGTAAGGAAATGCAAACTAGTTCCGTACATAAATAGTGATGGAAAACGACCCAAATTGTTTTCTACGGCCTAATACAGGGAACAATGTGGATCCCCTTTAACATAGGGGTTCAAGACTCCTTGCCATCACAAGGTGATGACCCTCAAATTCAAATATGCTAGCATTTGCACTAGATATATGGAATTGAAGTCTGAGGTTTGAAATCTCGAGATCTTTGGTCACTATTCCAAACATAGGTGCAAGACAAAGATGGTATTAGTGCTGATTTTCAAGCTAGAATCACTAAACTCGAACAAACCCAAATCACCCTCGTGGATTGTCCATGCCTACAACAACTTAATCAAGTGGTTTTAGAAATTCAAAACAATCAATCTGAGATAATCATTCAACACAGACACCTTAAAAAAGAAACCACAACCCAACAACAATCTATCAAAAAATGGGTTGAGGAACAAAATTTGTGGGTTGGTTAATGAGAAGAAGGCACTTCTACTTGTGGAATGACTGCCCAAGCAAAATTTGAAGAATAAAAGCCACATCAAACCAAGGCACTCAACCTTCATGTTTGTGGCCTCCCTAAACTATCTGATCCCTTTTAAGCTAGTCACACGTTCTTGCGTGAATCTTTGGATCTGAAAGATATCTCGCTCAACAAAGCTTGGACTTTGTGGACAACACACTTGTTATCTAATTACGAACTGTAGAAGAACATTTGCAAGTTCTTAAAGTAAAAAATAAACTTTTTTCCCTCTCACAGGAAATCTATGTAGATGCAAATCTCCCACGACTTCAGGTTGAGGAGCTTCGAAAAGCTTGTATTCAGGTTGAAGTTGCCAAAAAGGAGAACAAGTGGGTTGTTATTAGAGACTGTAGCACTGTCATTCGTGATTCTCCCCCTCATGGGTTGTCATGTCTCAAACCGTTAGCATGACGACGATCTCGGGTTTTGGTGGGTGGTGATGGCATCTCCATTACTACTTGGAATCTCAATGACGCTTTATGGTCTTCTTCAACTACCTTCTAGGATGTTATTGCTTCCCGAGATTTCATCTTCCTCACTGAGACCCATGAGAGCTCTGAATGGGCCCTTCCTCAAGTCACAGGGTACTCGTGGGTTTTGGCCTTTCGTCATGAGACATAGATCAGGCGGTGTTCATGGGTTAGGTGGTGTGGCTTTCCTCATTCGGGACAACCTTAGGTGTAGAGTTGCACTTGTGGCTTTTGATGCCAACTCCAGAGATAGGTGGCTTCATATTTAGAGAGATCCACCTTCTTTTCGAGATGTCTTCATAGTTATTTGCTACTCCCCCTGCCATATCTCCATTCGCTATTCATGTTGATGGGGACCTGTACCTTTATCTAAAGATCTCTTGATACTCCACTATTGGTGATATCATTCTTTTGGGCGATTTTAATGCTCGTACAGGGAACCTCCAGATGCCTATTCATGACCTTGCTCAGGGTGAGTTATGCCTTCATGAGCTAGATCTTGAGGAGTTCCGTTTACAGAGAGATTCTGCTGACATGAATGCTACAGTTATAGCCTATGATAGACAACGCCTTTGGTTGGGTGAATCTTATAGCCTCCACATCCTCAACGGGCTTCCTCACTTCTTCGGCTCTGGTAGATTCACTTGTTCCCCCCATGGTGGTGGTGTGAGTGTCATGGACTATGTTCTCACCAACATATCCATCATCCCTCCTAATTGTGGCTTTTTTATTTCATCTCAGCTTCCCCTTGCTGACCATGGCGTCCTGACATTCACCCTCCATATTAGTTCTCACCCATCCCCCCTAGCTTCCCCCCTTCCACCACTTTACCCAACACTCGAGACACCACAATCCATTTTGATGGTGATTACACCATTGATTATGTTGCTCATCTTTCCCTTCTTATGTTTGGGTTTTACTCCTTCCCTCTTCCCACCATTGATTCCATGTATGAGTTTTTATGTCAAACCCTCGAGGATGCTGCCCTTGATTCTTGTCCCCAAGCTATACGTTACTCTAGATCCACTACCCGTCACAAAACTTGCCCCATGAACCGGTGGTATGATAATGAGTGTAAATCCCTTCATCAGAGACTTCGGTTTTCCCTAACCCATGACACTACCTCCATACCCGCCCTTTGTAGGGAGTACCGTTGCTTTTGACGTAAGAAACGAAAGTTTCTTGCATCTAGACAACTTTCACTCCTTGCTGATCTCCACCACTCTCCTAAGGATTTTTGGCATACTCTTCTCTCAAGAAAAACCACCATTTTCGACATCACACCTGAAGCTTGGGTTTCTTATGCCAATTCCCTCTATGATGTTCTAGCCCATCTCGTGTTAAGCACGGGATATACTGAGGGGGGGGTTGAATCAGTATATCATATATCTTATAAATCTTTCACTTAATCATACATTCAATATATGCGATAAAATTGAAACAATAACATGCACCACACGAGAGAGAAAGACACCAGATTTTTACATGGAAACCCAATGTGAGAAAAACCATGGAGAACAATCTCAAGTACATGAATGAGCACCAACTCAAATTACAGAGTTTGCAAGCACCAATTTGCAGGAGCACCAATCCCTTTGCTGAGCACCAACACAACTATTTGTGAGCACCAACCCACAGAGGCACCAACCCCTCTTATGTATAAAACACAACTATCTCTCAATGTTGTTTTCTCAACAAATGATAGAACTCTACAATATCTTTTTCTATTCTCTCCTCTTTTCTTATATAGAACAATTACAAACCATGCACACTCTTGCATATTACAAATGGCTTCCCAAGCCTCCTTTTATAGCTTTCCAAATGACTTTTGGCATGCACCCTTTGTGACCCTTCAATCCACATGGAAAATGGCGTCAAACTTGCATGACCTTTCGAATCCTTTCATTTGAAAAGTCACATGGTGACCCTTCATGAGCAAATGCATCCTTTCCCCTTTTGTCTTTATTTGGCAACTCTTCGAATTCTTCAATGTGACTTTTCATGGAAAAATGCGTCATTTCCCTCTTTTGTCTTTATCTCATGACTCTTTGACTTTTTCATGGGCCCTCTTTTGACTTTAAGCAATAAAAAATATATTCGTTAATATTTAATTAATATCAACATACTTTAGCCAAAATATGAACATTAAAAACACCTTTAGACATTAAATGCTATGGGGCCTTTTGTCACCAATAATGTTAGACCTTTGACATTAATGACAATATTTCCAACAATCTTTTCCTTTGTCATTGATGGCAACCTCAAACTGAAATTGCCACAACTTGAAACCTGTACTGCCAACCTGCCCATACTGCCAAGAAAGACATACAATAACTCCCCTTTATTGTAGCATCATGTGCTTATTCTCTATTCCTGTTTCTGAACTTGTTTCTGTACTTGTACATTTTTTTGTACTTCTCTTCCTTTGACATAAATGGCAAAGGGTTTATTTTGGAGCTAACACTCAGCGCCCACTCAACTGATGTTGATCCTCAATGGTAGGAAGTAAAAGAAATTACTCCCAACTTCTCTCGCAGAGACTCGAATGTGTCCTTTGGTAGTCTTTGTGAAAATATCTACAATCTATTTTGTAGCACTGATATATTCCAACTTAACTTGTTGATTTGCAACCTGCTCTCTCAAGATTTGATATCTGATAGGAATATGTTTTGTTCTTGAATGCATCACTGGATTCTTACAAATATTAATAGCACTTGTGTTGTCACAAAAAATAGAGATAGGTTCATCATATTTTACCTTGATGTCTTTTAAAGTTTGCTTCATCTAAAGCACTTGAGTACAACACAACATTGTTGCAATATATTCTGCTTCAGCTGTAGAAAGTGATATTGAGTTCTGCTTCTTGCTTAGCGAAGATACTAAGCTATCACCGAGGAAGAAAGCTCCTCCGCTTGTCCTTTTTCTATCATCCAAACAACCTGCCCAATCTAAATCTGTATAAGCAACCAAAGTGAAATCTCTACCTGTGGGATACCACAATCCGTAATCCAATGCCCCCTTGACATATCTGAATATTCTTTTCACCAATTGAACATGACTCTCCTTCGGCGCTGCCCGATATCTCGTAACCATGCCTATTGCATGCATGATGTCTGGCCACGATGTTGTCAAATATAAAAGACTATCAATCATAGATCTATACAAAGATTGATCTGCAATAGGTGAATCTTCATTCTCACTCCCCTTGTTACCTGTACCCATTGGTGTGCCAAATGATCACAATCCTCAAAATCAATTTTTTTCAACGTCTTCTTGACATTTACTTTGAGATATGGAAATTCCTTTATCTGATTGAAATATTTGCAACCCTAATAAAAATGGCAATTCTCCAAGCATAGACATCACAAATTCTTTTTGCATATTATAAAAAAATTCTTTTGTTATTTTTTCAATGTTACTTCCAAATATTATGTCATCGACATATACCACAACAATCCACTGATGCTCACCTTCTGTTTTGATGTAGAGATTACTATCAGCAAAACCTCTCTTGAAACCTTGATTTTGCAGGTACTTATCAAGTCTTGCATATCAAGCTCTAGGAGCTTCTTTCAATCCATACAGTGCTTTCTTCAATTTGCATACATGGCTACTATTATTTGAGAGAAGAAATCCTTCAGGTTGCTCAATGTAGACCTCTTCTAAATCCCCGTTCAGAAAAGCAAACTTGACATCCATTCGAAAAACTTTGAAATTTTTAAACACTGCTATGCAAGAAACATTCTAATAGCCTCTAGCTTTGCCACTGGTGCAAAGGTTTTTTCAAAATCTATACCCTCAATCTGAGCATATCCTTTACATACTAACTTTGCTTTATTCTTGGTAACTTCACCATTTTCATTCAACTTATTTTTGTATACCCATTTTGCTCTTATCACATTTTGATCTTTTGGTCCAGACACCAATTCTCAAGTATCATTCTTTTCCATCTGATTTAATTCTTTATCCATTGCTTTAATCCAATGCTCATTATGTCTAGTTTCTAAAAAGCTCTAGGCTGAATTTTGGATAACAAAGAAAAATTAATTTGCTTAGATTCACTTACTATCGTCCTTCTGGTGTGAACTCCTTCATTTATGTTCTCATTGATGTCACTCTCATTATGATTTCTCTGGGCATATTTGGATGGGGTCTTGGTGTCCTTTTGCTACTTCTCATCTTTATCGGATTTTTCAAAATCTTCTTCTTCAATGATTTCAGGAGTGTCTATCGAATCACTGGCTCTTTGTGCTACATCTTCATCTATCCTGACACTTGCACTTTCAACTATCTTCTTGGTTCTTTTGTTATAACATTTATAAGCTTTACTTTTGCAAGAATATCCAATAAATATATCTTCATCTGTTCTAGATTCAAACTTACCCAAATTTTCATCGGTTCTCTTTATGAAGCATCTGTGGTTGGAAACTCTCAAATAATCAATAGTAGCTGGTTTGTTTTTCCATAGCTCATAGGGAGTCTTGTCACTGTTGACTCTCAACAATGCTCTGTTCTGGATATGCATTGTTGTGTCTACTGCCTCTCTTCAATATTTATCTGGTATCTTGGATTCATTTAGCATTGTCTTCGCCATCTCTTAAACTGTTCTATTTTTTCGCTCAACTACTCCATTTTGCTGTGGAGTTTTGACTGTTGAATAATGTCTTTTTATCCCATGGTCTTCACAATACTCAATAAACTTATCTGACATGAATTATCCTTCTCTATCTGATCTTAGGCACTTAATATTCAAACTAGTTTCATTCTCAACTAAAGCCTTGAATGCTTTGAAGTCGCTGAAAGCTTCTGATTTTTTTTCAAAAACATCACCCAAGTCATACGTGTAAAATCATCAATAAGCAATGTGAAGTATTTCTCATTTTGAATACTTTGAGTTTTGGTAGGTCCACACAGATCAGTGTGAACAAGCTCTAATATTTGAGTGGTCAAGTATTCTCTTGTCTTGAACTGTCTTCTGACTTGCTTCCCATGCTGACATGGTTCACAAAGCGTGTTGGAGGGCTTTGTAATATTTGGAAGATTTCTAACTGCTTGCTTCTTGTTGATGTTGACAAGATTGCCAAAATTTATGTGTCTCATTCTCTATGTGCCAAAACCAACTTTCCTCAACTTGACTCAAACATCTTTGACCTTTGATAACTGAAAAAATATATAAATTGTTGTTTGTCTTCTAAGTATCTGCAATCAACACCTCTAAATCTTTTCTCTTAATTTCACAACCTTCTGTATAAAACTTTAATGTGTGTCCTTGATCGCACATTTGACTTACACTCAACAGATTATGCTTAAAACCTATATACAAAACATTTTGTCTTAATTCTATCATTATCCAAACTTAATGTAACTTTTTCGACTATTCTAACAGTGGTATTGTCTCCGAATTTCATTGTGTCACCATTGATATTCTTTAGAGTTATGAACTTGCTCTTGTCCTCTGTCATGTGCCTCGAACATCCACTATCAATGAATGATGGATTTTCTTCATTTCTTGCATGCAAGACTGTCTGGACTAACATAGACTTTTCAGGTTGTTTTTTCTACCATGATCCTGTTTGAACTTTCTTTTTGATGAATGGAGTTTTGAAACTTTGGTCTTTTTTGACTGACTCGAACACGCTTTTGCAACGCTGCGCTGTGTTCGAAATTATTGCACTTGTAACATACTATGGTCTTTTCATCAAACCCTGAAGAGGAGCAAAAGAGTTGTGGCTTTTGCTTGACTCTGCATGAGTTTTTTTCTCCTTGTTTTTGAAATTATTAGCTCTTTTCCAACAGTCTATTTTCTTATGACCATAACCATTACAATAAAAACAATAACCATGAAAATAGTCCCTGTTTTGATTTGTGTATCTTTGACTTGGTTGTCTTTTGTAGCTCTGTTCCTTCCAACCTTCTTTGTTTGTGCTGTCCTCTACATTCTTAACTTTTTCTCTTTTTATTTCCTCTTTTATAAGGGCTTCAACACAGCTCTTTTTCTTTTCAAATTTGATCCCTGTCTTATCTGATATTGATTTTTGACTTTTTAATGTCTTATTCAACATGTTAGTGCTATTTTTAAATTTTGAATAATTGACAGTTTTATCATTGACTGTTTATTTGATTTCTCGATATCTTATTTTAAAGAGACAATTTCAACAACATACTTTTCACATTTTTCACTTACTTTTTGTAATTGAGCTGTTAGATCTTCTTTAGTCTTTTTGACTTCTTCAATGTGTGCTTATAGATCTTCAATGATTTTCTTTGACTCCTTTTCATTTTTCTTGATTTGGAGCTTCAATCTTCGATTCTTCTTCTCAAGAGATTTTAATTCTTCTAAGACACAAATGAGTTCTCCTTCCAGATTTACCTCAGCTTCATTATGTTTTTCTTTTTGATTATCTATACTTTTGTTTGCGGAGACATATGTATAGTCATGAATAGAATCTCTTCTTCATTTGAGTCATTGACTCCACTGTCTTCAGCTGAGCTAGGATCTTTAGAATATAAATTCTTCTTCTCGAATCCTTTATTGAATTTGCCTTTGACGTTCTTCTTGTATATAGGCTTTTCTTCTTCATTGTCACCATTATTCTTATCTGGACACTTAGCTGCAAAATGTCCAATCTTACCACATTTAAAACATTTAAATAGTAACTTTCCTTGATATTTACCTGTGCCTTTTTTAGGCTTGCGGATGAATAGAGCTCGATTGTCATGTTCTTCATCGCTAGAGCAGTCACTTGATTCTTGAATCTTAGCCTTGTCTTTCTTTGATGTCTTGAAAGTAGCTTCCTTCTTTGACGGTTTCTCTTGTTCGGTCCGCATCTCATATGTTGTAAGAATACCATGTAGTTCATCCATTTTTAGCTTGGCTAGATCCTTCATCTCCTCAATTGCAGAAACCTTTGCATCATATCTCAATAGTAGAGATCTCAAAACCTTTTGTACCACCGCTGACTCTTTTAACTTTTCTCCAAGGCCTTGAATTTGATTAACTATTTGATCAACCCACAAAAGATAACTCATTATGTTTTCTTCCTCTTCCAACTTCAAACTTTTAAATTGTCTTTTAAAAGTCTGTAGCTTAGCTTGCTGAACCTTTCCATCACCTTTGTAAATATTCTCAAGCTTTACCCAAGTCTCATAAACATATTTGCATTGCATAACTTTAACAAATTCTGATTCACATAAACCATATAAAATAGCATTTAAAGCTTAACATTATTTTCACTTGCTTTCTTTTTCACATGAGTAGTTACAAGTGTCTGTGGCTCTTCGTATTCCTCTATCACTGCTTGCCAAATGTCGAATCCAAGGGCCATCAAGTAAGTCTTTATCTTTATGCTTCAAAAGACATAATTTGTCCCATCAAACAAAGGTGTCTTTTTGTAGAAAAACCTTCATTTGATCCAACGATTGTGTTTTTCCCGATCCACCTTCAAGCTATTAAACTCTTTCTAAAATAACCTGCTCTGATATCAATTGTTAAGCACAAGATATACTAAGGGGGGATGAATAAGTGTATCATATATCTTATAAATCTTTCACTTAATCAAAGTCCACTTAATCATACATTCAAGATATGCAATAAAACTGAAACAATAACATGCACCACACAAGAGAGAGACCAGATTTTTACGTGGAAACCCAATGTGGGAAAAACCACAAAGAACAATTTCAAGTATATGAATGAGCACCAACTCAAATTACAAAGTTCGCAAGCACCAAGTTGCAAGAGCACCAACCCTTTTGCCGAGCACCAACACAACTATTTGTGAGCACCAATTCATAGGGGCACCAACCCCTCTTATGTATGAAACACAACTATCTCTCAATGTTGCTTTTTCAACAAATGATAGAACTCTACAATATCTCTTTTTATTCTCTCATTTTTTCTTATATAAAACAATTACAAACAATGCACACTCTTGCATATTACAAATGGCTTCCCAAGCCCCCTTTTATAGTTTTCCAAATGACCTTTGGTATTCACCCTTTGTGACCCTTCAAGCCACATGAAAAATGGTGTCAAACTTGCATGACCCTTCGAATCCTTTCATTTGAAAAGTCACATGGTGACCCTTCATGAGCAAATGCGTTCTTTCCGCTTTTGTCTTTATTTGGTGACTCTTCGATTTCCTAAAGGTTACTCTTCATGGAAAAATGTGTCATTTCCCTCTTTTGTCTTTATCTCATGACTTTTTGACTTCTTCATGGGCCCTCTTTTGACTTTATGAAACCAAAAATATATTCGTTAATAATTAATTAATATCAACATACTTTAGCCAAAATATGAACATTAAAAACACTTTTACATTAAATGCTATGGGGCCTTTGTCACCAATAATGTGAGACCTTTGACATCAATGACAATATTTCCAACATCTCGATGCACTGCTCGCACTACTCCACCATCCTCCACTGTCTTCTACACCTTCATCAAGAAAGCTCTTTTGAAATTATGCACCAACAAAACCGTTGATTGTGAAGGTCTCAAAGTTGAATTCATGAAATACGATGTGGATTCCATTGCCTTTCCCCTTGCCATGCTTTTTAATCAGGTGGTGTATACAGGCTCCTCAGTCATGGTCCCAACACATAATTCCCCTATTCATAAGTTTGGGGATCCCTCTAACCATGGCAACTACATGACCATTATGATTGGGCATACATTTGCTAAACTTCATGCCATAGTGTTAGACATGCAATTGTATGAATACTTGGAAGGGAATAATATTAGAGTTTAGGGGCAGGGTGGCTTTATAAGGGACTACCAAACTATTGATCACATATGTACACTCCAGGGTATCATTGAAGAAGCTCGTCACGGATCTTCTAAAGCCTTTTGTTGACTTCAAGAAAACTTTTGACTCGGTTATGAGACACTTGCTTTTCCAAAAGTTGAGAGATTTTGGCATCCCAGATTCTCTTATTATTGTATCTTGGAGACTCTATGAGAGTCATTGGGTAACTTTGTACCTCTCATGGTTTTTCTGACTTTGTGAAGAGTACCGTTGGGGTCAAGGATGTCCACTCTCACCATTTTCAGCGTATACATTGATGAGTTAGAGGACTTTTTCAGCCGCGTACCCATATGGATGATGTTTGTCTTCTTCACGAGGTGCTCATAGCCATCCTTCTTTTTGCCGATGATGTTGTCCTCTCATACTCTATAGAGGGCTTACAGCGACAACTTGATGCCCTTGCTCACTTCTGTGATCTCGAATAGCTTGTGGTCAAACTTAGTAAAACTAAGGTCACGATCTTCAATATCTCCAAGCACTCTCTCTAGATTCTAGTTTTTCTACAAAGGGGAACTTCTTGAGATCACATTAGCCTACACTTATTTGAGGGTCTAATTTTCTGGTCCATGCTTTAACATGAAGTTTGTCGCTCAATCGCGCCTTTGCAAGGGCAATGCCTCTTTTTCTATTTTGGAACGACAATGTTTCTAGATCCACTTCTAGGACATCCCTTCCAAGTTATTTTTGTTTGATTCTATCATCAAACCTATAATTTTGGATGGTTTAGACATTTGGGGACTTAGCCTAGGGACAGTTGATTGGGGCTCGTATTGAGAGGGCCCTTACTCTCATGTTGCAGCACATGATTTGTTGCAAGCAGACAATTCCTCAGTGCATCATCCAAGCTGAATTTCTCACCCAACTGCCATGCCTTGAGACTATATTTAGGCTTACTTTCTACATCCATACACTCAGATCCTTGGAGGACTTAGCTTGTGGTCGTGAGAGGTATCCCACTTAGCACTTTTCTCTTTAGAGAGGATTGCTTCACTAGTCCCCACTAGACGTTGGCACTGTTGGTACTTTGAGACTAGGTTGCTCTATCTTTCTATTGGCATCTCTATTGATAGGCTACCCGCTTTCATGTATTCATTAGATGCCTCTTCCGGGCTACTTCCCACAAAGGACGTCATCACTAGGGCTACCAGAGAGGACATCTATACACAATATACCTAGACCACCCTGATCTCCCCCTTGAGCCGCTCAACCCCAAGCTTCCTTTCTACATCGAGCATTTCTTACAGGTGGTGGACGGTATTATTCTTTGCCCTCACTATCTCTAGCGCCATTGGTTTCATGGATTGAGGTTTCCCCTTGGCCAAATGAGAGTTTATTCTCACCAGTTACGGGTTGAAACAGATCTTCAATTCTCCGTCAGGACCATATTTGTTGTCTTTGCTCTTTCTAGGAGGTGGAGACCTAGGACCACTTCATTTTTAGATGCCCCATTTATTATGAGATTTGGGGAAGATATCATTGCCTCTATAGAGACTCAGACAATACTCTAGCTACTTTCTTTAGATATACAGACCAATGGTCTTGGCTCTTTATCTTCACGAGGTTGTCACCCTCTAGTACAAATTCCTACAGGGGGAACTTAGAGGCTCTAGAGATATCATATTGATCGCCTCTTTCTTTCAACCCATCCAGGTGATTGGTAGCACTAAGCCTCCTTTGGACATCGATGCATCACACATCAAAGATGATAAAATTTATGGTTTCCATTGGTGCAAATCCACTCATCTCGATGTGGGATGAAAAAGAATTCCTTAGCACATTATTACCACTCAGACTACTTAGAGCTCTAAGCCTGCTATCTCTCGACATCATGGCTTTTCTCCACCCTTTGGGCATGGCTCTGCCCCTCTTTGACAACATGAATCTACTACTTACCAGCTGCCCCCCAGACCACAAGGGCAAAATGATATTACGAGCTTCTTTTCTACTATAGGAATTACACTTGCCTTGGATGTTAGGGGAGATTCTAGTGGAAGTGTCTTGCTTTCTTCTAGGATCGCCCAACCTAGCTCCTCTGACCCTGTATACCCAGATGACAACATTATTAGATCTCTGACAATGATCGATAACATGACTCCTCCACTTAAGGCTCAGGCAGAGACATTCAAGGATATTTTCTTCCAGTCTTCATTAGCACATGATTTTGGGGCTTTTGTTAGCCCCTCATTGCTATTTGTATTTGTTTCTTTGCCACTTGTGTTAGTGGCATGCTATTTTATTTTGTACTTCGTACTTTTTTTTCCTTTGGTTTGCCTCTAGGATTTTCGCTTCCTACAACTTTACATTGCTAATGGTTTTGTCCTTCAGGCCCATTGTGTTAAGCACAGGATATATCTTTTACTTAATCAAATTCCTTTTGCTTTAACCACTTAATCATACATTCAAGATATGCAATAAAACTTAAAGCAATACCATGCACCACATGAGAGAGAGAGAGAGAGAGAGAGCAGATTTTACGTGGAAACCCAAAGTGAAAAAAACCACGAAGAACAATCTCAAGTATATAAATGAGCACCAACTCAGGTTGTAAAGTTTGCAAGCACCAACTTGCAGGAGCACCAACCCCTTTGCTGAGCACCGACACATCAATGATTTGTGAGCACCGACACATCAATGATTTGTGAGCACCCACCCACAGGAGCACCAACCCCTTTTGTGTATAAAACACCAATTATCTCTCAATGTTGCTTTCTCAACAAATAATAGCACACTATTATATCTCTTCTCTTTTCTCTACTTTCCTTTGCTCTTCTTAGCTAGATAAAATCATTCGCTTCCATAAAACAAAATGGCTTCCCAAACCTCCTTTTATAGTTTTCCAAATGACCTTTGTCATTCACCCTTGCATGACCCTTTGAAGTCTTTCTTTGTCTTTACCTAGTGAATCTTCGAATTCCTCAAGGTGACCCTTCATGGAGAAATGCGTCCTTTTCCTCTTTTGTCTTTAGTGATGACTCTTCGACTTCTTCATGGGCCCTCTTTTGTCTTTATGCAACCAAAAATATATTCGTTAATATTTAATTAATATTAACACACTTTTAGCCAAGATATAAACATTAAAAACACCTTTAGACATTAAATGCTAATTTGACATCAATGAAAATATTTCCAACACATTGATCTACTTTTCGTCATCTGTGGACGTCAATCTAATTTATTTCTTTCTAGAAAAATCATAGTAAGGAATGTTAGTTATGTTCTTAACGTGAATACAAATCTCGTCTATTAGTTAATTAAACAATAACCCAACATTGTTGTACATTTCTTTGGGAAACAATATGTTGTGTTTGATGTAAAACATGATAGCGTAATTGCCTTAGGCATTGGACAAGATGGTTTGTATATGCTTGTTGACCCTGCCACATTCAACTTAAATGCACTTGTAGAGGGAGACTCTACCATACATGATGTGCTAGAAATTCCTCAGGCTTGTTGAACCTTCTCTATTCAACTTACATTGACTAGTTGTGGAGGGAATATCCACTATAAAAAGGATGCAATTCCTCAACGAAACACATTGGTAGTTGTGCAGAGGATGAAATGCCTCAGTCAAAGGAATTGGCTCAAATGACTGGAAACAATAATGTTAATTCTAATATTACATAGGGTTGTGTCCCCTAGACTTTGGGATATTGTGGACATCCCAAACATTTTGGGGACTTGGAGGGGACACCCCCAATTTTATTTAAAATTTAAAATTATTTTTGATGCTTTTAATTTAAAACATGACCCTCGACTGCCCCAAAAGTTGTTATTTTCACAATAACAACGAACCCTAATCTTGAAAGTATCCTAAAAAACATTATATAAATTTTAAACCCCTAAATTTCATTGAATAAAGTTAAAATATATAAATATTAATTTTTATATATTATATTAATAATAGTCCCCTCACCATCCCCAAAATCTAGCATTTTTTTTGCCATTCCGAAAACGATATCCCCATGCCCCCCTGCCCTCAATACTCAGGTAACTATGGTTTATTCATTAGAGCATGGTCATTTTGTTTTCACTTATGACCTTTTATGGTACCTGAATCACTTGTTAAACAACCCATTGGATGCAAATGGGTGGATAAAGTTAAAAGCAAAGTTGATGGTACTTTGGACAAGTACAAGGCTCATCTTGTTACGAAAGGCTTTTTCCAACAGGTGGGAATAAATGAGGAGATGGTTTTTCCTCTTGCTGCAAAGTTGGTTTTTACCTCTATTACGAAAATGGTCACACTTCGGTTGCATCTCCATAGTATCCCAATTTGGTTCCCTGAATAGAGATTTGGATGAGGAGGTCTACATGGTGTAACTTGAAGGTTTTTGGGTACCTAGTAGTGATCATCTTGTTTGCAGGATGATCAAGCCCTTGTACGAACTTCGCAGGTTTCACGAGCCTAGCACATTTTGTTTAATCAATATCTCCATGATTCTCGATTCAAAACTATGCAGTTCGGGTTGAAGTTATTAGCGAATAATGATTCATTACCGGTCAATGAATCACCCTATAAAAAATTGGACAACTTGATATATCTTATGTCCACATGACCGGATCTTTGTTTTGTTGTTGGCTATATTTTTCGGTTTTTGTCTACATTGAAGCTTCTACATTGGGCAGCAACAAAATGTCAGAGGACTATAGATTTCATGTTGATATTTAAAAAGCAGTTTGTAAATGTAATGACTAAACTCTTTGGTCCCACCTTCTTTGTAAAATTTTGGGACAAACTTGGAGTATCTCCGGTTTATTCATTAAGGGAGGGTATTAAAGTTATTAATTCACCGTTAGTTAAATACTAACTAATGGTTGGTTATCGACCTTCTCAACTAATGTAACTTATTTTGTGCTTAAGAAAAGACGGACAAAACAAGTGTGTAAGTGTGCCGTATGCCTTCCATTTCTCTTCATTCTTTCAACAATAATATTTGCTAACACTTAAAACTCTGCCCTGGAGAATGTTCTGTTTGCAAATTTTAATGATAAGAGATATGTTACTGAAAAGATAAAATGTGCAAATATCTTGGGCTTGTAGTTTGCTAGAAAATCGTGAGGTTGCCTTAAAAAGATTCAAACTCATGACTTATGGCCTTTAGTTTGAAAGGTGGAATTTAATATTTAAAGTTGCACATTTTGTTAGCATTCTATGATGACAAGTGGGGTTTGCCACTTTATTAAGATTTACCTCAGGAATTCACTAATTTGAAAACAAAGCATTGACTTTATCTCCAATTCCTGCTGGCCATTGGATGGACTCCCAAGGTTGAAACGGTTTACTCATTGTGTAGAAAAGGGTCATAGACCAGTGGCATCAATATTTAGATGTAACAATGAAAAGTATTGTGACACAATAGTGGAAGAAGCTCTTGACACCCATAATAATATTGTTTCTAGTGAGCCTGCCACGAAAGAGAGCTATCAACAAAAATATCGAGTTTGTCTGACATCTGGATGCCATTTAAAGGAAAGGTTGGATGAATGCTGATGTAGATATGATTGCTTGTGAAGCATGTTGTGGTACTCGTCTCACCTTTTCCACTCCTCCTATATGGACAAAACAATTATTTGAGAATGCCTCTGATTTATTTAGCACGAAGCTTGATGATGAGCCCAAGTCTCTTCGTCCATGGAAGAGAAATCAATGTGAGGAAACTTTAGCATGTGTTCCACAAACTCCTGCCTTGGCTTTTGTTGAAGGTTGCAAAGATCAATATGGTACACTCTTTCAGCTTTCAGCTCTTCCAGTTTTCTCTTGTTTTGCCATTGAGCAAATGAAGATAACATGGGGTTCTCAGATAGATCACCTTCATGCCCAACCTCCACCATTACTTACTGAAGTCAGAGATGTTATGGACTTAAATGTCACAACCAAGGATGTTAGCATGCCTTGTCATGGAAAAAATGAAATCACTATAAAAGATGTTGACTTAACCCATCTTTGTAGTTGAGCTTGGTAGTGGTGGTGCCTAAATTGATTCCAAAATCTAGTTGCACTTGGTTTTCTTTTTGTTAACCATTTACTATAAGCATGTGGTCAACCGTGGGTGCTTGATTTATCTTCACTTGAGTAGTTATATGGATATTGGATCACATGAAAAGCAAGATTTTCAAGGAAGGCCAAAGAAGCAACTTTGCACCTTTCTTTATTTGAACCCTTTTCCTTACCCAAAGGGAGAAAGTAAAAAGTATTCTAAGCCGTGCAATGTTGATTGTTTGGTTTCTTGTGGTCCTTATCATCAATTCAGGTTGCACTGCAAATCTCACTTCAATTCTGACCATTGTGCAACTAAGGCCAATGGTGTATGACAATTGGTGGAAAGATTAAACAAGTTACACAAAGAATTCAAAATGCAAAGAATGACCTTTAAGCTTGCAAAGCTGAAGCTATTCCAGCAAAGTTTTTGTGCATACAAAAAGGCTGTCCAAAACCAATGGAAACTCAATCATTGACGAGGGAAATGGTGGACACAAGCAAGTGTTGCTTGAAGATTGTGGTGTTGAGATATTTGTTTGGATGGGTGGGAGTATAACTCTTGAAAAATATTTTATGTGGAGGGCATACAAGTGTTGAAAACACTTAAACCACGATGTGAAAGTGATGGGAGAAATTCAGATATGATATCAATATTACAAAAAAATAGTAAATAATATCTTGAATTGTGGGGTAGAATGAACCTACCTTGAGCAATTGATAATTAAAAGGGGAAATAGAGATAAAGAGATGCATACCTCATTTCTGACTTAGTTATGCTAGATACTGATGATGCTGGAAAATAGGTTTTGGAACAATGAAAAATAACCTCTAGAAATCAAACAATGATCTGAGACGATAACTAGTTTCGTACACTTCGACAAAGGCAGTGACCAATTTCGTGTGGCCCGACATTGGTCAACTTCCTTGAAAGCAGTCAACCTAGTTTGAAAATGGCTATGTAGATCCTTGGGGTCTGAAACTTTTTGAAACCCTTCATTAACAATAAATATCAAGAAACCTCTCTTTGATAAGCAGAGTGACGCGCTCAGATGTCAGGGTCTTCTCTCCTTTGATATAATTCTTATTTTGCCTCAATATCTATGAATACATCAAAGTCAAAAGGAAATATGTATAGTTATTGGCTTAGGCCCCTTGAGTAGGGGTTGCTCTACACATAAAGCTAAGAATCATGATTTATGTAGTTTTGTGCGTGTAAGTGGTCCATCCCAGTGAGTGAGAAATACCTCAATCCTCTCTCCATATGCTAATAAATGAAACTATATGCTCTTTCACTAAATGCAATCCTTCTTTTGGTACAAGTTCCAGCAACAAGACTTTAGCAGATAGAGAGTGGAATGAGGGCAAAATACTATCAAATGTGCAATGAATATGATCAATGTGTGAGCTCCTTAATCGGACCATAGGATACATGTGTAAATATAGGCATTTTTGAATTCAAATTGGGAAACATTTGCGTGTAGGTAGACTATAGAAAAGCATGAAAGCTGACAATCAAGGCACACAAAAACATTGCATGATGGCACAGAGGACACAAACAACTTGACCACTTGTGTTTTGCATGACATAGGTCAAGACCACTTTTGGATTGTTCTAAAAATGGTCAAGATAGAACACCCCAGAAACAAAGACCTAAATGAACTGCAGGACAAATGGGTGGATCCTGAGGCAGACAACTGATAGATCTGAAGGAGTTCATGAGCAAATGAGAATAACAAAAGACAATGAAGGGTCAAATATAAAGAAAAAGTGTGCCAACAATAGCTTAATGTAAGCAAATGAACCACACGTATGAAAGCATCACAAAAGCACTGCAACTACATGACTTGTACCAAAATTAAATGTTTACATGATGGCCCACTGTAAAAACCCCTAATAGGTTCTAAAGCAAAATAAATGATTTTTCCTTATGAACCTGAGCCAATATGAAATTTTGTAGGAATGTAGGGAAAATTATATTTAATTCATTTGTCCAATTAGATTTAGAAAAAACTGTATTTCTGATTTTATATGACGAAAATACAATTGAAACTTTTAAAATTCATAACTTCTGAAATACTTGGACTTTTAATGCAAATGATAGCAGAAAATAATCACAAAAATAGCAGTTACCAAATAAAATTAATTTTAGAATTTTACACCAATGGGAGTTCCCCCAAAAGATGCCCTGGAATTTTGAAAACCATAGTTATAGCCCTAAAATTATGCAGATAATTTTCTGAATATCAAACCCTTGAAATAAACCCTTAACAAGGCTTCCCAAGCCTTCAAACCAACTCTCCCTACTTGGGAAAATTACATAAAAAATATCAAAACTCTAGGAGAGGGTTTTATCCATCGTGGACCCTTCGAAGAAGGTTCCCAAAGCCCTTAAGCAAAACGCCCAAGGGAGAAACCAACAACTATCACTCCACAAGCAAATCGCCAATCTCTTCAGACGGTTCGTTCCTCTTCTAAACTTGCAAATTTCGTTAGATAAATCCTCAAGTAAATCCTCAAAGGCGTAGTACAATCTCCAAAAGATAGGTGGGGTCAATAGACACCGTTTATAGAGCATTATAGCTCTTGGAGGGTAACATTCTCTAAGAAACTATGCCGAAGATAATCAAGCTTGACATACTTGACCTTTTTTCCAAATATCCAAATCAACATATCTTCAAATGAGCCCTCATCCTCTTTAAATAGCCTCCTCCAAGTGTAGCACCCAATTTGGAGGGAAGAGTTTAAAAATATTGAGAGGAACCCCTTATAATTTCACTTTAAGCCTTAAGTGGCCATGACTCTTAAAAAACCCCAACTTAAGTGAAATTTATAACATAAAGTGTTTTTTTTTTCTATTAATTGCCTTTATTTTTAAGTATTTAAAAATACTTTTTATTTTAGCAATATTATTATTTAACTCTTCATAAAATGGGGACATTACAAACCCTCCCCGCCCAAAATTGCTCATCCTAGAGCAATCGCAATATCCAAATGGGTGTACCTACACACGTCATCAAGCAATGTCCACCTTTCCCTGTTTCCCAATAAAAGGAATCCACAAATGGCTTCTTTATACTGCTGTAACTGTATTTTGGGGGCTGCCCCGAAGTGCCAAAAGTGTCCAAATATCCTTCCGAAGGCTCCATAAACTCCCCGTCAACCACCCCTTTCAATACCGAGTGGAAGATAAATAAGCTCCACTCCCTTATATCCTCAAAAGTTGTAATAAGTGGCCAAGATTTACAAATAAAAATATGATAAAAGTTGATTACCTTGCTGCCCCATGAGTGATGTACTCTCAATTGCCATGTCACAACCATCCAACAATGCAAAAAGAAATCAGCAAGATACTATGATGATAGGCCTCAAAGACATACCACTCACCATATAGACCATCACGCTCCATACTCACCAATTTTGCCTTCCCAAGAGCTGCATTCTCCTCCATAAATTTGAATATGCATCCATGTGGGCTGTAACAATAAAGTACAGCCATGCTTTTATTCCATATTCTCAATCCTTTCAACACGAAACTGCCCTTTAGAGATCCATTTTGTTCCATACCCCTCCAAAGATCATTCCATGATTCGAGATTCCCAACAACAAGGGTAGGGCTGCCAAACAAAATTAGTTTTTCATAGCGTATAAGGCAGTCCATGGTCGCACTTTCCCTCTTAGGGAGCACTAGGAAGAATATGCCTTCATAGCGTATACCCCCAACCTTCCTTTTGACATCATGCCCCTTATAATAAATATTTTCAAAATGCATCACATGCTGGAATCGACCCAAAAAATTAGAATACAAACCTCTAACACATGGCTGTTCCTCCCATGCTATTTTGGAATTCTTTATGCAACAATTTTCAGCATCTTCACCTTTATTGTAGGGCTGTTCTTCCTTGCAAAACTCAGAATTTTTTTTAAAGAAAATCAGAATCTTTTTCTTGACTATGTGGCTGTTCTACCCAAGGAAAAATCAAATTTTTAGTGACATAAAAATCAGAACTTCCTCTTTTACCAAATCGTTGCACCTTTTCCTTTAAAACAACACTTGTTACATAAAATTTAGTTCTCATATCACCTTTGCATTTGGAAATAAGGTGCTGTTTTCCACAATTTTGGGGCTGCCCTTTGTGAATAATCAAATGCACTCATCCCTTGATTAGATGAAAAGTAAAAATCAGAATCATTCAAACTTATTTCTTGCAATCTTACCTCTTCTTTTTTGCAAGTAGATGGCTGCCCATAGTGCTTAGAAACAACCCTATCCTTGTCTTCCTTTCCAATCCACCCTATACTCATGAAATACCCTTCTATCATAAAAGAAGTGGCCCAAGAAACAACATCAAATATGAAATCAACATGGATGGCATCAGGGATTTTATCAAAAATCTGAATCTTTCTCTTGCTGCCCACTCTGCAGTTAGTGCCTTTCACTTTAGCTTCCAAGTTAGCATAGTCCTCATGATGATCAACATAATGCAAAGACAAAGTGTGGTGATGATACAAAAAAATCTTTGCTATGAAGGCAATAAATTTGCTTATCCTTAGTGGCTCCAAATTGAAAATTCCTCACCTTGATGACCACAACTACTTGCATGGTAGCAAGCTTACAACTTGGCTCCAATGAGTGACTCATGAATTGAATGTGTTGGTCCTTCACCAAATCGTTAGGATCCACTATACTCCAAGTATGCTCCATTATGACTTTTTCTTGGATGTATAGAATGGAAAACTTAACAATCATATTGGATCTAAGGCCTCTAATATCCCTATAACTTACATTTCCCTTTTCAAAAGTATGCTCATCAATTGAATCAAAGCCAATGTGAAAGGAGAACAAACTGAAAATGTTAAGAACATCACCTGGATCCTATATCCATGATGGATACTTGTCATGTCCTTCCCTTGAATTTATTTGGAAGACTTCCTTTTCCCATAAAGTGCCCTTTGCTTTCACCTCAATGGTAGTACAAGGCATATTACCAAGATAATGAAAGACCCAATCATGAAAAGAGAACAATGAGCACTTACCAATATGATCACCCACTTGCATGCTCATACATAAATCTGATTTTCCCATTTCTATATCCATTGTATCATGAAACCCCTTTGTGCCAACCAATCTTTTCAAAGCTTGCACCTTTCTTTCATTTGTGACCAACAGTTATTATTTCAAAATTCTTTCATCAACTCTAGAGTTATGTAACAAAGATAAACAATTATTGGAATGAAAACAAATAGTTTTATCCACAACATACCTCTTCATGGGATTATTCATGAACATTTCGATTTCTTTGACTTCTTCAAAGTCTTCTTTTCGAGTGTCAAACTTTAGGGTACTTGGCTGTCCCAAAGTACCAAGCATTTCTCTATATTGAATTATCATTTGCAGCCTTCTTACTGCCCAAAAAACTCTAATTTTTAAGATGCAACACACTCATATGATGGCTGCCCACATACTTTGATTTTTCTTCTTTTTTATCATCAATTTGCGGCCCTATTGGGTGCCCATTGTCAAGCTGAAAACTCTCACTTGGCAGCCCCAAGATTTCTAAATTTTGAGATCCCAAAAACTCCATGCATGGCTGCTCCAAGGTGATAGATTTTTTCTTTGTGGTGTCTCCTATTTGCCCTTCCGTTTCATGCATGCGTGCCAACTATTCAATGTAAAGTTCAGAATCAATCTAATCAAACCTCCCATTGAGCCATCTATTGAATTCATTATAGGTATCTATGAGGTGGTATTCTTGGGTTACCAACCCTTGGTGCCACCATTCATAGGCAACCCCCTCCAAATGCGCTATGACAAAGTTCATGGCCCTCGGTTCTTCCATGGGATAAAGTGAAAGCTATGAGTTTACCTTATCAACCCATGTAGTAGCTGAAATATTCATGGATCCATGAAATATAGGAAGAACAATTTTTCCCAAGGCCTTCTTTAATTCTAATTGGTGGTGCCTTCTCGTCCCTTGATGACCTCTATCCCATTTCCATAATGCATAATCCAAGAGATCAACCTTCTCTTTGTAATGGCTTGGAAGCGCCACATACTCCTTATATGCATCTATCAAATCCATCTATATCCCATAGTTTAGCCAAGATATGGCTTTGATACCACTGTAAGAACCGCTAATAGGTTCTAAAGCAAAATAAATGATCTTTTCTTATGAACTTGAGCCAATCTGAAAATCTACTGACTATTGCCCAAAAACTTAGCAAACCCTACCACAATGATCTCTTCAAACCTTTATGCAAAATTTCACCTTTCTCATACAAATCATCCAAACCCTAGGCGGCTGGGTTTTATGGTGATTTCAGCGCCTTAGACACTTCCAAAAAATACGAAATTTTGTAGGAATGTGGGGAAAATTATATTTAATTCACTTGCCCAATCAGATTTAGAAAAAACAGTATTTTTTATTTTATATGACGAAAATACAGCTGAAATTTGTAAAATTCATAACCGCTGAAATATTGGGCTTTTAATGAAAATGATAGCTCAAAATAACCACAAAATAGCAGCTATCAAATAAAATTAACATCAGAATTTTCCACCCACGGGAGGTTCCCCAAAAGCGCTGAAATTTTGAAAACCCTAGTTACAACCCTAAAATTATGCAGATAATTTTTTAAATATCAAACCCTTGAAATAAACCCTTAACAAGGCTTCCTAAGCCTTCAAAGCAACTCGTCCTACTTGGGAAAATTACATAAAAAATACCGAAACCCTAGGAGAGGGTTTTATCTATCGTGGACCCTCCGAAGAAGGTTCCCAAAGCCCTTAAACAAAACGTCCAAGGGAGAAACCAACAACTATCACTCCACAAGCAAATCGCCAATCTCTTTAGGTGGTTCGTTCCTCTTCTAAACCTGCAAATTTCGTTAGATAAATCAGCAAGTAAATCCTCAAAGGTGTAGTACAATCTTCGAAAGATAGGTGGTGTCAATAGACACCGTTTGTAAAGCATCATAGCTCTTGGAGGGTAACATTCTCCAAGAGACTATGTCGAAGACAATCAAGCTTGACATACTTGACCTCTTTTCCAAATATCCAAATCAATATATATTCAAATGAGCCCTCATCTTCTTTAAATAGCCTCCTCCAAGTGTAGTGTCCAATTTGGAGGAAAGAGTTGAAAAATATTGAGAAGAACTCCTTATAATTTCAGTTTAGGCCTTAAGTGGCTATGACCCTTAAAAGGGCCCAACTTAAGTGAAATTTATAACATAAAGTGTTTTCTTTTCTATTAAATGCCTTTGTTTTTAAGTATTTAAAAATACTTTTTATTTTAGCAATAATATTATTTAACTCTTTCAAAAATGGGAACATTACAAATCCTCCCCATCCTATATTGCTTTTCCTCAAACAATCGCAATATCCAAATGGGTGTCCCTACACACGTTATCAAGCAATGGCCACTTTTACCTGTGCCCAATAAAAGGAATCCACAATTGGCTTCTTTATACTTTTGTACCTGTATTTTGGGGGCTGTCTCTAAGTGCCAAAAGTGTCCTCATATCCTTTTGAAGGCTCTATAAACTCCCCGTCAACCACACCTTTCAATACCGAGTGGAAGATAAACAAGCTCTGCTCCCTTATATCCTCAAAAGATGTAATAAGTGGCCAAGAATTGCAAATAAAAATATGATAACAGTTGATTACCTTGCTGCCCCATGAGTGATGTCCTCTCAATTGCCATGTCACAACCATCCAACAATGCAAAAAGAAATCAGCAAGATGCTTACTATGATGATAGGCCTCAAAGACATACCACTCACCATATAGACCATCACGCTCCATACTCACCAATTTTGCCTTCCCAAGAGCTGCATTGTCCTCCATAAATTTGAATATGCGTCCATGTGGGCTGTAACAATAAAGTACAGCCATGCTTTTATTCCATATTCTCAATCCTTTCAACACGAAACTGCCCTTTAGAGATCCATTTTGTTCCATACCCCTCCAAAGATCATTCCATGATTCGAGATTCCCAACAACAAGGGTAGGGCTGCCAAACAAAATTAGTTTTTCATAGCGTATAAGGCAGTCCATGGTCACACTTTCCCTCTCAGGGAGCACTAGGAAGAATATGCCTTCATAGCGTATACCCCCAACCTTCCTTTTGACATCATGCCCCTTATAATAAATATTTTCAAAATGCATCACATGCTGGAATCGACCCAAAAAATTAGAATACAAACCTCTAACACATGGCTGTTCCTCCCATGCTATTTCGGTATTCTTTATGCAACAATTTTCAGTATCTTCACCTTTATTGTAGGGCTGTTCTTCCTTGCAAAAATTAGATTTTTTTTTAAAGAAAATCAGAATCTTTTTCTCGACTATGTGGCTGTTCTTCCCAAGGAAAAATCAAATTTTTAGTGACATAAAAATCAGAACTTCCTCTTTTACCAAGTCGCTGCACCTTTTCCTTTAAAACAGCACTCGTTACATAAACTTTAGATCTCATATCACCCTTGCGTTTGGAACTAAGGTGCTGTTTTCCACAATTTTGGGGCTGCCCTTGTGAATAATTAAATGCACTCATCCCTTGATTAGATGAAAGAAAAAATCAGAATCATTCAAACTTATTTCCTGCAATCTTACCTCTTCTTTTTTGAAAGTAGATGGCTGCACATAGTGCTTAAAAACAGTCCTATCCTTGTCTTCCTTTTCAATCCAGCCTATACTCAAGAAACACCCTTCTATCATAAAAGAAGTGGCTCAAGAAACAACATCAAATTTGAAATCAACATGGATGGTATGAGGTATTTTATCAAAATTCTGAATCTTTCTCTTGCTGCCCACTCTCCAGATGGTGCCTTTCACCTTAGCTTCCAAGTTAGCATAGTCCTCATGATGATCAACATAATGCAAAGACAAAGTGTGGTGATGATACAAAAAATCTTTGCTATGAAGGCAATAAACTTGCTTACCTTTAGTGGCTCCAAATTGAAAATTCCTCACGTTGATGACCACAACTACTTGCATGGTAGCAAGCTTATAATTTGGCTCCAATGAGTGACTCATGAATTGAATGTAATTGCCCTTCACCAAATTGTTAGGATCCACTATACTCCAAGTATGCTCCATTATGCCTTTTGCTTGGATGTATAGAATGGAAAACTTAACAACCATATTGGATCTAAGGCCTCTAATATCCCTATAACTCACATTTTCCTTTTCAAAAGTATGCTCATCGATTGAATCAAAGCCAATGTGAAAGGAGAACAAACTGAAAATGTTAAGAACATCACCTTGATCCCATATCCATGATGGATACTTGTCATGTCCTTCCCTTGAATTTATTTGGAAGACTTCCTTTTCCTATAAAGTGCCCATTTGCTTTGATTTCAATGGTAGTACAAGGCATATTACCAAGATAATGATAGAACCAATCATGAAAAGAGAACAATGAACACTTACCAATATGATCACCCACTTGCATACTCATACATAAATCTGATTTTCCCATTTCTATATCCATTCTATCATGAAACTCCTTTTTGCCAACCAACCTTGTCAAAGCTTGCACCTTTCTTTCATTTGTGACCAACAATTGTTCTTTCAAAATTCTTTCATCAACTCTAAAGTTATGCAACAAAGATAAACAATTATTAGAATCAAAACAAATAGTTTCATCTACAACATACCTCTTCATGGGATTATTCATGAACATTTCGATTTTTTTGACTTCTTCAAAGTCTTTTTTTCGAGTGTCAAACTTTGGGGTACTTGGCTACCTCAAAGTACCAAGTATTTTTCTATGTTGAACTATCATTTGCAGCCCTCTTTGGTGCCCCAAAAACTCAGATTTTTGAGATCCAACACACTCATATGATGGCTGCTCACATACTTATGATTTTTCTTCCTTTTTATCATCAATTTGAAGCCCTATTGTGTGTCCACTGTCAAGCTGGAAACTCTCACTAGGCTGCCCCAAGTTTTCTAAATTTTGAGATCCCAGAAACTCCACGCATGGTTGCTCTAAGGTGATAGATTTTTCCTTTTTGGTGTCTCCTATTTGCCCTTCCGTTTGATGCATGTATGCAACTCTTCAAAGTAAAGTTCAGGATCACCCCTATCAAACATCCCAATGAGCCATCTATTGATTTCATCATAGGTATCTATGAGGTGGTATTCTTAGGTTACCAACCCTTGGAGCCACCATTCATAGGCAATGCCCTCCAAATGTGTTATGGCAAAGTTCATGGCCCTCGGTTCCTCCATGGGATAAAGTGAAAGGTATGAGTCTACTTTATCAACCCATGTAGTAGCTGAAATATTCATGGATCCATGAAATATAGGAAGAACAATTTTTTCCAAGGCCTTCTTTAATCCTATTTGGCAGTTCCTACTCGTCCCCTGATCACTTCTATCCCATTTCCATAATGCATAATCCAAAAGATCAACCTTCTCTTTGTAATGGCGTGGAAGTGCCACATTCTCCTCATATACATCTATCAAATCCATCTATATCCCATAGTTTAGCGAAGATATGGCACTGATACTACTGTAAGAATCCCTAATAGGTTCTAAAGCAAAATAAATGATTTTTCCTTATGAACTTGAGCCAATCTGAGAATCTACTGAATGTTGCCCAAAAAGTCAGCAAACCCTACCACAATGATCTCTTCAAACCCTTACGCAAAATTTCACCTTTCATATACAAATCGCCCAAACCTTAGCTGGCTGGATTTTATGGTGATTTCAGTCCCAATGATCTCTGAAAGATAGGTGGTGTCAATAGACACCGTTTATAGAGCATTATAGCTCTTGGAGGATAACATTCTCCGAGAAACTATGTCGAAGACAATCAAGCTTGACATACTTGACCTATTTTCCAAATATCCAAATCAACATATCTTCAAATGAGCTCTCATCCTTTTTAAATAGCCTTCAATTGTAACGCCCAATTTGGAGGGAAGAGTTTAAAAATATTGAAAGGAACTCCTTATAATTTTATTTTAGGCCTTAAGTGGCTATGACTCTTAAAATGCCCCAACTTAAGTGAAATTTATAACATAAAGTGTTTTTTTCTATTAATTGCTTTTATTTTAAAAAATTTTAAAATACTTTTTATTTTAGCAATAAAATTATTTAACTCTTCAAAAAAGGGACATTACACCCACTTTGATGCGTGTGGGTGCATGCATATGAAAGTATACAAACAAGTGCATGTGTGGGAGGGTTTGAAAAAGATGTGTGGAAAGAAAACTTTTTGCTCCTTGAATCTGACATGAATGCTTCATCAATTCTCCTATGTCAACATATTGATTGTACCTGCAAGAAAACATGAATGCACACAAGTAGATAAATGTCTTGATAAATTGATTACAATTTAACTAAATGAAATAAATGAGAAACTTGAAATGAACAAAAGGAATGAATACACGCAGCGGTATGCGAAACATGTTGCCATCTTTGAAAACTTTGAAACTATCTTGGGCCAAACTTTCCCTTGCCAAGTGGCTTAAGAAATTGAAAACTGTCTTGGGCCACAATTTCCTCTGCCATGCAACGAAAACTCTAAAAGCTGAATCCTATTACCCATGCCATGTGACATCTTTTTCTTGGCCAAAGAAGCAAACATCATGTACCTCTTTGTAACCTCTTGACATCTTGTAATTAAAATGTGGACACCTAAAACTAGCCACCATTAACCTCCAACCAGGGTTTTGACCAATTTCCACCAAAATGCACAATTTGGCTTAAAAACACTAAAACACATTAAAAGAGTTGAAATTGTTGTATTCAAGATCGATTTTGGCCAGAGTATCATTAAATGGGGCAATGCAATTGATGGGCCAGCTAACTTGGATCAGATCATTTTGAGTCAAAATAACAATTTTGCATTTGAGTGCTATGGATTGCTCTTTTCTGTCAAATCTCTTGCACGAGACACGTGCCTTTGTTATTTTGCGTTGACAACATCTTAAATGGGATAATGGTTTCAACGCATTTGACATCGCATCCTGATTCCAATCTAGTCAAATTTTGGACCAATAACAATGCATCTGATCAATTTGAGTAATTTGTGCACAAAGTGCTTAATCATGCTTAAGAGCTAATTAAATCAAATCATGAGCTTAATTAATAATTCCATGGAACTTGTTGAATAATTTTGATTTGAAAATGAATATAGAATATCTGCATTATTAGGGGACATCATTTCTTGGGAAGACATCCCTAGGCCATAAATGCATATAATATCTGGATTCATGCCTCCCATCCCTAGTTAATGCCTCTCTACCCAAATATTGATGAGCCTATTTATAGATTTTAATTACATAATTGAATTAATCTTTAGCCACACATCTCGATTTTGAGATGGACGGTTTAGGTTGATTCTGGACAATCTAAAAAATCTATAAATAGAGAGACCATGAACATGAATTTTAAGCTCTTTTATGCCAAACTTATAATGCCCAAATTCTTAAAAAAATCATTGCATCTTAGTGTTATAATGTTAAAATATTGAGCCAAAAGCCAAGCCAAGCCAAAAGCCACAGAAGGTGCCAAGGAAAGATGGAGGTAGCTAAGCTTTCATTGATGTAGACTTCACGAGCACAAATCGAGCACGTCACCACAATAAGCATTTTGGAGCATCCAAGGAAGGTAAAATAAGGTTTCTTTTGCATTGTAGTTGTGTGTTTCATTCATGTTTTTTAACTAAGTTTTCCCTAGTAACTAGGCCTATAGATGTATGCTAGTTAGTGTGTTTTTGTCAATTTGTTTTCATTTTGGGACTAACACAATACTAACCATCTTCTCTTGAGTCAAATTTCTAGTTCACATAATGACACGTTTGGTGGGACCAAACGCATCCCACACATGGAGAGCATGAAAAAACTTTAAAATTTCAATTTGGATGCTTAAATTTTTTTTTTAAGTCATATTTATTTTGTTTTGCCTTTTTTCTTTGTCACGGGTTTACACAGTCAACCGTCGACGGTCAATGCAACCGTCGACGGTCAATGCAACCATCGACGATTATTTTCAACCGTTGACAGTTAGGGATAACCGTTGACGGTCACTGTATTTTTCTTAAAAACACAAAACCCGAGAGCTAATAGGCCATTTTAAAATGCTTGGTTTGGGGTCATATGGACTCCATTTTTGATTTTTTTTAAAAAACCACGTGTTTTCTCCTAAATTTTCAGAGTTTGATATTAGTTTAGCTTTAATTTGCATAGTTTATTCTCACAATTTTAAAAATCTATTTAAATGTTTATAATCTAACACATTTGTTTTTGGGGTGATGCCTTAAAGGTAGACAGGTAACCGACGGACTTCAAATTTGTTAAAACATGCTATTTAGACATCTTTTGCATGCTTTAAAATGAATTAGGAATCTTGTTTTGATTCTTAATGAAAATTTTAGATGCTTAAGTGAATGATTTTGATAGTTAGACTTTCAAAGTTCCAATTTAAGACCAAGGGGTCAAAAGAACATCACCTCATCTTTCATTTGGGTTTTAAAATTGAACACATTTATCAATTCTTGTTTTCAACAGTTGTTTAGATTAAAACTTGTTTGACAAAAAGGTTTGCGCGTGTATGCTTTTCTATTTGTCCTCTTTAGGGAGCTCTTGGAATCAAAAGCGCCATCGTTATTGCAAAAAGCCTAGTCCAAGGCTTATAAAGAGTGTTGTTTAAAGCACTCTCCAAAAGCTCGTCATAGTTTGGGTGACTTTGATAACGACCTTAAAGTCTTTTTTTTGTCTTTCATTTCATTGCATCTTGGTTTGCGAGGGGGACATCATTACCTCCCATGAGTTCTTTAGGGAAGCTTTGACCCGGTGTTTCATCTCCTGGCATTGACTTCACCCACTCACACTAGGATCGAAAGTTTGAGTGGTTAAACCACCTTCTAGTGTTAGAGTTGTACATAGGACGTATCTGCACTTTGGACATCACACTACACTAAGCGAACAATAGGTTGTAGTGGTTGCAAAAAGGGCAAGACCTTTTTGCAACAAGCCAAGTGCTGTGGACACCCAATTTCTATGCTTTTCTTTTGTATTATTTGACGTGAAAGTCATTGTGCAATTGATCCCCCTAGACGTTCGAAAACTTGCTAGGTTAGTCAACCCCACATTGCCATACCCTTGCTAAGATTTGGATGATTATACTTAGTGTGATTTGGTCATTTTTTCTTGGTATGTTTTGAGACTAAAACTTGTCTGTTTGTTCATAAACCATGTCAAAACTATGTATTTGAGTTGAGGAGGGTAGTGTTATGTTGCTCAAATCATGTCAAACCATTTTTGGCTTTGAGTCTTTCGAAGCATAACATTGATCACATCATTCAAGCATGTTTACGTCGTTAGGTTGCTCAGTTTGTTTCAAGACTAGTTTACCTTGTATCAAAAACTGTTTGTTTCAAACCATATCATGTATACCATTTGGACCTTTGTCTTGTGCCGTCATGTTGTCCAATTTTGTCTAACTTGTTTGGTCAAATCCTAGTTTTCAACGTTGAATTTTCAGTTAACCTTGTCAAGTTTGGATTCAAACATTGATTGATTTCTATTTAGGCCTCAATTCGTAGGGCTGATACATAGATCTTTCTCTTTTGGATTGCATAACTTTGGTTAATCGATTACCCAAATTTGAAAACGATTGATTGTTTGTTTGTTCAAAGCCTATTAACATCATTGTTTGTGCCGTTATTTGGGAGAACATAGCCTTTCTCCAAGCGTCTTTTGCCTTATGGTTTATGCCAACTGATCATGTTTATGTTTGATTCTGTGTTTCGGGTCTATGTCAAAGTTGTTTCCAAACTTGTTAGATTAAATCAAATCACATCATGCCTTTGTTTCAAGTTTAGCTTTTGACGTCGTTTGGCCAAAAGTCCTAGCATAACCTGTTTGATCTTAGCTTTTGACTCCACATTTAGACAAAAAACCTAGCGTTTTTTTTCCCTTCCTAGTTTAGACCTTGTTTGTAACACTTTGACCTAGACTTTTGACATGCCAATTTTTATTCAGACGCTTAACTTTTTGTGTGTATGACATTTGACGTTAGACTGTTTTATACCAAGTCTTAGTGTTGACGCAGTGGATTGCACTCGGGGCAGGAGGCCGAGCTCCTGCCTTCCACACGCAACAATGGAAACTCCCCTCTCACCTGTGGGACTGGCGAAGCTGGGGGGAGAGTCTCTAGATAAGGGATAGCTCCCTTTGATGTATTTTTTAGGCCCTGGATTCCTACCACTAACAAATAAAATGAAAAAAGGGGGATGAAAAGGGAGAAAGATGCTGAAACAGAACCTAAACCTAAACTAAAAAAGGGTGATACACCAAAAAAGGTGACCCACCCAACCCGAATATACACTTTTCACCAAAAAAAACTCCTATACACTTCATTTGATACGAGAAATCCTTCTGCATTAGTGAGTTAGGGGTCCGTGGAAATACAGGGAGGAAGAAACTACCAGAGGCGTCCTCAGACACACTTATGACAGCCTATTCACAGGCACCTACACTCCTCTAGGGACACTTCTGGTGAACCTACAAAAGAGAAACTCACAATGCACTAGACATGCTGAAATCACCCTGCGAAAGCATAAGGAAAATGACTTAACACAGAACAAAGGCATAGACACATACAAAAGTGCAAGCTCAAATAGAGGTAAAAATGCTAAGTCTTGATTCAAGGTAAAATCCGGCAAAATTCTGCCTTACAAACCCAGAGATTTTTGGGTAGAGCTTTGCCTTAAGGCTGAGAGATGGATCCTTCTCAAAATGAGAATTTTACAATACATAGAAAGAGAAGAGAACTTGGCGCTTTCTGGAAAAGACTTTGGCGCTTCTTGACAAGTTGGCCCATGTGCGTTCCGAGCCTTGGGAATAGGAAGCCGTTTGATTGTCGGTTCCTGCTTTGACTTTGGCGTCCCAACATTAATGAGGAAGCATGGACCGCGCATTTTTTTTGCGAACAAACTGCTCCCTTCAAGGCATTTGCGCGGCTTGTCTGCTTATAAATGTAAATTGGAGAAAACAAGCCGCGCCGCTTATTGTTTGCGCCGTTTGGTGACCACCTGGCAAGCGCTATTCCAATTGCAGGAGTAAATCCCTGAGTTGCCTCCTCTCGCCACTTGGACTGTCTTGTCTTTTCCTTGCCTTGTCTCATCCTGGTTCCTTCAGCCCCCGGGGCTATCTTTTGGCGGGTCGTTGCATTCCTTGGGCTCCTCTTTAAGGCTTTTCAAAATCAACGGCTATTTCACGAGCCTTGAAATTGACGTTTGCACACTCGTCACTGCGTTTGAATACCCAACGGCTAGTTTGTCGTGCTTGATTTTGACGTCCTTGGGCCCGTCACCCCTTGGACTTTCCTTCGGCTTCCTGCTTTGATTCGGCCTTTTTTGTCGCTCCCTTTCCTTCGGACCTCTTGTTTTGATCCTTCCTGAAGGGGACCTGCCCTTCGGGGTATTGAGAAAGTCCCTTTTTCTTGGCGAGAGCCCCTCGCAAGGGCACATACCCTTCGGGCGGTCTTCTTGCTTCGGGCTTTTCCCGCGGACTTTTTTTTTTTCGCGGACAAAAGTCCGCAAGAATTGCCTTGTCACTTTTTCGGATTTTTCCCCGGGCTTTTTTGAGCTTGCAGCGTCCCGAATTTCTTCGGACTTTTTGTCCGAAGGAACGAAGGATTTCGGAAGGGCCACAAACCAAGATCCCGAAAAAAGGACTAAGGAGAGAAACGAATTCTTTCGGACTTTTTGTCCGAAGGAATTCCTTCGGACAAAAAGTCCGAAAGAATTCGTTTCTCTCCTTAGTCCTTTTTTCGGGATCTTGGTTTCCTTCAGACAAAAAGTCCGAAAGAATTCATTTCTTTCCTTATTCCTTTTTTCGGGATCTTGGTTTGTGGCCCTTCGGACAAAAAGTTCGAAAGAATTCGTTTCTTTCCTTAGTCCTTTTTTCGGGATCTTGGAATTCGTTTCTTTCCTTAGTCCTTTTTTCGGGATCTTGGTTTGTGGCCCCCTTCGGACAAAAAGTCCGAAAGAATTTGTTTCTTTTCTTAGTCCTTTTTTCGGGATCTTGGTTTGTGGCCCTTCCGAAATCCTTCGGACTTTTTGTCCGAAGGAATTCCTTCCTTGGCTTCTTCGACTGGCCTTAAAAGTGCCCTTCAGAATTCTTGAAATCGACCCTTCCGAAGGGTGCTTTTGCCGACCAAGTGCCCTCCGCAAGGGCATTTGTCCTTCGGGAGGCTCTCTTGAACTTTTGCATTGAACCCTTCCCTTTGAATCAAACGTTGAACCAAGCTTTGAACCAAGCGTTGAACCAACTCGGCCGAACCAAGTCGTTGAACCGACTGAGTGAACCATTTGATTGAACCGAAGCATTGAACCAACTGATTGAATCAAAGCGATGAACTGAAGCGTTGAACCAAGGCATTGAACCGGTTCAATGGTTCAACGGTTCAAAGATGCTAACTTTCCTTGTGAATTTCTTCAGACAAGAGTCCGAAGAAGCTTTGTAAAACCTTGCACTCTTTGAATTGGTTCATGTGCTGAAAGACTCGCCTGCAGAGTCCGTAGAAATGGAGTCCGTAGAAATCCTCTTTGTAGAGTCCGTAGAAACTTCACCTGCAGAGTCCATAGAAATGGACCTGCAGAGTCCGTAGAAATCCTGCAGAGTTTGTAGAAAACCTCTAGACTCGTGCAAAATCAAAATGTACTGGCTCAGAACAGCAGGAAAAAAGGGGGACTAATTTTTGGCTTGTTGGACCAAAAATGGTCAACACTTAGCACACCATTTTTGGAGATACAACTCCATACTTTTGACCAAGTTAGACCAAGTTTGAACCATTTGTCCTTTGGACATAGTTTTTCAGAGTTTACAGAACTTTAAGATTTTTTATTTCGGAGCTTTCGTCATTTATGCAGATATGTTTAGTTACACCTATGGTGGAGTCATGTATAATCCAACTTATGATAGAATGGTTGTACAAAATGACTTTTATGGCTTTAGTCAAGACCCCAATGATGATAATATGGTTTGTGAGATAGATTTCTATCAACCTCATAATAATCATTCATGGGAGCAAAGTCATGAACCAGCTTACGATCCAACTCGAGACCTTGATTGGTATGAAGAGGTTTGTGAAAAGGAATTTATTGAAGACCCAACTACAGATAATGTTGTTTGAGATACGGATCCATACCCTCTTTACAATAATCAGTACACAAAACATATTCAAGGACCAGCGTATTATTCAACTCAAGATTGGGATGATATGGTTTATGAGGACTTAAATGCATTGGCTTACACAAGAAATCAAACTCCACAATATTCAAGGCATATCATTACCATTCCAGGACCTCATCTTTTGGCTTGTGTGAGCAATCAGGATCCACAATGCCCTACCATTTCTATACCAGGACCTCGTCCTTTGGCTTGTGCAAGCAATCAAGCTCCACAACGCCCTTTCATCATTTTAAGACCTTGTCCTTTAGCTTGTGCGAACAACCAAGCCCCATACCGCCCTATCGTTATCATTTCAGGACTTCATCCTTTGGCTCATGTGAGCAATCATGCTCCCCAATGCTCTACCATTATCCAACCATAGGCCATTCCTCATCTAGCGCCAATCCAATTAAAACCTCAACCGATCCAATCATTTGAAGACGAAGCTGTGTTTAAAACTGGTATTTTCCAACTCATTGAAGACCAAGGCCAAGAAAACCAACCAATCCAAGATGTTTTTGTCAAGCCAGTCACTTGTGATAAGTTAACCTGTGATGAATCACCTATTGATTCTATACCAGTTGTCGAAAAGTCTTATGCTGACGAGCCAGTCTTTGTTGAGTCACTTCTTAATGATTATAACCGTCTTTGGGCAAATCATTATTTCGACCATATGCCTATTGTTTAAGATCCTCCTATTGACAAGCCAGTCTTTGAGGAGTTGTCTCTTGACCTTTTTTCCATCCTAGAGGAGTCCCATTCTACAAACTAGTTTTTGTGGAGCCCATTATGCCATCACAGGTCGTTACTTGTCCAATACCAAACATTCAACAAGACATTATTGTAACAGAGTACCCATCAGATGAAGAATCAGTGTTAAAGTCAAGTTCTATTCTTGAACTGACATCGGATTTAACATCAAAATCAGAATCAACATCAGTCTCAACATCGAATTTAGAGTCCCTTGAATCAAAATTAGATTCAAAAATAGATTACGTTCGTGACTGTTACAATATTGGTTATGCATTTCTAACAGATCAGTATGAATACATTTGTGATCCTTCCATGGTTTTTGAGGATGATCACTTTAGCATCGACACAAGTTCTAGTATCTTCTACGAGAATTGTGCAGCCTTTCCCCATTCCATTACCATTCCATAGGCCATTACCACCAACCAACATAGCCATATTATTGACATTCCACTTCCCACAAGTGTCGATTGGGATCGACAGAATCACACTTTGTTGAACTGCATCTATGACGACTAGCAGTTGAAGAAGAGCAAGGAGGCCAAGACCACATTCATGCAGACAAAGAATACTCTCCTAGTGAAACCTTTTCGGAGGCACTAGGGGAGAAACAAAGTTCAAACTCAACATCTTCTAGTGAAACTTTTTCGAAAGTTCTAGAAGACAATCAAAGTCAAAATTCAACGTTCCTTAGTGAAACCTTCTCAAAGGCGGTATGAGACAATCAAGACAACTTCATTGGTGAAAACCTCTTTGAGGAACCAATAACTGAGCACAAAATTATTTCACTACTTGATGAAGACAATATCAAAGATCAACTCAAAATAGCTTCCAATCTACAGCTTAATCAGATGGTAGCTACTTTCAAGATCAAACAACAGAAAAATATGGTGGTCTTATTGGGAGCATCTTCAGAGGTTTTCGGTCCCGCCACAACCAAAGTTATGTTGAATCCGGCATCAACAACATTACTTGTGATTGAAAGTCCCGATCTTCATTTGTTTCCCCACCATTACACATTCCATCATCATTTGCCATTCCATTTCACAAACAAACCTATCATCCAACTTTTATCCTTGTTTACCATCCATGGCCGCACTTTCCTTTGCAAAGGCTACAAAGATACTTTGTCTGGATGTTTGAAGGAATCAAAATCAATGACCAACGAAAATCACAAAAGCATTCTTGACAACCAAATCTGCATCGAGTTCTTGACAGATCAACCATTTAGACGAGGTGTGGGCTAGCAATTAACATGATTGATTATTCTATTTGTATCATTTGCTGATCAGGATCAACAGAATCATATGCCATTTATCACACCCAGGCCAAAAACATGTACCATACCATTTCATTGCCATGCCATTGCCGTTGTTACATATCCTTTGGCCATTATCGCATATCCCAACCAATCACCCTATCACTCGGGGGCAACCCTCTTGGCATTATATCCAACTTTCTACCAACGCTCTTACCATTTTATCCAATCTATCAAAACTCATTATTATTCTTAGCAAGACCATACCATCCTATCATACCATTCCTATCTAGACCAAAGCTTATTTTTAGTCATCCTACCCAATCCTATTTTGATCTTGGTTCATTTGGTTCTTCCCACACTTTTTGCGAGGGGATTCCGATCAAGTTTCAACTCTTATCGAATCTGTGTTTATGATAGTCTATGAAAGTAGTGCGACAGTTGATCTGACAAGATATCTTTCATTTTTTCATCCTATTAAGTTTGTTTATGTGACCTTGATTATAACTGCCTATGGGCAAATCAGTGTCTCACCAGTCTTTCTACTAATTATAACTGTCTGTGGAAAAATTAGTATCATTGACATATGCCATTATATCCTAGTTATAACTGCCTATGGACAAACTAGGGGCAACATTTGTTTATCATGCATTGCCGCATCACCTTGCCATCACTGTTTTCATTTGATTGGCCATTTGCCGGATTTGAGAACTTGTTGGGACTTAGTTGTTTTTTTTTCACCTTTTGTGTGGATGGAATTACTGTGACTTGAGGTCATTTCAGGACTATGTGGGTCGTGCTCAATTCATGTTGAGGTCACCTCAATCCCCCTTTCCATACGCTCTCGTCGTTTTGCGAGCAGGTATCTTGTCATTCTCGATCGAGTTAATATACCTCAAAATTTCAAATTATTCAAATACTTAAAAATACCAAAAACATATGTCTTGTCTAAGCCTAGTCAGTTATCCTCGATCCGCCTTATTGGGGCGTGGTCATTGTTAGGATGTTTTCTTTTGCTTTTGTTTTCAGTGTTTCTGTTTGTTTGTTTGTTCGCTTCCCTGTTTGTTTGCTTTCAACATTGTTGCTTCAACTCAGTATATATGCGTTTGTTGGGTGATTCCTCGAGCACATTATTTTTGAGTCCATCCATATTCATTCGTCAACTTTGTCATTGTGGTTTTTATCATTGATGCATTGTTTTGAATTGTTTATTGGATCGAGAGTCAGTCCTTATGCATATTTCAGGATAGTCTTCATGATGTTTTATCATGATGTCTACCATCACATGCTACAACAAAAATCAGCTTCAAGGTCTACAATCAATGGAGCTGCAGAATTTTTTCCTTGGAACCTTGGCAAATCCTTCCACCCTTGATCAAATTAACCCATTGGCCATTCTATTTGTATCATTGCTAATAAGGACGAGCATCTCCTCATTGGCAGGTACAACTAAATCTTTTTTATTGATTAATCTTATTATTCTATCTATTTTTTTCATCAGTTTGCACTTCCTCGTATGCTTGGTTGTTTGTGGCTTCTTTATTCATTAGACCATAGCATCTACGTTTGTACCCGCTCATCTTTAATATATATTCTAGGTTATATCCTTGAGTTATACTTGTTAATCTGTCCTAATTGGGGCATAATCATCTTTAGCCGATCCAGGTCCTCTTAATGATTATAACCATCTATGGACAAATCATTATTTTGACTTTTATTCTTAATTATAACCGTCTTTGGGCAAGTCAGTAATTTTTAAAAAATCAATGTATGCAAGTATTTTTATTGTTTGAATTAATCTCAACCATGAGTTAATTTCACTTTTCTTGCTTTTTTTTGAGGGACTGTCCATCAACAAATGTGGCCGCCACTCCCTCGAGGGGGCATCATCATAGGCTTCCAAAAACCTTTTGGAACTTTGTTCTTCAATCATCATCTTTTTTTTTTCTATACAGACCATTTCTCATTATTTGAGAAGACATTGCTTTGCTTATGGTTTGCAATATCTTCTCAAATAAGGGCAAACTGTAGACACCTGAAACTGGGCACCAATAACCTCCAACAGGGTTTTGATTAATTTCCATCAAAATGCACAATTTGGCTTAAAAACACTAAAACACATTAAAAGAGTTGAAATTGTTATATTCAAGTACCGATTTTGGCCAGAGTATCATTAAATGGGGCAATGCAATTTATGGGCCACTAACTTTGATCAGATCATTTCGAATCAGACTATCAATTTTGCACTTGGGTGCTTTGGATTGCTCTTTTCTGGCAAATCTCTTGCACGAGACACATGCCTTTGTTATTTTGCATTGACAACATCCTAAATGGGATAACGGTTCCAACACATCTGACATCGCACCCTGATTCCAATCTAGTCAAATTTCGGACCAAAACAAGGCATTTTGATCAATTTGTGCACAAAATGCTTAATCATGCTTAAGAGCTAATTAAATCAAATCATGAGCCTAATTAATAATTTTATGGAACTTGTTGAATAAATTCTTTTTCGAAATGAATATGGAATATCTGCATCATCAGGTGACATCATTTCTTGGGAAGACATCCGTATGCCATAAATGCATAAAATATTTGGATTCATGCCTCCCATGCCTAGTTAATGCCCCTCTATCCCAAATATTGATGAGCTTATTTATGGATTTTAATTACATAATTGAATTAATCCTTAGCTACACATCTTAATCTTGAAATGGACGGTTTAGGTTGATTATGGGCAATCTAAAAAATCTATAAACAGAGAGACCATGAACATGAATTTTAAACTCTTTTATGCCAAACTTATAAAGCCCAAATGCATTCAAAAATCATTGCATCTTAGTGTTATAATGCTAAAATATTGAGCCAAAAACCAAGCCAAGCCAAAAGCCACACAAAGTGCCAAGGAAAGATGGAGGTAGCTAAGCTTCCATTGATGCAGACTTTATAATCACAAACCGAGCAAGCCACTACAACAAGCATTTTGGAGCATCTAAGGAAGGTGAAAGGAAAGTTTCTTTTACTTTTTAGTTGTGTTTTCCATTCATGTTTTGTTAACTAAGATCTCCCTAGTAGCTAGGCCTAGAGATGTTATGCTAGTATGTTTATTTCAATTTAGATTTTATTTTTGGAACTAATACCAAACTAACTATCCTCTCTTGAGTCAAATTCCTAGTTCACATAATGTACCTCTTGGGCCACAATTTCCTCTGCGATGCGACAAAAACTCTAAAAGCCAAATCCTATTACCCATGCCATGTGACAAATCTTTTTCTTGGCCAAATAAGCAAGCATCATGTACCTCTTTGTAACCTCTTGACATCTTGTAAGTAAAAGGTAGATTAAGCTATCTGTTGGCCTTTTGAGGTGAGGGATGTTTGTGCATATCATTCATTTTAGAAGAAAGTGTCACATGCACCATGTATAACATATATAAATAGCAAAAACTGTAATAATCATTTGAAAGCACATTTTTATCACATGTATGTAACCATAGAATGATATCATCAAACAAAGCTCCATAATATGTAACCCAATGCTAATACATTGATATGAAAGCAATACAAGCAAGGGAATGAAAAGGTAGTGACAAGTGATATATTGTAGTGACCCACCCCTTTTCTGAGACCCAATTTTTTTTATTTTCTATGGTTTAGTTTACCCTGATGTGTTTTATTTTTTTGGAACATAACATGAAGTTTGCATGCATGTACAAGTTCATAACATAACACAACTAGCAATACCCAGATGCTTAAAAGAAATGGAAATGCATTATATATCATCAATGAACAATACTCATGTGTGAAATAAGCAATTACATCAAATAATTGACATACCCATGTTGCTGATATGGTGAGTACAGGTCTGTAGCAGTAGCACATAATCCATAAATCCATTTCATACTTATTAAACCCTGGATTGTTACATCAAACAACATGAACAATGATACAAATGATAGTTTTTGATGCCTTGTATGATGATCATAGAGCCACCAAAGGGCTAAGATAATGGTAATATGGAACCCAACCCACGTCCCCTTCTCAAGCTGGTACGGTTAGAACAAGCATGACAACAGCAATGAAACACATCATAATCTTTCAAGACGACTCGAAATCTGTCCTACGTATGCTGGAAACACATTGAATATGCCCCACACCCAAAATAATGGGTTTTTCCTCTTCAGAACATGCTCATTAACCCCATAAAATGGTATGGCCTGTCTTGGACATGGTACAACCAGATTGGGGAGATGGAATCCCAACAAAATGCCTTCAAAACCAAAATTAATCTCTACAATAGACTCTTAGATATATCAAATGCCCTTGGGAGATCTTTCACTCCTGCAAGCACTCTCCAAATGCGAAGGTTTTCGTCTTCACAATGACTGGTTTTCTTCACAAAACCCTGGTTTACTTCCATAGCAATTTTCTTTCACAATAATGCGATAGTCCCTACTGAGCGTGCACTTCCCCCATTTATTTCCCTTCATTTGAGAATTAATTAATTTAATATTAATTTCACCCTCATGACTTGGGCGCCCATACCAAGAAAAATATGACTTTATTAAATATTAATATATCTCCATTCCTTATATATTAATAAAGTCACTTTATCACTATATACTTTAAGTTAAATATTTAATTTAACTTGAGCCAATTATCGTGACATTAAAATAAATGCCCGAACGTACTCCAAACTGGAATTTCGAAGCACCACCATGATCACCAATTAGGAAAGAGCACATTCCAAGTTGGACCGTCCAATTCACAACTGATCCTGATACACTTACTAAAAATAGTAAGTTTGGCCTCAAAGCCCCAAAATTACTCCAGAAAGAGTCAGAACGGAAATCCGGCCGAGGTAGAAACAAAACTCCATGCCAACCAAGCTGAGTAAAACCCCACAATGATCACCTGACATGGGTTCTCTAACCATCCATGTTAGTTCACGAGAACCTTAGTGGTAGACTAACCCATAAAGTCACTGCCTAGGAAAGGGACATTACATATATCGAAATGTAACCCCGAAAAGAGGGACAAGCAATATGCCTCCCTATAACAAGCAAAGTGGGACAAATATGCCCAAATGTCACAAAATGCCCCTAGAAGGATGAGATAAAGCAATGAAGCACACAATAAGAGTATGCCCTAATAGGTGCATGATAGAAATCATGGCAATGTAGGCACCAAACATAGTATATCACAAGTAATAGCGTGCATTAAATAGATCATGACACCGATCATATTGTAGCACATAGCATAGTCAACAATGTAAATACACATAGTTATGTAACTTCATAGAACAATTGAAACCGACACTAAACGGAGTGACTTGGGTTTTTAAATTTTGTTGGAGACCCTTATTTCTCTATAGATTTCTATCAAAGCAGTATTAATATTCTTAAACTGAACCAAATTTGCGTAGAAAAATTCAAGGAAGAAGCATATTTAACCTACTAGTTTTTTGGTATAGTTTTCTATTTATTTTTTCACCAAATGTGGCGACCAGATTTGAAGATTTAAATTAAAAATGCATATCCTTCACCTGCTAAAATTCTTTATAATGCTTTCAGTAGTTAATTACTAATATCTACCCATGAATGATTTCCCAATTTTCCAGCCCATTCATGTATATTAAAAGCCCTAGTTTTCTATATTTCTTTTCCTAAATTTTCCTAAACATGGGTGATCTGTTTCAGGGTTTTGGCCATTACATTAAATTGGATTTATCTCCATATTCTTTCTCATATTCTATAGATTTTCTATAGTAAAGAGAAAGGACATTGTTCTGTCTAAATTTTGCATAATGAAGGCTAAATTTACACCCAATAACACCATTTGAGTTTGTGAAGGAAACGAGCAATAACAGAAACTATTTCCAAGCATGAGCAGCCATGAAATTTGTGGATATCATCATGCAATAGAAAATAAAAGGATTAAATACTACTTGAAAGAAATTGCAGCAAAATTTCTCCTCTGAAGTGCCCTCCTTCCTTTTCCTCTTACCTTAGAAATTTTAGCAGAGCAACATTACCAAAAAACGAATGCCCCCTCTATCAAACCCCCACCCCTTTCGTATTTTCTCCGTCCCTTGTTTTCTTCATGCCATGTGTCCCTTTTAATGAGGCACTTGTCCCATTTTGTTTTCCTCTCTTTTCTATCTTTTTCTTTGTTATTTTATTTTTAATTTGATTTTATTTTCCGCTATTTTTATTTATTTATTTAATGACTAAATATTTAAACAAGGGGTTTCACAATTTCATTTTAACAATCATTTTATGAGTATGCTAAACAAGGCAATAAAATAACATATGCAAATAAACAACAAACAATATGGTGATGCGACAACCCCATGATCCCTTAGCAACTGGTCCCTTTTGGCTTCTGTCATCTATGCCAAAAAAGTCCGTGCTTTGTTGGTGGATTTTGGGGGAAAGAGGTTTCTTGGGAGGTACTTGAAAGAGGCATGGTTGGCGATTCTTGGTCAAGTGTGAAACTTGAGCGACGGGGAAAAGCAAGAAATGTAATGCGATTGTGGATGGCCTGTATTTTGGCCTTGTAGATGGAAGGTAGGATAGGCTGTGTGCGGACTAACAAAGAAGCTGAACCTGCAAGTGGGGCAGGCACAATATGAAAGAAAGAAAGAAAAAAATAAAACTTTGTTTAAGATTGAAGTATAAAAATTCTATTTTCACAGGTTTAAGTCAGCCTGTGTTTGTAGCAGGTGGCTGTGCCAAACAAGCAAAACCTGGGATTTATAGTCCGAGCCATAGCATTAGCTTGGCCCAGCATGGTTGTCGAGGAAGCTAAAGGGCCTATGTTTCTGTCACTGGTTTAGGGTTGCCTGTGGCACAAACCATGGCCATTTTTTGGTTTTGGGCGCAGGCCCGTGGTAGTGCATAAGGGTGGCCATGGCCCTTGAATGTTGGACAGCCTGTGCAAGGTAAGAAGCAAAGGCCACAGGCCTGTTGAGTTTAAAAATAAATAAATAAAAATAATATAAAACAAAATAAAGAAAATAAAAATTACTCTCTTTTAGTGGTGTAATAGGCCGTGTAACCCAAAGAGAAGGCCATAGGGCCTTGGTTGTCCTCCTCCATACCTGCAAAACCCTAACTGTAACCTGCAACCTGTTTATCAAGTCTATTTTGTGCAGATTGCGCAGTCACTGTATTCCAGAAGATCGCATTTCTTTGAGGCATTTTGTCGAACATTCCAACACTGTATGTAGGAAAGCAGAGAGATAACTTCACGTAAATAAAAAGATGTTCTTCTATTCGCTTTGAAATCTTCATCGATGCCATTATCATACTGCCTACCAGTCTAGAATCTGGGTCAAAAACATTACACATTGTGTCCTCACATTGACATGTTTTGTTGTCTAATACATGATAATTTGACCAGTGGGGTGAATTTTGTGTACATATAAACTAAAAAAGGGAAACCATTTGTAAGATGGAAAAAAACAAAAAAACAAACGAGGTTTCATGTTTTATTTTATGCTCCATTTCATCCTTTCTCCCCATGTACCCCACTCCACTCCTCCCTTCACGTGCCCCTAGCACCAACGGGTAATTTTGATTGGTATTAAAAAGCCCATTATGAGTGGACGTGTCAAGGTATTGTTTAGCATGTGGTGCCCCCTCATCGGCCATTGCAATTCTTTCCTAACCCATGTAACATAATTATTTTTTCAGCCCGCTTAATATAATAACAAGCCCTTTTGAGGACTCATGGCAAGAGTTATCCACACAGATAATGCAAAGTATAGTTACACATGGTGACAACTCTCAAATTTATTGGTTAAAAATTATTACCATCTATTAGATGTTACCTTTTTACAAAGCTTACTCACTTTCATAGCATGATATATTCCATGCAACTCTGTTATTCCATTTGATTGAATTCCTGCATCTTTTAGTCTAATATAAAGTGTATTCCTTACTAATAAAAGGTTTTGCGGTCCAATTTGAAACTAAAAATTATTTGATTGCCTCTTCTAAAAAGTAATTTTCCATTTTGTAGAGTAGGTTCATATTACGCTAGTGAAACTTAAATTTAAAAATTGTTATAAAAGTTCCCAATATTTATATTCAGTCAAACAAAGAGGGATTGGTACTGGGTTGTACAGTTTGGTAGACACCTTTAGTTCATCAATATTGTATTCTTGAATGCTCCCAGTCAATCTATTTAGAGTTAAGTGTTTTGAATATAAGTAGCCAATTTTGGTACTCGTACAGATACGGATACAGGATTTGGATATGCTGATACGACGATTTCTTTTTTGGGCCTAGATACTTTTTTGGATACGGCCGTACAAAAATTTATACGAAATATTAAAAATATAGCCAAATAAGCAAATTTAACCACAAAATATACAGATAATTGATTGTAATTAAGGCATATAAGTTTGTTCCAAAGCTCTTGAAACTTAGCTCTGCAAGATTATCTGGGCAGACAGGCAGCAGATATAATAAAAGATATGGCCAAGTCATTTCAATTGTAAACTTGGCATGTTGAAATTTGCTTTCTTCTTGTAAATACTTCAGATACGCTTTCATCTTATCTCTGTATCCAAGAATAATATCTTAGATATAGTTTTATTATAGGATTTAATTATGAATACTGGCTTCTCATTTATTTCTACAGGTGTTCCATATTAAATTTCACCTCCCTATTGATTTTTGCATGCTTCCATATTAAAAATATGATCATGTTTTTCTGTCAAATGAATTCAAAATATAAAATAAATAGAAAAATGTTTTTGGGCTGTGGATCCTGCCCGGATACGGCCAGGATACTGCGATAGGACTACGGATCAGGTCGTATCCGGGAGGATCCATTGTCCTCGCACAGCAGCTTGGCCATATCCGACCAGGATCCGTATCCGAAATGGATCGTACCAGTATCTAGGGGTCTGAGATGAAGGATCTAGTAACATAGTTTTTAATATCTCTAGACACGTCATTAAAGGTGACCTTTGGCCTAAATATTGATGAAGTTCCAATATACCTTACACTAGAGGATCAACGAAGAAAGCTGACATAATTAATCTATATTTAATAAATTCAAACTATTTTATATGATTCATTCGTATTAGATATTTTAATGGTTTTCCTTGTCAAATCATAGAGCAAAATTCTAAATTTATTTGAAATCAGTTAAATCCCGAAGCATCAATATCTTCAAGCATGTATTCATAAACTAGTGTAGCCTTTGGGTTTCAAGGGAACAAGCATGGGTACAACAAAATTTGAGACTAAATGAATAGTTGGATACTGCATAACTATTTTTGTAAATGCTCGAGCCTAATATAACTACACAAATCTTTTTTCCATTAGATGAGTATATTTGTACATTCAAATTTCTGAACACTGGAAATAAAATGTTACTAAATACTATTAGTAATATTTTCTTCTAGTAGTGCTGAAGTCTTTAGATCTTGTCCTGTAATTGTTCTTCATTATTTACGTATACTATCTTTTGATTTTATTCATTATTTATGTATGCTATATAACGATGTATAATATTTTGGAAGATTAGGAGGCGGCTAAAGGTGTGTACTATGTCGTTATTAGGGTGTATGCCCTATGTTGAGAATAGAGTGTGTGCCTTATGCCGATGTAAGAGGGGAGTGCTTCATATGGTTGATAAAATGTGTGGGCTTGATGTGTAAGTCGATAGAGGCCTGTGTTAGGGATACAATTTGGATAGTTTGGTGGTTGTGCTAGTGCTAAGGAGCACCTAGTTTTGTGTGAGACCCTTGGTGGGAGAACTACATTTAGCCTTGGCTTATGTATGTGTGTGTAAGCAGACATGTAGGCTGCTTGGGGAGTGAGCGTGGGTCCTAATGACTAACAATCAGGGTTTGTCCCATGAGTGATTGATGCATGTTTCAACCTTTTAAGCCATGCAAAATGTGAATTTAACACTAGGATGTCACTTCTAATGAAAACATTAGACTGGTAATAAACATATTCAAGAGCGTCAAGTGATTTTGGGAAGCACTTTATCTAACTAAATAACACGTCGTTTATTGGTGAAAATGCTCTTGGAGTGATGATGACCTTTTGCATATGAATAAGACCTTGTAGAGCGTCGGATCTAGGTGTTTGTTAGATTTGACTCTCTAAATCTGAATGTTTAAATGCTATTTCCATGCACTCTCTTAATAACTTGAAATAATCATGGTTTGCGTGTAATGTGAATAGATGTAAATCCCTATTTGTGTTCATTGAATGTTGTAGGTTCTCATGACCCTTATGTGCAGTTGAACTTCTGTTGCTGCATGCCAGTGTTTGTTGTAAGTAGAGTGAATGCTCGTATTATGAGTTGTGACTATTCACTTGTTGCATCTATAATAACTATGGGGTGTAGTGTATGAGAACAACAAAACATAAAACCCCTATTTTTGCTTGGTTTTCTGGGTAAAAATTACATACATGACAAGAAATGTAGTGGAGTTACAAGTTGCAGGTCATGTGGATTCAAGAAGGCGCTTGAAATGCCACTTTCCGCACATTTGCCCTAGTCAGACAACATATTAATGCAATTTCCTCAAGCTTCCCTTCAGGACAAATCCAGGATTAGTTAGAGGATATAATTCGAGCAGCCTCCAAGTTCTCCCAAAATCTGCAGCCAGAAACCCCAATCCAGCTGCATCAATCACAAAATAAAATATTGCAATCCACCCCATCTATTTTCAGAGACGATAATATTAATCGTTTCAATTCCCCCATAACAAAGTTGGAACTTAAGGGAGTTCTCTTTTCCTTCTCCATGGACAAAGCACCTGGACCTGAAGGTTATCTGAGTCAGTTCTATCGGAATCATTGGCATTCCATATTAAAGACCTGATCTGAGCAGTGGATTTGTCTTGATCTAGCAGAAGGGTCCTACAATTGAATTGTATTGAGATTGTCATTATCTCAAAGAAGGCCAGGACTGACAGGATTGAAGATTTTTATCCCATCTCTCTATGTTATATGTCACACTAAATAATATTGAAATCATTGAAAGACCCAGATAAAGCAGTCTAAACAAAATCATATCCCAATCCCAGTCACTGTTTGTGAAGGGCCATCAGATAAAGAATGATATCATATCCGTGCAAGAGACCATTCACTCCTTACTCAAGCAATCCAGGCAAGGTGTAATTGATCAAGCTGGACATATCTAAGACCTTTGACCAATGCAATTGAGAGTGTGTATTCAGAATCGTGTACACCTTTGACTTGGCTACCTAGCTAATTAGCTGGATTGACAACTATTTATCTTTGGATTCCTTCATGGTCAGCATCAATGGGAACTCACGATAACAATTCAATCCCTCTAGGGGACTGCAGCTAGACCCTTTATCCCCTTGCATGTTTATATGAGTCCAATTTTCAGGCCTGATTAGACATTTTGCAGGCCACAAACAAAGCAGTCAGCTTTTGGTTCCATCATCACAGATATATACTAATTTTCAGTTTCAAGTTGATACTCTCTTGTTCTCCATCATCCTACAGGAAGTTATATCCTCCCCAAACAATTTGTTCACATATCAGATAGCTTCTGGGCAGGATGTCAATTCAGAGATATCATCACTTTTCTTCCTTAAGTGTCCTGGCAAAGTGCAAGGAGATCTGAACATTCTTGTTTTTCAAGAGGCACACTTACCTACTACATACCTGAGGTTTCGCCTGCATAACGTCTGAAAACCACCCTTCTGCGAGTAGATTCCAACAAAAAACACACAAGACCTCCAAATGTCTCGCTCTAGGTGGACACATGCAATTCAATAACGAGTGTTCCAAGCTATGACCATTTCATGATGTTGATGCCACTATCACACAAAGTGGAGTTTGATCTGAAGAGAAATATAAAACAAATTCTTTGGCTACGGTGTTCTGGTCATTTCAATCACTAAACCTAAAGCACTTTGGGGAACTGAATGTTAAAAATATCAAACAATTGAATCAATCCCTTTGGACGAAGCTAGCATGTAGCATTTACCAGCAGGCTGATTAACCATGGGGCAGATCATAAAACGTAAATAGTAAATACATGGAACATGCCAGGAGTCTTGACCCACTCTGCCCACTGCCTACGGTCATGGATCTGTTATATGGAAGTACTTATGTTTGGGTATGGCTCTACTGGAGAGCTCTCTTCATTTGAAAATTAACAATTGACAATGGACCCACTTCTGACAAGATAGCTGGTCCTGGACGATGGGTTTATTAGTGAGACTCAAAAGGTTGGATTCAAAGTGATTTACACAGTATGTTCCAGAATCTCTTAATACATTAATACACCATGAACAAACTTTGCTCAAAATAAAGATACTTGGTAAGGATTTCCTAGGTTGGACACAAGTTCGATACTAGAACTCCTATGGAAAGCTAGGGATTTGTGGACGTTATTCTCATGGACAACAACAATTCCCTCGCATCATGAAACTGGGACTGCATCTGCACCTTTCAATCAGCCTTCCTGCGGCAAGTAGAGCTGCTGATCAGAACTCTTAATTAATGATGCATAGTAACAAGCAACTTTTAGGATTCTCTCAACTGGGGTCATGACACATCGGGTAAGTATACTTTTAACTCAGGCTACCAAAGCCTACAAAATTTGAAGCCCCCACATGGGGTTAAGTGGACAAAACTCTGGTATTTGAAATGTGGGCCTCGAATTAAATCATTTGTCAACCTATAAGTGAAGAAATGTGTATGGTTAAGGCATCAATAAGCAAGTAGAAAAGCAGATTTGTCTAATCTGAAATCTGTGTCAGGTGAGGTCTGATTGGTTCTTCTAGCTTGTCATTTTCTTTACTGATAGATGGAGTCCATATGAGCTACGTGGGAAGGAATAGATACCTATTGAAGCCCCTAGGGAAATGGCAGGTCGTTGAATTCCGCAAAAGGTGGTTGAGGGACCCTCCTCCCCCCCAAAAAAAAAAAAAAAAAAGGTCGGTGTAGGTGCCCAGTGGTTAGGTATTGTGGGTGTTGGGTTGGCAATTTATTTTGCCTCCAGTACAATGATTTTGGGTGCTGTATATGAATGCACGGCTTTCCATATGCGTATACAATATATTGTGTGAAGTTCCATGGAGATGGGGAATTTTGTAATAATAAATTAATATATAATATGATATGTATTGACATTTCGTAAATGTTATTTTAGTTTCTTCTTCACATACAGATTCTCACATCAGAAAATCTGAAACTCATGATTGACATAGTCCCTCTTATGTGCCTGAACTGCAAACATGCAAAGGAATTCATAGACCGCTTGTTTATGGAATGTCCCCTAACACACAGGATTTTGTAACAGGTGGGATTATATTTATCCACATGGGTCAACCGATGAGCTTGTTAGATATGATTTTTTAGTGGTTTCCATTATATTACTCATTCCAAGCATATTTCCCTCTAGTATACCTTAACCTCTTGATTTGTCTGTTGGTCCATAAGGTAGGAAACAAACACGAGAGTCTTTGAGGACATGGGGACCCCATCCATCGTGCTCATCCTAAGAGCTCTCAATAATGCAAGCAACTTTATATCTAATATTGAGCTAGGATCCGTACCCATTGTCATCATGTTGGATCTTACCATAGTCTACATGGGGAAGATTCCACACTATTACAATTCCCCCATCATGACCATCCAACCCAACGTCAATTGGGTCCCTCCCTTTCATCAAACTTAATTTCAGTGGTTATGGTTTGGGCAATCTGGGAACTGTTGGAGCCAGAGGAGTCTTCAGAAATATTAAGGGTCACCTTCAACTTGCACACAATGCATACATATAGGCATAAATACCATTGATATTAATGAAGCTTGGGTCCTCAAGCATGGCCTTCTTCAAGCCCACAAATAATGCTTCCATCACGTACACATTGTAGGAGACTCATCTTTACTCATACAACTAACCTAGACAAATATGAAGCATTTAAGGATTGGAAGTTAATGAGGCATGGATCACTATCTTGTGCCTTGAATAGTCTTGTTTCCAACTGTTATCACTCTGGAGTGCATCATGCTTGAAGATGTGCAAAGCACAACTTCTCTCCAGTTGATACAATGGGAAGTTCTTAGAGGGTGGGTGCCTCTATGTTGAGAAGAACCTCTAGAGAGGGTTGGTTCCCTTATGATTTTGCAATTAGACTTGAAACTGTGATTTTTTGGGGTGAAAAGAGTAAGGGAAAACTTTGAAAGAAAATCTAAGGGGGGTGATACACTTGAATTGATTAGATCCTTTGAAGTTACTGAAATCAATGCACACATATAACCAAAATGCAATGTATATTCTGTCCTTAAGCAAAAGTGTTTTAGAGAAAGGGTTGAAAACCTCTTCAAATGACTTGCAAAATGGGTGAGATAGAGATAGGTGAGGAAGGGACCTGCAAAAGGAGAAAAGTTCTCTCTTGTATGCTGATGCACAATCAAATACACACTATGCTGTTGTCAAAATCAGAGTAAGAAAAATAAACTCTTTATTGATCTCTGGTCCAGCTTACAATTTCTTTTTCAAACTTTAGGTTCCCTCTCTATGGCTCAATTCAGCCAATAAATAAGGTTTGAAAAAAGGTCTAAATCAGTCTACGTGTAGTCCAAAAATGGAAAAGGTCAGTCTTGGTTGGTTAACTTAAGATCTCACCTCTTTTACAATGCTTTGAATATTCAATAAAATTATTTTCCTTTACAAAAATCTGCATGCTTCTCCAAACTTTGGCGTAGAATATAGATGACGGAGCCAAGTTCGGAAAATGATTCTTAAAATAAACACAACTCTCCAAGAAAACTCCAAACATGCATGACCAAGATGGCATGGAAGTGGGCGAAGGAACTCAGGGTTGACCAGTCAACTTCTCCTTTGCATGAAATGTTACGCAAAAGCCAGTAGATGAACTCATGAATTGCGGGAATGTTTGAAATGTTTGGATGCATGAGAGAAGCATGTGTCACGGTGAAACAATCAACATCAGTTTTGACCAATCCAAAAACACGTTTGCATAGATAAGAATATATTTTTGACCTTTTCTATTTACAGCTTTTAATTCCTGTATATGTATATTCTTTGTCTTGCTTGCTTCCCTGCCTTATCTCGGACTAACCTATTTATGACCTTTCCAACTGTGTGTGCTCCTTGCTTATCCAGACAAAAGTTTGTGCCTTTCCTTGTTCATTCTCTTGGATTTTCCTATGTGTTTCTTTGGCAATTTTCCCCTTGATTTTATTTCTTTGGTCTATCTTTTCGGGCTTTGTATGTCCTGCTCTGCGGACTTTATTCTGTGGATTTTCTCCTTTTTTAACTTCTTTTTTCTCATTCATTTCCTGCGGATTTATTTTGCTTGGACTTTCTCTCGGACAAAAAGTCTAAGGAAATTGTCCATTCGGGCTTCCACTTTCCTGCGGACAAAAAGTCTGCGGGAATTGACTAAGACTTCCTTTGATCTTGTCTTTCATCTTTTCCGAAGGAATTCCTTCGGAGTCTTGTTAAAGGCAATTGTTTCGAAAAAATTGGCATGACCCATTTGTATTGTCCAAGTCTCCCAAAAGAATCCTTTGGACAATTTGTCTGAAGGAATTTCTTCGGGTTTTTCCTGTCCGTTCTTGTCTTTTTCGCGGGCTTTTTGAAGGGCACCTGGGCTTTTTGAAATGAACCATTCCTTTGAGAGAGAAGCCTATTGGAATTTTTGAAATGGCCTTTGAACTTTTCCCGAAGGGTACCTACCCTTTGGGATTTTTGAAATGATCCCTCTCGAAGGGCACATGCCCTTTGGGCTTTTTGAATGAGTCCTTTGTCCGCTTGAAATGATCCCTCCAACTGTCCCAAAGTACCTGCCCTTCAGGACTTTTGAAAACGTCTTTTCACTTTGCTAGGATACCCTCCGGAAGGGCACATGCCCTTCAGGTTTATTGTAAATGACATTCCCGAAAAAACATTGCCTTTTCAACCTTGAAGTGGACTTTCTCGAAGGGGTACATACCCTTCGGGCTTTTTGAAAGAGTCCTTCCCTTTGTAATTTTCTCGCCTTTATTGCAAAGTACCCGGGGTTCTTTGTAAATACTTTGAAATCCTCTATCCCTTGACTGGAAAAAATCCAAGAAAATAAGCATATGCATGATGCTGCCTTTAACTCCGTGCTTCCATTGAAAGTGAACAAGAGATGTGGCCTTTGAATTTGTTGTAGGTGTCTTTCCCTTGAACGGATTGCATGCTCTATATGGCAGCTGTAGGTCTTCACCCAATTGTTCTTAATACCTTTGTTGTAAGTAGCCTTCATTCATGTTTTTAGACCACAGATTGACTCGCTGAAAAGAGGATTAGATCGTTGCAGGAAAGTTTAAAATAAGAGGGGTAGTAACTTGGCTTTGACAAGCCAAATTACTAACAATTCTGGTGACTCACAAGGTTTGACCAGCCTCCTGGTCAAAGAACTCGGAAAAATTAATTGTAACAAGCTTGAACATGACTAAAAATTGGAGACCAATACAATTAGAAGAACTGACTCAACAATAACAACATTGTGCACATGTGCACCTAGAGGAAAGAACAACGAAACTGAAAGGGAAAACAACTTTGACAGAAAACATTTGCTAAAAGCACTTAGAGGAATGAAACTATGACTATGTACAAAGGAGTGGCTCTCCTAATAATAGTATTTAAGAAACATCCCATTCACAGGAATGAGAAGTTCTCCGTTCAATCTGGATAATTGAAAAGCGTTATTCTTCTTACAATTAGTAATAATATAAGGTCCACTCCAAAGGCTATCAAATTTGGAGTGCCTACCTGCCTTTACACGTTCCTCATCCCATTTGAGAACTATGTCTCCTTGTTGGAATATTTTTGATGTTCTCTTGTCAAATGTCTTCTTGATTTGTTGTTGATTAGTCCACATGATATGCATAGCATCATCTCTAGTTTCTTCTAACTCTCTCAATTCATTCATTCTTATCTCCATGGCATCATTTTTCAAAAGCTCTAGCTAGTGTGCAAGCTCTAAAGATGGAAGCTCCAATGAAATATGCAGCCTTGCTTCTCTTCCATTAACTAGGAGATAAGGTGAATGGCCAATAGCCTTCTTAGGGGTGATCCTATCAGCCCATAAAACGGTTTTCAATTTTGTATGCCAAGATCTCTGATCATCCTCCATTGTTCTTTTAATGATCCGAATCAAATTTTTATTAGTAGATTCAGCTAGCCCATTACCTTGTGGATAGTAATTAGATGATGAAGACAAGTAAATACCATGTTCAAGAGCCCATTCACATACCTTTGTATTGCTGAATGCTAAAGCATTATTTGATATAATAGTAGATGGAGCTCCAAAACGAGTGACTAAGCTCTCATAAAACTCAAGTACGGAATTCTCATTTGCCTCTGTCAAAGGTACTACTTCAACCCACCTAGTGAGATAATTTGTAGCTGTCAAAACCCATTTATGACCAGCACTAGGTGAGGGATGAATCATGCCAATGAAGTCCAAACCGCATTGCTTGAATGGTTGTTCAACCTGAATTGGCTTTAATAGCATAGCTGTTAGTATCTGTTTTTCCTACAAAAATTGCACATTGTGAACATTTCCTAATCCACTCATGCACATCTCTGTATAAATTAGGCCAAAAATAACCAACTCTAATAATTTTTGCAGCTGTAGTCTTGGTTGCAAAATGACTCCCAGAAGGACTATCATGAAATTGCTCAATTTTTTTGTCGAATTGACTAGTTTCTACACACCTTAAAAGTATACCTCCAATTTCTTTTTTGAAAAGCACTCCAATCAGGATATAGGGCACTGATTGCAGCCTGAAGTGTCTTCTTTGTGATGCATTCAAACCCCTTGGACATTCTCCAATTTGAAGAAACCTAGCAATATTTTGTGTCTAGCTTGTAGGAGGTGTACCTTCAACTTGATGTTGAGTGTCTTGAATTGCCAAAATTATTATTATTATTATTATTATTATTATTTTTACATCTATAAGATGTTCACATAATCCTTTACCTCGAACCAGCTTTATAACTCTGATTTCAATATCATATTCCATGCATTTAGTGACCCATCCAGGGCTCTTTTCGCTCAAGTCTCTATTGAGAATGAAGTCCTTCACACTTGGATGAGAAACCATTAGTATAATTTTGTTATTTGAAATCAAATGTCTGAATTTTTTCAGATCTCTTATTACAACAAGAACATCATGCTCTTCTACGAAAGAATATCTCTCTTCATAATTTTCTAAAGCTTGACTAAAGAAAGCAATGCGCTGTTTCAAACCTTCATCATTCTGTTGCATAAGCATGGCTGAAATAGTGCTAGAAGTAGAGAAAGTATACAAGAAGAAATCCTTACGAAAATCCGGATTGAGCAAAGTAGGAGCTTGGCTGATTGCTTCTTTGATAGCTTCGAAACTTCTCTTACCTTCCTTATCCCAAGTGAACTCTTTGTGTTTCTTAAGCATTTGAGTGAGTGGCTTTACTAGTTCCGCAAAATCAGGAATGAATCTTCTAATAAAGTTAATCTTACCCAAGAAGCTTTGCAAACCTTTTTTGTGTTTAGGCAATGATAGAGCAAGGATTGCTTCTATTCTTTTTGGATCAATTGAAAGACCAACTTTGGACACATGTCCAAGAAGTCTCCCTTCATGCACTAAAAAAATATATTTCTTTGGATTCAAAGAAACTCCAAATTCTCTACATCTATCAAAAACAATCTTCAAATGAGTTAGATGATCACTAGGATTCTTTGAAAATACTGTAATGTCATCTAGATATACCAAAACCATTTTATTCAAAAGACCATGAAAAACATCCATTGCCCTTTGAAAAGTAGCTCCAGCATTGGAGAGTCCAAAAGGTATTTTCTTGTAAGCAAAGCTACCCCACTTGGTGGTGAAAGCGGTTTTATATTGGTCTTGCTCCTTCACCAGTATCTGATTGTATTCTGGATACCCATCCAATAAAAAAAATCTCTGTGAACCTGAAACTCTCTGCAAAATTTGATCCATAGAAGGAAGTGGATAATAATCTTTCAATGACACCTTATTTAAATCTTTGAAATATACACAAAGCCTTATCTCTCCATTCTTTTTCCTTACATGAATAAGATTTGCAACCCATGTTGAATGCTTAATAGGCAAAATAATACCTGATTCAATCAGCGTTGTAAGTTCTTTTCTCATGAGAATCTTAACCTTGGGGTTGATTGGCCTTTGCCTTTGTCTTATCGGTTTTGCATCCTTTTCCAATTCAATAGTAAGCTGTGCTAATTTGGGATCAAAACCTTTCAAATCATGGTACTCTCAAGCAAAAACATCCATATACTCTTGACATAATGAAATGAAAGGTACTCTCTTAGAATCTGAATTTACTTTACCGAACTTAAGTTGCTTACTTTCAGCGATGCTAATTGGCTCATAATGCTCTTTCTTGGAAGAAATACTCACCTTGTCTCTCCTTAGTTGATCATCTTTATTGAATATGTTCTCTAAAGTCACCAAAACATTAGGCATCTTGTTTGATTTTAATTTCACAATCTGATTTTCATATTGATCCTGCAATTTATCATGATTTTTTTGGCAAAATTCTACCTCATTCTGTAGAAAATATACTATTTGTTTATCAGAATCAAAAACTTGCCAACTAACATCATTATTTGGAATTGAAGGTTTGCATACCACTTTGATTTGAGTCTGATTTTTACTATCCTTAATCTGATCCGGAATATCATACTGTGCACCTATTGCAGTAGGTCTATCAGCATGTTGTTTTGCTCCTCTAAGAATGGAGCGAATGTCAAATGCAATGAAATCTTCAATGGGATCCCAAACTCTATGTTTGTATGCCTTCAGAAGAGGATTCTTTGCTGTACTTAAACCTTTTACTTGCTGTACCACTAATCTACTATCACCTTTTACCTGTAAAATCTTAATACCCCTCTTTCTAGCCCACTGAAGATCATAAATAAGAGCTTCATATTTTGTAGTATTGGAAGTATAACTGAATCTAACAAAATAATAATCCTTTTGATCTTGTGGTGAAACCAACATAACTCCAGTGCCACTACCATTCTTTGTTCTGGATCCATCAAAAAATAGATTCCAAACTCCTTGATCCCATAGTGAGCTAGTGAGACTAGACAACAAGTCACCTTCGTGTATGCAATAAACTCCAAAACCAGCATCTTCAATTAATTTGTAGGGGTCATGTCCATGATTATCAGCAGCACATTCGTCAAGGAGAAGATCTGAAATGCCTTCAAGAGGCTTAGAAGGTTTTTGATCAATGGTATTATCATCTTCTTCTGTAATATTGCAATTCACATTTGTCATATTTGGCATATATAGCTCAAGGTGAAATTTGGAAATAGGCTCTGATCTAATAGATACTTTGGTCCCATACCTGGTTCTAAAAACCATGTATGATCAATTTGAAGAAAGATAACTTCCTATTTTGGCAGTAAAAGCTCTTGATAGGCATAGTGCAAAATATGGAGGCAGATCAACAACATCGTGTAAGATGGTGAAATTTGGGCAAGCAGTAAGTATAATTTTCAAATCTTTCAACACACCCACAATTTTGGTAGGAGAACCATCTAATTGCAAGACACCTTTCTCATGGGGTTCATACTACAAACCTAACTTATCAGCGATTGATTTGGGCATAACAGAAGTACTAGCCCCACTATCAATCATGCAATTATGAACTAGACAATATCCAATGACCACAGAAAGGTAAAATGGTGGAGGTTTAGTTACCTTTTGAGGCTCAACAGTTGAATTAGAATTAGTCAGGACAACACTTACTCTTTTTTTTTCTAGTGTCTTCTCAGAGATAGTGAGCTTTGAAAGCTCTTTTGTAAGTATTCCTTTTGTCCTTGGATTAGTAGAGTGTCCCACATTGAAATTGATACTGAAGTCTTCTTCATTTGATCCACAATACTAAGTGAATGAGTGGTTGTTTTTTACTGTGATTTAGGAGCAGCTTCCAAATTTTATGTAAATTGAGGAATGTAAGGCCCTCTCACATTCTTACCTTTTGGATCTTGAAATTGCTGGTTTGAACTTTTTTGAGGCAGCTCATGTGTAGTTGTCTCTTGTTGTGGCTTTGAAGAAGGGACTGCCCTTTCAGGTCCCGAACATTCTCCCATTGCTTTTTTCTTAGATCTACTATAAGTTGCAATTGGATTATCAGCACTAGATAAATATTGATTCTGATTTACAGCCAAATATTCAAAAGAATTCTCACCTTCCTGGAAATTGACAAATGTAGTTTCAGTAGGAGCTTTACCACTCCTTATTGATTTGAAGCTTGTGCTTTAGTGAATGAAGAAATGTCTCCATAGGGTAGAGAGGCTTCTTTATTCTGAGAAGATCGTAGGTTTTTAAAAGAAGGCTGAACTGAACTTTGTTGCATAAAAGATTGATGAGAACTTTCACCAGTTGGAGCCATTGCCATGTTGCTTGATTGATCCCATTGATTGTTCCATTGTCTTTGAACGTAATTGCTTTGAGTCGGCACTATTGCTCTTGAATTGCTTGGAGCATTAGGATTGTATTGTCTTGATTGAGAATTCTGCCCTTGACCTTGCTGATTGGATTGATAAGATGGCTTATTGGACTGATAATTAAGGTTAGTACTCTGATAAGGCCTATAAAGTGGAGCTTGTTGTCTCTCAATTGCAGCCAACTTGTTGGTTTGAGTTTTAATAAGACTCTATCTTTCCTAATCTATCAGTTTGCTCACCTTCAATTTGGTGGAACTTTGATGACTCTGGAATTGGAGCAATAGTTGGACCAGGAGGTTGAACTTCTGAAAAAAGAGGCATTGGAGGCCTTGGAGATAACTTGCCTGCTTGTATAAGACAATTTTCAGCCTTAATTTCTATTTGAAAAGCTTGAGGTAAAGTATTACCTCCCATAGATTGAATCATTACAGCCATATCTGAATTAAGAGCCTTTAAATAATATAGAAAAAAATAATTCGGGGTAGGCTTGATCCCTACTGGAATTATGTCCCAAGTCTTTTGGAATCTGTGATTGAAATCCACCATGAACTCATGATTGAATCTCTTAATTGTCATAAGCTGCTCCACAAGTGAAAGATGATCACTTTGATCTTTGAAATGTTTACACATAAGTACTCCAAATTCATCTCGATTGTTGATTAATGCAGGAGTTAAACTTTTATACCACTGAAGTGCTTTTCTTTTAAAAGAAGCATTCTCCTGTGTCACATGATGAATTGAACAAGACTAGCAATATCTGCAATATGTTCTATAGGAGTTGTTGAATTTTCCCCTGTATAATAAAGAAGAGCCTTTAGAGCTGAAACTGGAATATCATCCCATATAGTGATATTTAGAGGACTATCACCATTGAATGAAACAAAACCTTGTCTTCTGGGAACAACGATCTGAGGAATAAGATTTATAACAATATTAGCCTGAACAATAGTGGCTTGAACGATAGGATTTTGTGCAATAGAAGGGATAACATAAGGTGTACGATTTGGATTTCATTGAGAAGTTCTCCTTTTCTTTGGCTGATAAGACAACTTAGAAAAATATGCCTCTTTCCCTTTTACAGCTGATCTTGTGACAACTTTTGGTGGCATGAAAAAACATACAAATCTGTAAATGAAATATGGAAATGAATAAAATACTCAGATACATAGATAACAATTCAAAAATGTGAATAACGCGGTCCCACCGGGCATGCCAAAAACTGTTATCACTCTGGAGTACACCTTGCTTGAAGATGTGCAAAGCACAACTTCTCTCTAGCTGATACAATGGGAACTTCTCAAAAGGTGGGTGCCTCTATGTTGAGAAGAACCTCCAGAGAGCGCTGGTTCCCTTATGATTTTGCAATTAAACCTAAAATTGTGATTTTTTGGGGTGAAAAGAGTAAGGGAAAACTTTGAAAGAAAATCTAAGGGGGGTGATACACCTGAATTGATTAGATCCTCTGAAGTTACTGAAATCAATGCACACATATAACCAAAATGCAATTCATATTCTGTACCTAAGCAAAAGTATTTCAGAGGAAGGGTTGAAAACCTTTTCAAATGACCTGCAAAAAGGGCGAGAGAGAGAGAGAGAGATAGGTGAGGAAGTGCCCTGCAAAAGGAGAAAAATTCTCTCTTGTATGCTGATGCACAATCAAACACACACTATGCTGCTCTTAAATTCAGATTCAGAAAAATAAACTTCTTATTGATCACTGGTCCAGCGTACAATTTCTTTTTCAAACTTCAGGGTCCCTCTCTATGGCTCGATTCAGCCAATAAATAAGGTTTGAAAAAAGGTTTAAATCAGTCTAAGTGTAGTCCAAAAAGGGAAAAGGTCAGTCTTGGTTGGTTAACTCAAGACCTCACCTCGTTTATAATGCTTTGAATATTCAATAAAATTATTCTCCTTTACAAAAATCTGCATGCTTCTCCAAACTTTGGCATAGAATATAGATGATGGAGCCAAGTTCGGAAAATGATTCTTAAAATAAACACAACTCTCCAAGAAAACTCCAAACATGCATGACCAAGATGGCATGGAAGTGGGCGAAGGAACTCATGTCTGACCAGTCAACTTCTCCTTTGCATGAATTGTTACGCAAAACACAGTAGATGAACTCCTCACGAACTACTGGAACGTTTGAAACGTTTGGACACATGAGAGAAGCATGTGGCACGGTGAAATAATCAAGAATAGTTTTGACCAGTCCAAAAACACGTTTGCATAGATAAGAATTTATTTTTGACCTTTTCTATTTACAACTTTTAATTCCTGTATATGTATATTCTTTGTCTTGCTTTCTTACTTGCCTTATAATCTCGGACTTCTCTATTTATGACTTTTCCGACTATGTGCTTGCTTATCCAGACAAAAGTCTGTGCCTTTCCTTGTTCATTCTCTCGGATTTTCCTGTGTATTTCTTTGGCAATTTTCGCCTTGATTTTATTTCTTTGGTCTATCTTTTCAGGCTTTGTATGTTGTGCTCTGCAGACTTTATTCTGCAAATTTTCTCCTCTTTTTAACTTCTCTTTTTCCATTCATTTCCTGCAGACTTTATTTTGCTCGGACTTTCTCTCGAACAAAAAGTCCAAGGAAATTGCCCATTCGGGCTTTCACTTTCCCATAGGCAAAAAATCTGCGGGAATTGACTAAGACTTCCTTTGATCTTGTCTTTCATCTTTTCCGAAGGAATTCCTTCGGAGTCTTGTTAAAGGCCAATTGTTTCGAAAAAATAGGCACGACCCGTTTGTGTTGTCCAAGTCTCCCAAAAGAATCCTTCGGACAATTTGTCTGAAGGAATTCTTTTAGGTTTTTCTTGTTCGTTCTTGTCTTTTCCACGGGCTTTTTGTAGGGCTTCCGGGTTTTTGAAGGGCACTCTGGCTTTTCGTAGGGCACTTGGGCTTTTTGAAGGGCACCTAGGCTTTTTGTAGGGCACTTGGGTTTTTTGAAATGAACCTTTCCTTTGAGAGAGAAGCCTGTTGAAATTTTTGAAATGGCCTTTGAACTTTTCCCGAAGGGTACCTACCCTTCGGGATTTTTGAAATGATCCCTCCCAAAGGGCACACGCCCTTCGGGCTTTTTGAAAGAGTCCTTTGTCCACTTGAAATGATCCCTCCAACTGTCCCAAAGTATATGTTCCCGAAGGGCAGGTGCCTTTCGAGACTTTTGAAAACGTTCCTTCATTTTTCCAGGATACTCTCCGAAAGGGCACATGCCCTTCGGGTTTATTGTAAATGACATTCCCGAAAAAACTTTGCCTTTTTAACCTTGAAGTGGACTTTCCCGAAGGGGTACATACCCTTTGGGCTTTTTGAAAGAGTCCTTCCCTTTCTAATTTTCTCGGCTTTATTGCAAAGTACTCAGTTTTTTTGTAAATCCTTTGAAATCCTCTATCCCTTGACTGAAAAAAACCCGGGAAAATAAACATATGCATGATGCTGCCTTTAACTCCGTGCTTCCATTGAAAGTGAACAAGAGGTGTGGCCTTTGAATTTGCTGTAGGTGTCTTTCCCTTGAACGGACTGCATGCTCTATATGGCGGCTATAGGTCTTCACCCAATTGTTCTTAATACCTTTGTTGTAAGTAGCCTTCATTCATGCTTTTAGACCATAGATTGACCAGCTGAAAAGGGGATTAGACTGTTGTAGGAAAGTTTAAAATAATAGGGGTAGTAACTTGGCTTTGACGAGCCAAATTACTAACACCGACATTATAAACCATCTCAAAAGCTTCCAAAGTATTCATTTTAGTCATGTTCAGAGAGGATCCATCTCCTTAGATGACTACCTCACCAAGTATGTAGCTTCCTAACCCCTTGGTAACTTCCTGGTTCATTCCTATTCAAGAATTCATTACTAAAATAACATTACATTGCACCACATAGGCTACATTTGCAATGGGACTAGCTCCAAATGTAGTACGTCACCAACTCTACATTTTAATCACCTTTTGCTTTTCAAGTTCCCTACTCACAAGGTTATCACCCACCATCTTGTTTGTTCCCATGATCTTTATGAACACATTATAAGTAACATTAGGTCATGTAGTTAGTCAATACCCTGTCGCTCTTCATGTCTTGTAAGGGATATACATTACTCTCCCAACCGCCCCATTTATGTGTCCATCCCTCATATCTATATCATTTTACCCTTGAGTGGGTGCTTACATATGTATTAAAACACAATGCTCAAAGTTCAAACCTCCCCCACCGTCATTTACTCAATCTACCATCATATACCATCTCTTCTGCAATACATTTCACTCTTAACTTAACCGGTTTAGGATAAGTGAAAGATTAATACTTTTCCTTTGCAATTTTGGCCCCTATAAAATACAAGATGTGTTGTTTCCCTCAAATTTTCGGTATGGTTCTCAACAAGATGTGAAATTTTCCCATTAAGGTCATTTCTGTTAACGAGAGCAAGAGTTAAAGCAAATTGATTTGGATTTGGCTTATCTTGCCTCAAGATAATGTAATCATGGTCACTTGCATCGATACTAGATGTCATAGTTTTTGTCTTCTGAAATTCCATCCCAATCGTTCACATTTGGATCAAGTTTCTATTACTCTAAACTCTGACCATTCCTCATCAAGCACCTCTTCTGTCGTACTATAGCTATTGTATCCTTTGATGCAGAAAATATAATATGAGACAAGAACATTCTAGACCCAAACTAAGCGGCAATTCAATGGACAAAACACCGTTGGGAACCCTCAATGGCTTGGTACTTGCACATAGAGGAGCTGGCTATTAATGTTGGCAGCCCACAGGTCATCTCTCAAGAAAATATTTTGTAGGGGAACTCTAGTAGATAGGTAGTGATCTTTGTTGGGATCACGTCGAACCCTCACTTACCCCTCCACCTTTACCATCTTGTAGAACAAAGTTGCAAATGGTAAATTCACTCTTTCCTGACCCTCAAATTTCTCTATGCATGATGCTATTATTCTCTAATTTCCATGGCTTTCACAATGTTATGCCCACCTCCCATCAAACCTCTCTAGCAACCTTGCTTGAAAACACTCCTCATGGTGTCTATACCAACATATTTGAAAGCTTCCCAAGTTTGCCACAATATCTCGAATGTCAAATAGTCAAGCTAGGCCAACAACAGTCGGATTGCACGAATTGCAACTCTGATAAGATAGATAGGTTAACCTCCAAGTTGGATAAGTTGTGTGAGTGGCTTGGTCATTTGATGGAGGGGGGTTGTTTGGTAGGCACCCTATCATCGCCAAAAAAGAGGAAAGTTCTAGCCATGAGCCTCATGGATACCATCCTAGTTTGGTCAAAGAAGGAACTTGAGAAACAAACACTCTGCCTTGGTCGACACCTCAAACACAATAGTATGTGCTATTGTTGGAGATGATGTGGATGAGCTAGTTTTGGAGAACTGCTATGCCATTAATCTATAGCACGTATTGGGATGTGTGGCTGACTTGTGGCTAGCGTAACCTTTAATTAAGTTATATGATCATCTATATAGCTTCATATTGGTTGTCCTAGAGAGTCTACATAGCATAAATAGGGAATTTATGGAAGGTAGTGGTGAGTATTTGATCATCATTTTGCGAATTCTATTCTTATTGAAGGTTTTGGAGGTTGCCTCCTCGAAGTGGATTAATCATATACTTCATTATTTGCCCTTATTTAAATCATATTGTTATCTATTGTTTTGATTCTATTTTAGTGGTATAGTAATTTCATTACAAGTGGTATTGGAGCTCCGATTTGGGAAAATGTGTGGTCAAAACCCTAACTTTGGAAGAATCGCCTATATCTTGCAAACTGTTGAGATTTTTTCTACAATTGTTTTATTGAAGTTGGAGAGTTAGCTACAGTGCAATTTTCAGCGTTCTATGATTGTTTTGGGTCTTTGAGTTATTGGGAATCTAGGGTTTTTCACAAATTCATTCTTCAGAGTGCAATTTAAGGTATTATTCTGATTTCTTTACATTTTTGAAAAGTTCACATAAATATAGAGTGGGTTTGTTCTCTCAAGTTTTGGATTTGAGGCCGACCTAAGTATGAAACTGGTTGATCAAAGTTCGGTCAAATCATTTTTTTACTGTCAAGCCTTAGTATGACAGGGCCACAAATTAGAGGCTAGAGAAAGAATTTTTACACACTAGGGAAAACTCCTAAAAAAGAGATAGAGTCCAAGTTCAGATCAAGTGGGACTTCTACAGTGATGTTTTCTTCGCTAGATGAAAAAGTGCGTGATCGGGACGATAGTATGTGCAACATACAATCTGAAATGAAACGCGATTTGGATGATAGTATGCACAACATAAAGTCTGAAATGAAAAGATTGAAAGGAGATATGGCTAGCATCAGTACACAATTGGCTACTCGCGTGATTTCCATCAATATGTTAGTCTCACAACGGACTCAAGGTGGATCTAAGAGAGAGCTCAGTCTTGATCCAAATGTTGCTCAACTTCATCCCATGGCTAGCACTAATTTTGGGCCTCAGAACCTTCTATCAAAGGTGGGCATGCATAAGTTTGATGGAAAGGATCCACTCAACTGGATCAACCAAATGGAATTTTTTTTTTAATCTACATTAGATCCCATGTGGGCAAAAGGTTACCTTGGCATCCTTATATCTGGACCTTGAACAATTCATCTGGTATTCATGGCAATGTGCTAAAAAATGAAGGCTCTCAGTGTCATCTGGTCAGTTTTAGTGGAGTTGCAGATGCACTATAGTAGTAATGTGATGAAGAATTACTTTAGCTAGTTAGCAAAGCTACAACAAACGAGCTCGGTCAAGGATTATATTCATCAATTGTAGAACTTGTCCTTGCGAGTGGAGATGATTACAGAGGAGAACTTCAATGACCTGTTTCGTGGTGGTCTCAAGGACTGCATTCAACATGAGGTACACGTTTAATCTGCTTAATGTATATGATTTTATTATCATGGTGCACATGGCAAAGAAAAAATTCCTAGCCAACAAGAGGCCGACATTCACTAGCATCAAAGATTGTAGCACTTTTACACTATCATTCCCTCAACCTACGAAATTGACATCTCAACAAATTGAAGAAAAAAGGGCAAAAAGGTTATGTTTTAATTATGATAGCATGTATAGTCAAGGCCATAATGTGTCAAAAGAAATTGTTTTACATTGAGGGTGACAGTGAAGAAGAGGATGGAGAAGTAGCATTTGAGTTTGTTGATGAGCTAGAGAAGTCCAGAGATTCCCAACCATCTCTTGCCATGCACTTTTAGGTATTAGCACCCTACCAACCCTCAAGGTAGTGTTGATTGACTTGGGAAGTACTCACAACTTCATCAACAATAAGTTGGTTGTGCGCTTGAACTGTTTTGTTTATCGAACACTAGAATTTTAGGTCATGATTGTGGATGGGGGTTCAATCATCTATTCGGGGAAATGCCATAGTATTAAACTCACCATGAGAGACTACCTACTAGATTGCCCCATGTTTTCCATTCCCATGGGTGGAGCAGACATTGTGTTGGGAGTCCAATGGCTCAATACTTTAGGAACGAGCACAACGTTGTGTTTTCTCCACCTTGGAAAGTCATGATTGCGCATGCAAATGACTTGAGTAAACTTTGGCATGAGCATTTTGGTCACCTGAACTGTTAGTCATTACAGGACTTCAATAAACATAACATGGTTTTTGGTTTGCCGAAAGATTCTTTCAAAGATGGAGTTTGTCTAGGTTGTGCACTTGGAAAACAACACATGGTTCCTTTTTCCAAAAACAAATCTTGGAGGGTAAGTGATAGATTATAGTTGGTTCATAGTGATCTCATGTCATTCCCTCATGTTTCTTTTTAGAAACATAAATACGTGCTTACATATACTATTTGAGAAACAAAATTGAAGTCTTTGAACACTTCAAAAATTACAAAGCCTTTGTTGCAAACCTATCAGAGAGAAAAATTCAACATCTCAGAACAAATAATGGAGGAGAGTTTGTCAATCAGATCAACTTCTGTGAACAGGCAAGCAATCAACTTCAACATACTACGCCCTACACTCAACAAAACAGTTTAGCTGAACGCAAAAAATGCATACTTAAGAAAATGGTGAATTGCACGGTGCATTCCAAAGACTTGCCTCCTCAATTTTGGACAGAGGCAATCCAATGTGCAAATTACATTCAAAATTGCACTCCCCACTCAGTAGTGAAAGACATAACCCTTGAAGAAAAGTGGTTTGGTTTCAAACCCGATGTTTCTGACTTAAGGATTTTTGGATGTAATGCATAGGTGCATATCCCATATGATAAATGCAAAGCAATGGAAAGGAAGGTTTGTCCTTAATTTTTGTCGATGACTGTGAAAATGTGAAGGCATATTGTCTTCTTGTTCTAGGCACCACTAAAATGCTTTATTGGTGGGATGTATTGTTTGATAAACAATCCCAGGCTTATGAGCCAACATCTTCTCCTCCATTAATTTTTGCCAAGCCATACAAAACTTCTAATGTTTTTGATGAAGAACAAGTTAGTTTAGATGACTTATATTTTTAGAGTCACTACAATTTGGATGATGAAACATAGGAGGGACAACCAACTTCACCGCCAATAGAACATATAGTTCCACCGCCAGTGCCACAAGTCGTTCAAACTGCGCCTGCACATCTAACACAACCTCAACCGTTATGGGTTTGCACAATTTGTGAAGAGGCTGGTGCATGGGTAAGGGATCCTCAAGATCCACACATGATTAGATTGGAACATCAGTTTGGTGTTGCACACTTGGCACAATTTGTAGTGAGTCAAGGTGTAGAGACTTATCATGAGACTCCTAAGCATCCTGAATGGCAGACAACTATGGTAGAAGAAATTATTTCTTTAAAAAAGAATAAAACCTAGGACTTGGTTCCACTTTTGAAATGAAGAAAAATAGTGAGGTGCAAGAGGGTGTACTACGCTAAGTTTGCAACAAAGGGGGTGTTTTGACAAGTACAAAGCTAGGCTTATAGCAAAAGTTTTTTCACATGTTGAAGGTGTTGATTATCATGAAATATTTGCTCCACTTGCCAAGATGAATTCCTTTAGGCTAGTACTCTCCTTGGCTGCATCACAGATATAGTAAGATCATTAGATGGACGTCAAAAGTGCCTTCTTGCATGGAGATTTGTAAGAAGAAATCTACATATCCCAACCTTCAGGGTCTGTCAGTAGCGAGAACTCCAATTATGTGTGTAGATTGAAAAAGTCCTTGTATGGCTTGAAATAGGGTCCTCGAGTGTTGTATGAAAAGATCGACATTTTAAAATCAACTGAGGTTTTACATGAGTCTTTTTGAGCCCATAGTCTACACCAAGAAAGTAGACAAGCAACTTCTGATTTTGGTCCCCTCTATGTTGATGACTTAATCATTATAAGGAGTTCCACCAAGAAAATTCATGATGTAAAAGCAAGGTTAATGAAGTACTTTGCGATGACTGACTTGGGCTTGTTACATGTTTTCCTTGGTCTTCATATTTCATAGTTCGAGAAATGATTTTTTTTAATCAATCCAAGTCTACTGAAGACAAACTTTGTCGCTTCAACATAAAAGACTGCAAGTCCACACTGACTCCTTTTCAATCTAGAGTCAAGCTTTCCGTCAAGTGTTCTCCTTCAGTTAATGGTACACTCTATAGGCAATTGGTGGGAAGTCTTCTATACTTGAATCATATGTTGGCAATTTGAGCAAGGAGATAGTTGACAGTTTGAATATCATGATCTAGAAAGCAGTTTGAGGACTGAAGAATTGTCATACCTGTCTAAGGCAGCATGGAATTGTCATTGATGTCAAAGGTTGATGTCATTGAGATTGAAAATGATCATGCATTAATGCCAAAGGTTGAGTTGAGCAGACTTATGTAGTAAATCGGGTTTGTAAAGTGCTCTTATAAAATAAGTAAAGCAGTCTCGAAACTCCGAACTAGTCTAATAAAGTTGGTCGGGTTTATGGAACGACTTTACTTCTTTCATGTTTTTAAGTAAAGCAAAGTCGAAAACCCGAAGTGGTCTAGAGGAGTTGTTCGGGGTTCTGAAGTGACTTTATTTGGTCGGGATTGTGGAATGACTTTACTTCTTTATGTTTTATAAGTCAAGCAATGTTAAGAACTCGAGTTGGTCTAAGAGGAGTTTATTGGGTTTCTAGGATAGCTTTACTTCCATTTTCATAAGCTAAGTAATGTGGTAAACCCGAAAGGGTCAAATGAAGAGGTGATCAGGGATTTGCAAGCACGTTACTTCTTTATGTTGATAAGCTAAGTAAATGTAAAAACCCGAAAGGGTCGAGACGAAGTAATCGGGATTTTGAAGAGGGACTGCTTCTCTCAAGTTGATAAGTCAAGTAATGTCAAAAACCCGAAAGGGTCTAGAAGAGGCAATCGGGATTTCTGGTTGGCTTTACTTCTCTTACGTACATAAGTCAAGAAGGATGGAAAACCCGAAATAGTCTTGAATAATTCCTTTGGAGGAATTCTTTCAGAAAAAGTGGTAAGGACAATTCTTTCATAAAAATTGTAAAGTCCTTTTCGAAAAATTGTCCCTTAACAAAAATCCAAAGGGTACATTCAAAAAGTCCGAAGGGCCTCTTTTGAACGTTCCGAAGGGCAAGTGGACCTTTTCAAAAAGTCCGAAGGGTATCTTTTGAACGTTTTGAAGGGCAAGTGGACATTTTCAAAAAGTCTGAAGGGTATCTTTTGAATGTTGCAAAGGGTAAGTGGACCTTTTCAAAAAGTCCAAAGGGTATCTTTTGAACGTTGCAAAGGGTATGTGGACACTTGCAGAAAAGCCAAAAGGTAGATTACAAAACATCCGAAGGGTTTGAGGACCATTGGAAGATTTCCAAAGGGCACTTCTGAATAGAAGCCAATGACGAATTCTTTTGCAGAAATTGGAGGACACTTCAAGATGAAATGCACCATTACAAAAGTTCCGAAGGATTAAAGCAAGGATAAAAGACGAGCAAGTCTACAAGGATCAATGTTGCAAGGAGCGTTACAAGAATGCCGAAGCAAATAAGATCACGCCAACATGCCGAAGTTTAATGACACAATAGAAAGGGTAAAGATCAAGCATATCAAGGACTATCGAAAGGAGTGGAAGCGAACCCATCATATAGAAAGCAACGAGATGCGAAAAGGGAAGAAAAGAAGCTCGATGGTTAATGACAAAGCAAGAATTAAAATACATGCTACTTCAAAAATCGATGGCTCATGCTTGATCGGTGCATTAGATCCAATGGTGCGAAGCAAAGCCAGATTGCCCTCTGAGTGCACGCACATTTGACAAGTGTCAAGAGGTCATAAGGAAAGATTCAACAAAAAAAAGAACGTGAACTTGGCGCGACGAAAGAAATAAAAAGCCCACATTTAATGTGTTCTAACTGTTTGTAAAGGAACAGGTAGAACTGGTGATGAACTCGATATATTTTCACGGAGCTCGAGATTAATCAATCTAATTGATCAAGGAAGCGGCACAGTTAAGAACAGTAGAAGTGCAGATGCCAAAGATAGTAAAGAAATTTGAACATTGTTGTTTGAAGCATGAATCGAGACATGAAGTCAAAGTCACATTGAATGCAGATCAGAATCTTGAACCGGTTAAGAGCAGTTGAAGTGTGAACACAAAGTGTCTTTTGCTACTATTGCTATAATAATTAGTGTTAACTCAAAAATTGTCAAGTGAGGACATATGCAAACAGCGTAAAAAGGCAAAGCAAATAAGGTGTGTCAAAATAGAAGATATCCAAACACAGAGAGAGAGGCAGAAAAGATGAGAAGGCACATAATTTGAAGGTGCAATTACAAACTAGACTTGTAACAGAGAAACTGAATAGGATCATTTTGAATCTCTTTTGTATTCTGAAGTTGTAGCTTCATATCTCTGATAGGTTGGTGCCATCAGAAAAATTGAGTTGGTGCTCAGTTAGGAAGTTGGTGCTTCTTTAGAGTGGGTGCTCTTGAATGTAACCAGTGAGGTTTCTCTGTGAGACAACGTTTCTGTGAGATTGGATCAAAACAGTAGATTCTAGCAACTTTTTTCACCGTGGTTTTTGCTTTTGAGTTTCCACGTAAAATTTTGGTGTTATCTTTGTGTGTGTATGATCTTTGTTTTTGTTCTTTACTTTGCATATACATTTTGTATGTTTTTTAAAAGTTTTAAGAACTAGGCTTTAGCTCATCTACTGATTCACCTCCCCTCTCAATAGATAGTTGTGTTCAACATAATACTCGACCTGATCTTTCTTTTGATGTGAACCTGGTGTCACGTTACTATCAATTCCCTTATGATAGCCATTGGCAAGCTGAAAAGCACATTCTATGGTATCTTTGTGGTACTACTAGTTATGGGATTGAGTATAAGTTAGGAGGAAAAGCCTCAATTGTTGGTTACACTTCCGCTGGCAAAATTGCAATTGTAGGTTACACAAGATAGTGATCGTGTAGGAGATCCAGAGGATCGCAAGTGGATTGTAGGATTCATCTATCATCTTGGGACAGGTCCCATGACTTGGTCTTTGTAAGAAACAAAACTACTATTACTTTGTCTACTACGGAAGTTGAGTATAGTGGAGTTGTCGCTGTTGATTGTGAGTTAGTTTGGATTCAGTGCATGCATTCTAAGTTCAGATTTTTGGAGACCCAACCCACAATGCTTTGGTGCTATAATTAGAGTGTCATCCTTATTTATCACAACCTAGTGGAGCATTAACACACCAAGTACATTGAGATTCATATGCATTTTGTCCAACAATTGATACAAGATAAGGTTGTTGATCTCAAGTATTGCCCGATAGATGATCGGGTTGCAAATATATTTACAAAGCCCTTGTTTAAGGCTCCATTCGTTTAGCTTAGGCAACTTTTAGGAGTGAAGGAAGGTGTTGTCAAGGGGGGATAGTTCAGTGATTTCTTCATCTTTCCCTTTATCAAAGTACATCTTAAGAGGTTTGTGTATTTAATAACGTATACATTTTTGTATAGTTTAAGATGCACTTATAATCTTCATTTGAAATATAATTCTTAGGTGAGCACAATTGGTGCACACTTATCCATAACCCGTTATTACAAAAGATTATAAATTTTAATTTATTTAATTGACTTGCTAATAATAGGTATGCCTGTTTGCTGTAATTTCGATGTTTGTTAGCTGTTAGTTTTCGTTGTCCTATTACAACCTTCTCTTTGCTTGGGTTTTTGCTTCACCTTGTTTTGATTGCAATCTTCTCTTGGTTTTCTTGTTATATCTGTAGCTCTCTTTTGTAAAAGGGTTTGGTTCATTTTGTAAACCCACTTTTACTCAATAATAATAATAATTATAAATAAGTCTTATCTCTAAGAAGACTTGTTCTACAAGTAACTACTCTGCAAAACCCTAACCCTAACCCTAGCCTCCTTTCCTATCTATATAAGAGCATAAAGGGCTAGTGGGTGAGGTACATCGTGGAAGAGAGTTACCATTGTTATATTGGCGATTTTAGTCCAGATCTATTAATCTAAAGAGGTAGTTGGGCCATAGTTATTAATCACTACATCTTTAGATTAATAGATCCAACCTAAATTTATAAATTAATAGTTGTAGCTTGAATTCACTAGTATAACAATGGTGATTCTCTTCCATGATGTATCTCTTCCACTAGCCCTCTATGTTCATATATATAAGAAAGGAGGCTAGGGTTAGGGTTTTGGTTTTATCGAGTAGTTACTTGTAGAACAAGTCTTCTTAGAGATAAGATTTACCTATTATTAGAATAAATGAATTAAGTAAATATTTAATTGCTAATCTTCTCTAATAGTGGGTTATGGATAATTGTGCACCAATTAGTGGTTATCCACGGATTATATTACAAATGCATCGTAAACCATTCAATACCCTATGTTTTTTATGCCCATGGGTGGAACAACCTTGTGTTGGGAGCCCAGTGGCTCACTACCTTATGAATGATTGAAATGAACTTCCAAGAGTTGTTTATGCATTTTCATTCAAAGGGTAGAAAATTCGAACTGCGTGGGTTGCATGCAAAGTCTCCACAGTTGGTGAGCTCTCATTAGATGCAAAAGATGCTTAACAAGGGCGTGAATGGGTTTGTGGCACAATTATTTTCATTAGAAGCACAACTTGAAGGTGCCTAAACTGCTAGATCTATTCACAATTATAGAAGGGCACTAAGTAGTTTTTGGGGATATGCCATAAGGATTCCCTCCAAAAAGAGATCATGATCATGCCATTCAACTAGTACTGGGAGCCAACCATCCAACATCAGACCTTATAGGGTACCTGTATGTGCAAAAGAGTGCGATCGAGAAGATGGTACAAGAGATGTTGGAAGCATGTAGTATTCATCATAGTTAAGAGTACTTATTCTTCTTTAGTGGTGATGGTGCCTAATAAGGATGACACTTGACACATATGTCCAGACTATAGAGAACTCAACAAGTACACACCATCAAAGGTAAGTTTCCTATTCCGATAATTGATGATTTATTAGATGAGCTACATGGAAGTATTTATTTTACAAAATGAGATCTTTGTTCAAGGTATCATCAAATCATAATCAAAGATGATGATATTTGTAAGACAACATTCAGAACACGAGGGCCACAAGGAATTTTTGGTGATGCCTTTTGGCCTCATAAATGCACCATCTATATTTCAAAGCTTGATGAACTTTATTTATAAGCCTTTTTTGATGAAGTTTGTCTTAGTGTTCTTTGATGATATCTTAATTTACAACAAAACATGGGAGGCACACTAGCAAGATGTAAATAAGGTTTTGGCAACTCTGGAACAACATCAATGTTATGCCAAGCCTTCCAAGTGTGCTTTTGGAGTCAAGGAGGTGGAATACTTGGGTCACGTTGTCTCTCATGAAGGTGTCAAGGTGGACCTTCACAAGATCAAGGCCATTGTAAAATGGAAAGTACCTAGAATTCTCAAGAACCTACAGGGCTTCATAAAGATTACGAGTTACCATTGCAAATTTGTAACAAATTATGGTAGCATAGTAGCATTGCTCACAACTTTATTGAAAGAGAATTCATTCCATTGGAATGACGCAACCACAAGAGCATTTGAGAAGCTTAAGGAGGCCATGTGCACCTCTCAAGCTTTAACCACCCTTGAATTTTCCAAAACCTTCATTTTTGAATGTGATGCTTCGGGGTATGGTATGGGTGAAGTACTAATGCAAGATGGATGATCCATTGCATTTGAGAGTCGCCAACTCAAAGGTAGGAATTTGTTGAAGCCCATTTATGAGAAGGAAATAATGGCTATCCTTCATGTGGTCAAACAATGGAGACCATATCTAATGGAAAGACACTTTGAGGTGAAGATAGATCATGACAGTCTGAATTACTTCTTAGAACAATGGTTATCATCTGAAGAAAAAACAAAAATGGGTTACAAAGATGTTGGGATATGACTTTGAGATCATCTACAAGAAAGGAGAGGAGGAGAATGTAGTGGCTGATGCACTATCTAGGAGGGATGAGTTCACAAAGGCACACTATGATATGGCATGTCTGTATTGCAAGCATATTGGGTGGATGAGGCACAATTAGAATGGAAGAATGACATAAATACACCATCTTATTTGAAAGCTCCAATAAAATTTGAGTATGTTAGAGAAATTTGTGTGGAAGGGGGACACACTTCATGGTATAAGGATAGGTTGTACCCATGCAAGAACTCAACCCTTAAATAGGGTTCTTGCGAAGCTCCATGCTTCTTCAAGAGGTGGGCACTCTGGCTTCTTGAAGACTTATCATAGAACCAAGTAGGATTTCTTAAGGGGCTAAAGGGGAATTCCAAAAAAATTGTGGCAAAATGCATGGTGTTAGCAAAACAAGGTTGAGACAATTAGGACCCCTGGTTTTCTGCAATGTCTATCTATTCCTAGCAAGTGGTGGGAAGAGGTTTCCATGGATTTCATCATAGGATTGCCCAAGTTTGAGGAAAAATGTCATCATGGTGGTTGTAGATAGTCTCACCAAATATGCCCATTTTTGTGCCTCGACATATCCGTTTGCAACAAGTACAATAGCAACAACTGTTATGGATATAGTTCAAAAGTTACATGGGACCCCAAATATAATAGCAAGTGATTGTGATCATATATTTACTTGTAAGTTTTGGACTAAGTTATTCATATGTTTGGGTACTCAGTTGGCTCATAGCTCATCATATCATCTCAATTTGATGGGCAAATCAAGGTGGTGAACAAGTGCTTGGAGTGCATCTTCGTTGATTTGCTTTGGATAAACAAGAGAGATAGGCTCAATGGTTCCCACTAGAAGAATAGTGATATGACACTTTTTACCTTACCTCATCCAAAATGTCTCTATTTTTGGCACTATAAGGGTACCACCCACCTTCCATCACCTCATCTTTGAGGGTCCAATCCAAGGTTCAAGGAGTCGAAGAACACATTCAACACTAGCAGGTTGTACTCTTTAGTCTTAAAGAGAACTTGGCAATGACACAAAATTGCATGAAGCAACAGGTTGATTCACACCATTGTGAACAACATTTTGAAGTCAAAGATTTGGTTTTTGTGCAATTACAGCAACAGAAACAAATGTCCTTGAAACAACATAAGAAGGATAACAAGATTTCACCTAAGATGAGCCTTATCAAGTGTTATAGAAGATTGACAATGTATCATACAAACTGGAGTTACCTCAGTCAATGAAAATACGTCCTCTCTTCCATGTTTGCTGCTTGAAGGTGGTCATTAGACAGAGTTTCAGCCTAGACAAAGTCACTACAGCTTGATTGGGGGGCATAATCATTTTGGACCCTGAGGAAATACTTTAGACATGGACTAAGAGGTTGAGGATGAGGGTGATTACAGAGTATTTGATTAAGTGAAAGACTTTGGCCACTAAAGATGCAACATGGGAGGATGTAGCATTCTTGTAGAAGCATCCATTGATTGTTAAAGTTGAGAAAAACGTTGGTTTGAAGAGGAGAGCCATACTATGCCCTTAACCTATCATGTGTATTGGGATATGTGTGGCTGACTTGGTCTAGCGTAACCTTTAATTAAGTTATATGATCATTTCTATAGCTTCATATTGGTAGTAGGGTCAGCTTATGGAGTCTACATACCATAAGTAGGGTATTTATAGGAGGCAATGATTAGTATTTGATCATAATGTTGCAATTTTATTCTTATTGTAAGGTTGTGGAAGTTGCCCTCACAAAGTGGCTTAGTTATGTACTTCGTTATTCTGCTCTTATTTCAATCATATTGTTATCTATTGTTGTGATTCTGTGTTAGTGGTATAATAATTTTATTACAGGAAGATTCTAGGCTCAGTTGTGGCAAACAAAACTTGTCAATAGACATTTTCAAAGGAGTTCCTGATGCTTTCAATCCACTTGGGTTGTGTTGTCCCGAAATGCCCCCCACCACCACCAAGTTCGGAAATGTTTCTGGTGTAAAAACACTTTGGAAACGTCTAGACATGTGCCAAAAACACCCTAGACTTTTCCGTCATGTGTACAGTTGTTTCTGGGCATTTGTGGGTGTTTCCATGGACAAAAAAATTAATCAAGCAAAATAAAAAATAAAAAAAGGTAAAAGCATAGTATACATTCTCGTCGATGACCAGAGGAGTTCTAACTAGAAAAGATATATATATATATATATATATATAAAAGCATAGTATACATTCTTGTCGATGACCAGAGGAGTTCTAACTAGAAAAGATATATATATATATATATATATATATATATATATATTCAGGATGTTTGAGAGTGGTTTCAGACCTATAGGAGCTATAATGCAAATTCTAGGTTTTAGGGGATCCTATCATATTTCAAACTTAGTCAGATTTTAGGGTTACAGGATTTCAGACTTAGCTATATTTCAGGGCTTCACGATTTCAAGGAGACATCATAGGAGGAACGCTGCATGAAGGGATGTAGGTATGATAAAATAGTATGAGAACATCTCTTGCAAGTACCAAGCGCTGATCCCACCCCGTTCTCGTTGCAACTTTTAAGGTGTGCACTTAGGAAGATTCGATGCACCAACGATCCGCTTCAAACTAGATGATTTATAGTTAGTAAATGATAAAGTTGAAAAATAGTGGGAGTGGCATTCATGATTTTGAGGACACTCTAGATGATTTTTTCTAGATTTGAATGTACATTTTGTCTTTGAAGTAATGAATGAATGAATACCATATATTTTTAAGTGTTTTTCTTTTATAGACTAAAAATGAGTAGTATTCATTGTTTATATGTATATACCTAAGGTGAAAGAGGACATACCAGGGTCCACCTCCTCACTCTCCAATTGCTTTGTTGTTTGGAAATGGAAACGGAAACGTTTCCGAAATGTAGATTTTCAAAAACCCTTGATTCGGAAATGTCATGGAAACATCTGTACAATATCTATACAACATAGCACTTGGAGAATGAGGTGGAACCTGATATGTCCTCTTTCATAGATATTGTACAGATGTTTCCATGACGTTTCCAAATCAAAGGTTTTTTGAAAATCCGTGTTTCAGAAACATTTCCGTTTCCATTTCCAAACAACATAGCACTTGGAGAATGGGGAGGTGGAACCTGATATGTCCTCTTTCACCTTAGGTATAAGTTTTTATTTTTTTGATATCTCTATCTTCATAGCAAGGTCTGGTTCTTAGGCTAATTCTCTTAGTTTTGGTCGTGGAATTGTCTCATTTTACAAACATTTCCTTTTTAAGTGCAGGTCAGTAAGGCTGTTGCCTTGACTCTCCCTTTTTCAAAATTCCTGCTTTGAAAATATAAAAAATCATTTCTGCAGAGGTAGAAACTAAAAATAGATGAAAAAATATAGAAAATCGTGAAGCTATGGGACAGAGCAATGAAAAAATTGCTAAACCCAGTGGTAGGAGTAATTGAATATTAGAAATAATGTTTGAATCATCCTGGAAATATTGCAAAAGGCCCTAGTAGTTTTGGTCGCAGATGGATTTCAACAAATTTGTACATTGTTGTCCTTCAAATTTTTGAAATCCAAATGGGAGAATCTTAATAGCGTTTTTGAGACCAGTATACGCCTTTTTGATTCCCATAGAAAACATTATCCATAAGATGCACAAGGAATCATATAGACTATAAAATATCTGGAAAAATTGTCTTCAGAAACATTCTGAAACTTTAAGCATTGTGCTATTCTCTGGTAAAATGTTCTACATTTGTATAAAATAATGCTGAAACTCCCTAGAAATGCGTTTTTATCAAGTATAATGGAAATAAGTAAGGCCTCAGAAGGCCTTCCCACAGCGATATGGCACAAGATACTGGAAAATTCTCCCAGGGAGGTCTAGAGAAAATGACTTTTAGGGTTAAAGTCACTTGATATTAGGGGATCTTAAGTTTTTTCAGTGTTTTAGATATGATAAAACTTCTACAAGTGACCACAAGATGACCCGATCTGTAAACAAATAATATTTCAGTTTTAGAGGAATGAATTAGGTTGGGATAAAATGTTCTTGTCTTTCCAGAGATGTATGATTTAGAAATCATGTAAATGTTTGTCCAAAGTACATCGGTTATTGTAATGTCTCCCTTTTTGAGCTAGTCCTTGGGATGAGGTCCTTAGCTTGAGTGTTCCCTAGGGCTAAGGATTTAAAGGCAAAAAAAGGGGAACATTAGTAAGCTGCAAGGTTATGTTGATAAAACACTTTATTATCTAATTTTGGGGCCTTTTTAAGGGCCATTCTAAAAGCGTTTTTATAAGGAAGCTTGTTATATATCTTTTTATTAAAAGCAAAAGTAACTCTCCCTCTCTATTTTGGGCACCACAATTGGAGAAAGAATATAAAAAGGAAGAGAGGCTTTTTCGAAAAGAGCATGTTGAATATTGAATTGGAAAATTGAATCAAGTAGGTCAAGCTTGGTTTCCACCTCTTGAGGATGAAAACCTTCAAGAAGTGTCATAGGGTTGGGGACGAAAACTTTCGTTCCTTCTACTTGGGAAACTCTATTCAAGGGTTGTGAGCTTCAAATTGCATGTGTTCATGCGAGTGGATCTATAAGGATGTTTCTAAACACCACCTTCATTAAGGAAATATTGCAACTTCTTTCAAAAATAGGGTTTGGTAATGTTACAGGTTTGAAGAGGAGCGAATCATTTTGGGAGCTTATTCGTGTTGCGGAGGACCTTCCCAAGGGGTGGCGACTTGTTTAGGGAGCTAAGTGAACTACTTGGAGGGGTCATTGGATGCCAAAGAAGGTTGCACATTATTTTATTGAATTTTTCAGCTAAAACTTGATTGGAGAGCAAATTTTGAGGGTTTGACGCTGATTGGAAGTGCTTTGCGGTGTATAAAATGTTGTTAATATTTATACCAATTTTCGAGCTTGGGAGACTTGCCATAGGGGTCCTTTGGAGGCTATTCGGAAGGATTTTGGGTGAGTAAAATATTCTAAATTTTATTCCTTATTTTTTTGAGGTAGGGCGAAACAGTTGGGAGGAGAATTGAGCATGTTTGGAGGGTTTTTAGACTTTGTTTGGCAAAGTACAAGTTCTTTATTTTTTTTAATTTTTGTGGCAAATTATTATAAGGGTTTGAAGGAAATTGGAAGGGAAAGACTAGGGTTTCATTCTAAAAATTCTGCCATTATTTTATGAGTGAGGCGATTCACTTGTGGAGTATTTTCTGTGGTTTATAGGGTGCTTTTAGGCTCTAAAAGGTGGACAAATAATATTATAATTATTTGTAAATTTTTGGCATATTTTTCGAGGTCCTTTGACATCATTTTGTGAGTGAATCCAAGGGAAAATTCTGATTTGTTTCACACAGTAATTTCTACAAATGGGCGACTCGCCTTGAAGGGTTTTTGGAAGCTTTGGAGGGCTAACATTGGAAATATTTCTATAATTTATTATTATTTTTGGTGAGTTTTGGAAGGGTTTGAGGGCTGAATTAACAAGGGAAACACAGCTGTACTTTCAGGTGAAAAATCAGAATATTGCAAGGTATTTTCCCAAAGTACATCCACTCTTTTTCACACATGTATTTATTACAGCAGCAAATTCAGAGTTTATGTATGACATTTTATGGATTTAAGGTGAAAATTCAGTGGATATGTGCTTCAATAGTTGTGGAATTAATTGTGCAACATTGACTCCTAGAGTTTGTTTATGTTTGGGGTGTTTTGAGCATTTAGATATCAACTAGGGTTTGCTAATTTAAATTTTTCAGAATTCAGTTGTGTGGAGTGATTAAGGGTTTTGTTGGGAGACCCTCTTTTTTCATCATTGTCCCAATTTGGGGACATTACAGTTATGTAAATGTTTGTCCATTTTCTATGTTGTATATACAGTCTCTAGTAATCAGTCAATTCAATCCCAAGTTGTTATTAGTTTTGACAAATATTTTTCATTTTGCTAATCCCAAAATTCTTGAAGGCGGCTTATACCTGTTTAATAAAATTTGAAATTATGCTGGTTGTGCAATAGAGTTGGTTTTGATTTACTTTTTTTCTAGTCCCATGGATTAGTAAGGAATTGGATGTTGTCACAAAGAGAGTTTGTTTTTTTCAAATGGAAATGAGAAACTTCCTATGGTTCTTGCAGAGATAAAGAACTGGCAGCTGTTAAAATTAATGCAGCTGATGTGGACATAATTGCAAATGAGCTTGAGGTTTGATCTGTAACTTTACATGCATGGGGTTTTTCTATCATTGTTAGGGGCTTCATGGAATTTGTCTTACTAATCATGTACAATAAGTTAGGATTTTGCATTAAGCTGTGATTTGTGGGTCCAGATGGACAAGAAAGTAGCAGAAACAAAACTCAGGGAGCATAAGGGTGATGCTATTGCAGCTATACGGTCTTTGCTTGATTGATAATCTGGTACATGATCTTTGAATTTAGGTTGCGGGCTTGATAGTTCCAGTCCTTTTCTGTCCCACTTGCTGTCAATTATTAGTTTTCTTCTGAACCTGCAAATTCTGTGCAGTGACTCACAGAGTAACTATTTTGGTATGATGCAGGTGTATTAGAGTGGTGGTTGATTTCATAGAGCAGTTCATCTTGGCACTATGAGATTCTGCTTGGTTTACTATGCATGTTAGACGAAAAATTGGCACTGGCTTGATATATTGTTGCTTGCATATAGAAGGCATTGACATTGGTTTTTACCGCACTCTACTAGGCTTGGGCATTGTTCAGAGATTTTAATTTATGTATATGATGATCCAGATCTGTTTCTGGAGACAATCCTATATACTGTTTTTAGGAAGATATTTGGAAAGCTAAATTTTTTATCAGTTAAGAGGAGAATATTAACGACAATAACAAAAGGTATGGCAATTGGGTTATTTTGAGTGATGCATGCATCCATGCAATTTAGGAAAAATCTATCATAAACTAATGGAAAAAATCTATCATAAATATGGAAATTGTCTAGATTTTCATTGAGCACAGAAAGCCAAAGTTTTTATTCTTGACATATATGATTGATAAAACAAGTATTCTGATGTAATATGGATTCTGAATTATTCAAAGCCAATGACGAGGCACATGGAAAATAAAAAATTAGATTGATTGAAGAAAAATAGTTACTGCAACAAAGAATGCTTGAGACCTTGATTTCTAGACTATGGATCAATGACATCACTTATAATGCTATCAAATCACAGCCTACGTCCCTAATACAAGCTTCTCTTGAATACCACGACTGCTTTTGATTCTTGACCTACACATCTTCTAGACTAGTTTCTCATGAATACGACTGCCCACTTTTGACAATCTGATTAACACTACCATATTGCTGCATACTTTCAACATACAAAACATCATTTCATACCGTTAACCTATGCATCCTCCAATTGTGTATCACATTTTTTAATTGTTTTTGTATGGAATTTAATAGCTTCATGGTTGAATTGTTCAATTTTAACGTTGATATAAAGGTATACAATTTGTATTTAGACTGATATAGTTTATCCCTTTATACGACTTAAACTTGCATTGCATACCAGAATGTTAAACCTGAATAATTAGAAATGTTTCTGAGTGACGATGAGCTTAGCCATGTTTGATCTAAAAAATGCATATGGTATATGTCAAGGGTAGCTTATGTGTTTCACATGGGTGGCTGAATTTATTTTTATGCTTCATGACTGGTGGTGTATGTGCATATTTGGGTTGGGATCACTGAGATGACTGCTTTGTTGACCTATTTGGGCAATTTTGCTCTTCCATTAATTTAATTTTGCAACGTAGAGTGTGAGAGATATATTTCATTGACTGCGATGATAGAGCACATAAATGTCCCTTTCTTTTATTAGAACACCATTATTAATGGACGGCAAATCAACCACATTTAATTACCCTTCCTATATACTATGTAAGCACCAAGCCCCATACAAAATTAAAAATACTCCTCACTAACTCACAAATCAAAGTATACAATTGCTCCATTTCTTTGCACCATGCCCCACACAAAATTAAAATTACGCCACACTAGCTTAAATCAAAGTATACAATTGCTCCAACTCTTACCACCAAGCCCCACACAAAATTAAAATTACTCCCCACTAGCTCACAAGTCAAAGTATACAATTGCTCCAACTCTTCCCCTCCCCTCAATGTGTTCTCAAGGCATTCTCATAAGGTCTGCCTTAAAGTGCACACGCACAAGTTTTTGTTCCTTATCAACATTTCTGTTTGTTTATGAATACTGAATGTCTGGTTCTATCAATAGATTCTCAACATTGTAAAAAGGCTATTTGGCATCTCATCAAGTCCTTGTAGTTGTATCTCATGAGTGAAGTCTTGACCTTTGACTTTGTTTATCAAGTTTGTATATGTCAATCATTTTCTAAGTCTTTAACACTCATTCAAGAGTTAAAAGGTTTTGGATTGATTCCTGACCACCAAATACCAAGTTGGGAGGTGTCATTTATCTTTATCTGCATCAGGGATTCAAGCCTTGTAGTTGATCAAAGACTTTAGGAATGCCTAACTCTATCGATAGGGTTTCAAGATGTGGTGTTATCAACCAGAGCACAAACTTTGGTACTCTCAAGTATTTTATTAGTTTTTCCAAGTTGCTTGAAGTTCCTCTACACTTCTTTCCTTTGCATGCACATTGTTTGATTTGTGTCTTTGCATACTTTGTTCTTGATATATTTTTTTGTGAAATCTTCAACCCTTGCGCAAGGAATTTATGTGTCATAAAATTAAAAGGAATTTTTGTTGATGGTAGGACATGGAGTCTATTAAAGAAGATATTTCCATGCCCAAGCTTATTATGCATTCATTAGTATTTTTATCATATAATATTTTTTCATGAACATGAAGTGAGAGATTACTCAAAAATCTACAATCATATACTCACAATGTAGACATATTATGTAAGTTAGCGACCTAAGCACTTGTCTGAGGCACACCAAGAGAACACTGAGAACCCCATTGTGACAAGAAAATATAAAGATAATTAGTGCATAAATAAATTATACACATCCTAGCTTAAGCTACAACTCAAAATAACTTTAATTACTCAACACTCAGAACACATTGATTGAACATCATTTCCATTACTCATACATCTTTACATTAGTATACACACAAACTAATGAATGTACACCAATAATCATTCATTCTACAAACCATTCACATATACAAAAGTATCACCAAGGCACGACCTAACTTTCAAACTTGAGGCTTGCTCTTCAAAAGATCTTGCATTGGCTCTATTTATAAAATGTCCAACATTTTTCAGTGGCCAAAATGAGAGGTTGAAGGGTTTATTTATAAGTTTCTAGGACCCCCTCGCCCTCTACTAATGGTCGCTCAACCAGTTCAACTTGTCCAAGTTTTATCCTTGTTATCACCATATCCTTTGCTTCATCAATATATTTTGATTGACTTGGATTGATCCCTTGCCATCCGCACTTTCTATGTCTTGATGCTTGAAATCTATCGCGCCTCACCATCTTTGACTCTTTTTGTGTTTCTTCTTAGTTTTGTTTCTTTTCCATCTATGTATCTTTCTCCCTCGGATCATACCTTACAAATCTACTTCTGTCTTCTTCTCTCAACAACTGTTATTTTGTGCACCTTGTATGAAATAAAGTTTCTTGCACATGCATTCTTTTTGAGTTTGTTATGCACACTTGTAGAATACTATGTGATTATGCATGTCTCACCCACACATGATTATACTTACATTTATTCATTAGTTAATGTTGTGTAGAATTTGGGGTCAACAACACGTATCATATAACATTTTCTCAAAACTCTATAATCACATGCTCATCTTCACAAGGTAGATAGAGAATGGTCACCTATATAGGCAAGTGAAGAAATCTTATAGGTGAATGTAAGTCTCCTAAAATGACACCTCACATAGTATATATAAAAGTGAGGAGAATATTTTAAAAAGAGAGGCAAAAGAAGAGAATATTCTTATTTGAAATTATGAAATTATCTATGATAACATATAACAATGTATAACACTTTATATAACATGTACATTAGAGTGAGGACACAAGAAAAATGAGTTATAAATGAGAGGAATAAAAGAACAATGATAATTCCCATGTACATATTGTTATGTTCACATTTAAATAGTATGACACCAAACTAATCCTAAATACAGAAATTAAACATTATTTTTAATTCTCCTAAATATTTATTTGATTTTTTTTAATATTTAGAAGTGTTTCAAACTTGTACAGAGTCTTTTTACAACAAGGGTAATCTTAAAAATTTCAGTTGGAATATTGACCAACTCCTTTGGATTGATTTATAGTGTTCTCAATTGAAATAATGATTCACCTCCACAAGCATAGTTTTACAATGGAACATAGATTTTTATGACATTATAATATTTGATACAAGGGTAGCCTTGGTCGTTCAATTGATCCTTGATGTTGAGGACCATTTTTAAGTTGCAAACACTTGGGGTTTCTCCATTTTGGATAAAAGTGGAAAAAACATTTGACATTTCTTCATCCAACTCAAAGCTTATTAGTTGAAGACAATTTTTTTCAGGTGAATATTAAAATTCACACTTCGAGAGAAAGAGCAACCCACCTTTCTTCACACTGTAAACATGTAAAGGACTATTGTCCAACAATGTTTTGAAGTTGGAGGCTATATAATTGAAGTAGAAGTGCGTTTCACCAAGTTGAAAGAAGAGTGAAGAAGAGATGCTTTTCCCGTTTTGCATGTTGAAATTTGCGAGAGCTGAATCTGGGGTGAGTTCGGAAGGGATGGTTATCCTTTTTCCTTGTGAGAGAAAACTTGGAAATACAAGTTTAGGGGGGAAGGCATGTCTTGGCATATGAAAATCCAAAAGATCTATCAATGCAAAAGTGATTGGAGAAGGGGTCACAATCCCTTCTTGACGCACAAAACTTAGAAAAATGCAATCAAAGGAATGATGGTTGGAAAACGGACAACCAACCATTCTTAGAGCATGGAGGCAAAGATGGTTTTCTCCCATGCAAGGAAATTGGAAATGTAAATTCAAAATAGCGCTGGTTAGAGAAGGGACAAACACCCCTTTCAAGACACCAAAATTTGGAGTTTCTAGAACATGAAATAAATTTTTATAGGTTGATTTCTAGTTCTCGAGGCATACAACATATGATCTGATCACATTTGGACATGTGATATGGATTTAGGCTTGGAATGTAGCCAGGTTAATCTAGCTTGACATTCCAACTCAACATTTGAGATCATGTAACTAGAAGGTGAATTGTTTCGTCTTCCCTATAGTTGCTCTTTTCTTTAATAACATATGCGAAAATTGTAAATAAATATTCAATCGAAGTTAGAATTGGGGTCTTTATATTTCTTGATTTTTGGCGAATTTTGGAACTAGCTAGTGAAGCTAGATACAAAGGAGAATATTGTAAGAAAGTGTGTAACTTGCAAGAAATATGCTTGTCTTTGAGACTAAGAAACTAACGAAGAATATTACATTTTACATTATGTGTTTTGGGTTTATACTTCCTAAGTTTTGTTGTGCACTTTGCATGGATGAATGATAGTTGTTCATTTGATCCTTAATCACACCATTTTTGGTACCAAAGTTTAATTTTGAAGATAACTATAGGATAGCTCAAAGATGAGTTGTGGGTAACAAAGGAACATAAGGAGGAGAAAACTACCCTAAGAAGATGGAGATATATGGAAGAAAGAGTTATCCCAATGGAGTAAAAGTAGGAATTAGTGATGAAATTTAGGATGAAATTTTTGAAGCTCATGAAAATGGAGCATAACAAGAGCTTGGAATTGAAGAGAGAATTATCAACACCAATGCTAGATTGGGAGGTAACCCCAATATTGAAACTTCAACTTAATCTTGAAATTTTAATCCTAAAGAGTTGATTTATTTGATTACAATGTTAGAGAAATTTGTGAGTGAGAAAATTGAAGATCCCACAAGAGTTAATTTTCCATGCATGAAGTTCAATGTTTATGCATAAATGTAATGGGATCATTTCTAGATGGAAAGGTTGAGGAGGAAAGAAAAGATGAAGATGGGATGTGATGGTGTCAAGGATTAGGAGACATGTATTATGCTAAACTCACCACCATTTCTTGTTTTAATTTTTTTTAAATCTAAAATAAGAACCAAGTAGAGTACTGATCCATGTGGAGGAGTGTTGGAGTGCCAAATGAGACAACTAGCATGTTGGAGTCATACCTTTGCAATTATAGTTCAAAATGACCTAATTTGAAAGGAATTAGAAAGATAAGATCGAGTAAAACATGATGAAAGGATGCCAAATTTTTTTGGCAAAGTGTGACCCCAAGAAATTCAGTTTTGAATGCTCGTAAATCATCAATTATGAAATGATCTAGATGTAAGTGTTTTAGATTATGGAAAAAACAGGTTTTGAAGGGGCCCCGAAACCCTAGTACAAGGAAAGAAAGAAAGATCATCCAAAACCACAGGCAAAGCCTAAAAACTACAACAAGGAAGTAGCAAAAACAGGTTTTTAATGGACCTGAAACCACCAGAAAGACTACTGGTCAAAACCCAGATTTAACAGAGATCTGGTTACACCAAAGGCAAAGGATTAAACAAAGAACAGGGCCAGTTTCATAACCAGCAAGAGTAACCAGATTATTCATCCAGTTCCAATATCATTTTCATAGTTTCTTTTCCTTTCATAACAGTATCCTGGGTAGTGGTTGCTGCCAGCATGGCTCCTTTTTGAGTAACCATCTTTCTTAAACTTTGTCTCGTCCGTTTGCTGGGTCCCTCCAAGGCTTTGGTCTCCTCATTGGCTCTTTTACCAATATTGACAGCAACAGCACAAATATTGGACGTAACTTCCTCCATTTTTGTTCTGTTGTCCTTAATAAGTTCTCGGAGGTTATTCTCATAGGCTTTGAGCTTGACTGGGATCTCTCTTATCTGATTTTTCATATTGTTAATTTTGTTCCATACAGCTTTCAGGATATCTTCCATAGTTTCCATTTTTCTTTTGATATCCATAATCTCCGTACAGGTCCAAGAATCAAATTGGGAAGATGCCTCTGCTTTGCAGTTAACCCAAGTCATTGGTGTGTGTGTTTCATCATTCTGTTTTTTCCCTCTCCATTCCTCAGAATTTTTATTGGGACTGTTCCTGGCTTCTTCAAAAATATCCTCTCGACCCTTTTGTTCCCGCTCTTTAATTTTTGTTTGAATTTCCATATCCATATCCATATCTTGAATATCATCCTGACCTGTAGTTTCCTTTTCGTTCTTTGAAGCTGGGTCCTCAACAGGGCCATCCTGGACAAATTCATCTTCTGACACTTTCTGATTTTCCTCCATATCTTCAGTTCTGTTTGCAGAATCCTCCTCTGTGTTAGCATCATCTTTTTCATTCTTCTCAGGATCTTTTTCATCCTCATTAGAGTTTGTATCCCAACTTTCAGTTCCTTCTTCTTCCTCCAAGTTTTCCTCCCTGGGTTTTTCAATTCTCTCCCGTTCCGTATCTTCTTCTACATACTGCTTTTTAGCACTAGAGAGCTTGATTTTGCCTTTCCCGTTTACACTTTCACTATTTCTGTTCCCTAACTCCTTGTTTTTCCCCTGTTTAGGGTGCTTTACCATTGCATTATTCTTGCAATAGCCTTCGATTAGCAGAATAAGGCCTTCATGTAGGATAGGGCGCGTTTCCTTTTTCCTATGAGCATATAAACTTTGGACCAAGGAGAAGCGAAGATAAAAGGGAAAAGACAAACTTACCTTGTGCCTGAAATGGTTAAGGAAGACAAAGTGGAATTTGTGCACTCGCTTACTTCTTCCGTCTAGGATGAAATACTCCCTTATGCAGCTTAAGACATCCCTCCATATCCCTTTAATCTGATCCAATTCATAGAAATCCCCGTTCTTGACCAGCTTCTGCTCTTCCTCATCCGTTTTGGGGAACTTACAAAAGGCCTCATTCAAAATGCTTGTCTGCTTGGAGAATTTAAGTCCATCCGTAGGCAGCCCTGTGACCTCAGCTATAAAATCCTCTGTTAAGTTCACTGTGATACCATGCAGGGTGACCCTTTCATCAGTCCAATTTTTGAAAAAAGCCGTAGTGATATGCGGTTTTGACCCATGGAGTCTTTCCATATAGCTCGCAACTTTTTCTTTCTGCAGAATTCTCCAGACTTCTTGTTTCTCTTTCCATTCATCACAACTCTTGGGTTCCTGTTTTCGGGGTTCTCCCTTCCTTTCGCGTGCCATTCTCATTTTCTTTGAAACCCAATTGCTATGGTCTTTACAATGATCCCACTTGCTGCCAAATTGATTGGAAAGTCGGCTTTGTTTGTGCTTATTCAGGATCCGCTTCTCTCTCTTGAGGGCCTTCCTCTTTAATGATTGTTGTCCTTTCCCCGCGCTGCCACTCCTACTCATTATATTTCTATTACACTCCAATCTTTCCTTCCTTTGCATGGGTTGCATCATGAAGAATGAGCGCCCTCAAATCCACGTTCTTTTCAAATGTTTCATGCCACCTCACTGTTTGACCTACCCGGACTGCACAATTAGCTAGCCAATCTGCAACACCATTGGCTTCACGAAAGGTGTGGGTTATAATCACTTCTTCAAATTTTTTTATTAATGTTTTCATCTCCATTACCTTATCCTCTATGGTCCAAGACACAGTATTTATATTGTTAAGAATATTTATAATATTCAATGAGTCCCCTTCAAGCCACAATTTGGGATATCCCGAGTCCACAGCTATTTTGAGAGTCTGAAGGGCAGCTATAGCTTCGGCAATGTGGCAATTCGATTTACCAATGGGGATTGCAACATCATCAATTACCTTTCCCATATGGTTTCTCAAAACTCCACCACAACCTGCATTCCCCGGGTTCCCTTTGGCAGCACCATCAAAGTTTCCTTTAATCCATCCTTGAGGGGGAACATTCCAAGTAACTCCTGATCTGGGATTATCAGGTTTACCAATAGGATTATCCGTCCTCAAGGGATTATCCACTTGGAAAGTTGAGCTTGGATTCTTTTGAGATAAAAAATTCTCCTTTAAAGCTCTAATGATGTTCTATCCTACCACCCATCCAGAAAGTTCTTTATTTCTAAAGATTCGGTTATTTCTTTCCTTCCATATTCCCCACCAAATATGGGGAAGAGTAAGTTTCCATAAAAAAAGAACTTCGGGATTCTTTGAGGGGCAGTACCAGCTTTTGAGAGATAATTCCACATTTTTGTGGTGAGTCCATGTTATACCCCACAAATTGAGAATCTCCTTCCAAACTAGCTGAGTGAAGGAACAATTCATGAACAGATGATCTCTATCTTCAAGGTCTTTTTTACAAAGAATACACCTGTTTACAATATTAATTCCGTGTTTCTGTAAATTATCCAAAGTTAATATTTTGTTTTGGAGAAGGGTCCAAAAAAAGAATTTGATTTTAGGGATGAGCCCCTTAATCCAGGCTCTCGTCCATAACGGTTTGCTACCATTTCCCTTAGAAGTGAAAATGGAAGAAACTTTAAACTGTCCACTTGGCTCATTGTGCCAAACAATTTTATCTTCATGGTTAGAATATAGAGATATAGCATTTAGGGATAATTGAATATCCTTGAGATCTTGATCATATTCAGTGAGGTTTACCCAAGAGTTGTTTTGCCAGTATTGGTTAACCGTTATTCCCACTCTTTGCTTGCATCTATCTATAACATCTTTATCTTGGATTTCTTCCTGTGACGGTTTTCCTCTTAACCAAATATCTTTCCAGAACTTCACCTTTTTACCATTACCAACTTTCCATGAGCTTCCTTCTTCTAAAACATGTTTTGTTCCCTAGACTGCCCCCCAAATGGCAGAAGGATGAGAAATGTCCGGTGTAGTAAAGAATTCATGGAGTGACTTTGCCTTGAATAAGTATTTGTGCTTCCATATTTTACTCCATTCTTTATTTTCCTAATAAACCCTCCACCCCTGTTTAGCTAAGAGGGCTGTGTTCATACTTCTAATTTTCCTTATACCAAGTCCACCATCCCTGACAGGTTTACAAATGTTATCCCATGCTATAAGAGGCATTCTCCTTATCTCGATGTAAGTGTTACTTGCAAAATCAAATTTTATTTATTTGCTAAATCGGTTTGTCCTTATGGTCCAAGACCAATGGTGTCTTAGATTCCCTAGGCAAAACACTTCATTTTCTCCTTTGCGTCTCTTCATGTCTTGATGTATATATGGAGGTGCTTCATCTGAATGGGGGTCTTCATTGTTTCGTAGCACGACATCTCTGTGTGGAGATTGTTACCATTGTACACAACTATGTTCTATCACTAAAGTTCATGCTTACATTACAATTTCGTTATTTTTACATGTCTTTATGTGGTTCCCTAGTCGGCTTCATTCTATCTTTGGGTATGATCTTGCTATAACACATTAGACTTAGTTGTTTAGTATGTTGTCCACTGAATTTCTCCTAAAATTAGAACTAGTAACAATTTATTCAATTATTGTATTTTCTATTTAATGAGCCCAAATTATATGAAATGAGGTCTTTAATTAAGTGACCATTTAGATTATCTTGCTGGTTCAAACAATCTTAGATTTCAAAAAAATATGAAGTATGAAATCCTTTTTAACTATTTCATAATGAGTCCCTCAAGTAGAGTATCTTGATAATGGACTAATTTTCCCAAGCTTTTCAACATGTAGTGTTGCCCACATAATATACAACTTCAACAAATATTTTGGGGACCAAACACCTTTCAAGATACAATAAAATTGGTTATCCTCTTTTTAAAGTAAATGTTAATGTAGATGCGTTAGGGAAGTGGCTTAGACAATTGGAATTACATTTCATGATCAATAATTTTTTTATGATGAAAACATAACGTTTGCACTTTTAAAAGTTTCTTCCCATGTCAAAAAAGGGTGTCAATCATACTTTATTCAAAATAACCATAATGAGAATAAAAAAGGGGATGAATTAACACTCAAGCATTAGGATACTTGGGCAAATGTTTATAAAGTTCAACAAGAAAGAATACTAACTTGTAAATTGTAAAAAATAACGATGATCAATACAAATGGTGATTATACCAATGTCTTCCATGCCATGTTTGTAAAGGTTGGCACATATGATAGTTGAAAAATAATACCTTCAGTCTGTTGGTGGCTTACGTCTGTACATCAAAGAATAAATTGAGTTCTTACAGGGTAGGCCATAAATAAATGATTCCCTCTAAGATGAAATCAATTTGAATGAAAGATTCATCCATCAAATTCTTTTTTAAAAGTGGTGCAACATCACCACTCAAAAGAAGAATACTTGTGCTACACAAATCATCCATGGTTTAGCATTCATTGATTAAGGCATCCGATAATCATCACTAGGTCAGCCCCTATATTTTATTTAATATGATTGGCGGGCAATGTTAAAATAGCCTCCATGAATGAGAAACAAATAGATCAAAAGAGTGATTTAAATAATGTTGACTTGACTTAGATGAAGAAAATGCTCTTGCATGTCCCTCTCATTTTGTTGTGACTTAATATTTTTGGTAATATCGTTATATTAGAGTGTTATGTGATTCCCCCTCATGCCCTAATATATGCTAATAAATGAAATTTATTAATTTATAATGGTATTAATGCCCATGAAAAGTTAAAATTTATTCAACGCATTCCAAAAATACAATGTAAAGTAAGGAATAGGGAGTGGGAGTGCAAGTGCAACTGTAGCAAACCCAAAAATTAAAAAAGGACATGCAATCAAGAAAATATGTGAAAAAATCACAGTCTTTAATGTCTCACAAATCTCACCATATCTACAAGATTGCCACGAGCTCGCTTCATAATCAATATTGAAGAAAATTTAAGGTGAATAACATAAGCAATCCTTCATGTAAAGATCAAACATCTTTCAAAATAAAAGCTCTAAGCATCTTTGATCCCTGTAAGCCATGATGGTTTGGAGAGTGTTCTAAGAGTCTTTGAAGAGGAAAAAGAATCACCACCTAATCTCATAGTAAGGAGAACATCTAAATATAAAATGATCTTCAATTTTAGTTTATATAGAACAAATTTGACAAATACGATGTACATGAGGAATATGGTGAGCTATCTCTATGTGGACGTGGTGTGAAAAAACTCTGAATCGTGCTAATGAAACTCTAGTATAATTTGAAGGTTGGATGAACCCATCCTCAAAGTGAAGATATGTATTGTTATAATGTTGAAGCTTTGAGGAGAGATTCCCAAGGCTTTCAACATTTGGACTGAAGGTAGGCTCTATAGATCTCATATTTAATATCCCTATTTATATCTCTTTTAGATACATCTAGTGCATCAATTCATAAATTATGCGAAGGGAGTATGTATATGTCAATATATACAAGGCCTAGTAGAGTGGAAGCCTTGGCATACAAACTAAAGTTGATCCCACATTGTACAAGTTGCATAGAGAATTTGAATTCTTGAGATGAAGACCAAAATAAATCAACCAAAGAGATGGATATTTGTCTAAGCTTGTATATCAACATACTCGCCACTTGAAATATCACAACAATAATGGGAAGAGTTTTACTAAATTTATCGAGAATGATGTGAAATTTCCAATTCCAAGTTATGAATGCTTCACCTTTCACATTAAGTGTGCTATTGTGTTGATAATTTGTTAAGTTATTTACGCCTTTTGCTATGTAGCATATTTAATGCTATTTCTTGTAGTTAATAAAGGTATCTCGAATATACCTTAGTAATTGGTGGATATTACATAGAGCCTATACATAATAACTAACACTGCCTCCCATACATAATCAATAAAATTTGGGATGCATTGCTTTATGGTCTGGCACCCCTAGATGTTGGTGATAATTTTCCTAAGAAACACTACATGTGGAAGCACCACAATATCTATGATTCAAGGCATTGGTGTGTTCTCAACACTTTGGGAGACCAAATATATAGAATATGAATGGTGTCTCATGTTACCAAATTATTTTTAAGCATTGCTAAAGAGTGCATAAAGGTGAATGGTAAAACCAAAAAATATTGTTGTATTGGGCCTAGAAATGGCTGTCTACATATAACATGCCTCTAAACAGGTAAAAGGTTGATTACCATTCTACATTGAACACACAAGAATGTTTTTATAAAATGCCATCTTTAACTATAAGCTGGGGATGTGTGCAAGGCAGTTTTGAATGTATATATCAAAAGGGGCCTAAAAAAATAATCTTTGATGAGAGAAAAGGAATGGAGGACCTTACTAGATTCAAGGTGTCACTAGACAATAAAGCAAAGGCTATGGTAATTAGGTAAAGGCCGTAATAAAATTAAGGGTTGTAATAGTAATAATGTAAAGATAACAATAAATATGTACTACAATATCAAATAAATGGAACAAAAAATATTCATAAATTGACCATGCAATACTTACCTTGTGTCAACTTATTGGCACATTAATCTTCCCTGGATTTGAGCACTTTGTGTGAGATGGTTATAGGCGAAGTTAATATGGATAGAAGAAATCCTAAGTAGACCATAGTTGGGGACTACAAATACTTGGTATACCTTGCCTGCATAGGTCTTATTTTTGAATCTCCAAGGCCATTTGCAACATATCTTCCTTTGGTTAAGCTCCTTAGCCCTAATTTTGGTTCTTACCCCTAAGGGGATTTGTGTGTGCAAGCAAATCATATGTTTCTTGTTGATACATGACTAAACAAAACCCATAAATAGGGTACATATCCCTAAAATAAAATTTTAGTTTTACCTAACGTCATCAGACCAGTCGAAGACGTTGAAATAAATACAATATAATTGGCCCAACCAATTACATTAGTCAAAATATGAGTGCTAAGGGGATGTCATCAGTCGAGCTAATGATGTTGGTTGTGAGAAGGAAAAATAAGAAGGGGATTAGAGGAAGGAGTAGTCTAGACAAAGGATGCCAAATTTGATGATATGAAACATCCATGACAAATATCTCATGAAGTGCTTGAAGCTGGTCCACACTGATCCCAAATGTATCCTTATGTATACATTTAGGGAGATTAATGCACCAAAAATCCATAGGAAAAAGAGTGCCAATAAAGGTTATTTAATGAACATGCATATTTCTACCCTTGAAGCTCATTTCTTATCAAAATCATGTAGTGAGTGATGATGCTTCATGAAAAAAAATATCTACCAAAAATAAAATAAAATAACTATATCTAAATAATTTAGATGATAAAAATGAAATATATGTACCTTGAACTACCTTTTTTATGAATGGATGCACATGTATTGGTCTTGATTGTGGTGGGCACAAATAATGCTCATTTCATCTTAAATTGCTTCTTATGTTAACCTTAATGATGCAAGACTATATGGACTTATGCAATGCTATTCAACAAATATAAGTCTAAATGCAAATATATGCACTATGATGACTTTTAAAGAAGACAATACTAGGACAAGTCCAAATAGCTATATGTAAAATATAAATTAGGTCTAAAAGATCCAAAAATAATTAACGTGCTAGGAGGGGCTAGATTAGGTTTGGAATATCAAAAAATAAGTAAGGTGCTAGGAGGGGTCTGGATAACCATGAGGGTAAAGGCTATATTAGGTTTGAAAGGTCTAAGAATGAGATAGGTAATTGGGTTGTTAATGGGTTAATCCCACATTGATAAGAATGATGGGATAGGGGGTGAATTATAAGGCATTAATTCACCAAAATATTTTTTCCAATTGGGAAAGAGGTTAGATGGTTATAATTACAAATTAATATATTACCATTTAAAATTTTAAGGACCTTAGGGAAAATGAAATTATAGAAATGGTGGAAAATATTGTTGGAATGGGATCACTTGGGGTGGCGAATCTCACAAAAATGGCCATCATGCCTATGGAGAAAATGGAAACAATAGAAAATTGTTTTATGGGTATAAAGGTGAATCCTACCTAGTTTATAGAAATTAGTAAAATATTTAGGCAAATTTTGGTTGTCCTCTATAGGTCAAATATAAAATCATTGCATAAAATATACAATCATCAAATAACATAAAAACACATCACATAGAATTAAAAACATTGCTTTTGTATACAAAAACATCCCATAAAAAATTCTCATGGTAATAAACAAAGCACCACAAAAAATAAAATCAAAGCATCATAATGAAAAAACATCGCATCACGATAAATAAAAACAAAGCATCACAACAAATAAACTTAAAAATAAAACATGCAAGATGGTACTAAAAAATAAACACATAAGGGGAAAAATATGTTAGGTACTCAATGAAAAATTAGTGTGAAGGACAAGGAAAGAAGACAATGGAAATTAATGCCAATTTCATGCATTGGATTTTATTTTTTGTGTGAGGAGTGCAGACTCTAAAGCTATAAAAAATATGAGAAGTTTATTTAGAAAAAAACAAGAGTGAAAACCCTAACTTTTTGTTTTGAATCTTTGAAGGAATGCTTTAGGGGATTGTGATAGGAAAAAACAAAGCAATGACATCCATGCCTATGGAAGAGTTGGTTGAGTTGTGAAATAAGATGTTAGATGTGCAGGGGTCATAGGGATATTTTGATAAACTCAAAAAATGTTTCAAGCTCAGGTATGTGGAAATGGGGATTGAAAAAAAATGAGCCTTTGGCATAAAGGGGTCCATGATGTCTCTTTAGGTCATTGATTATCCACCATTCCCACACATCACTTCTAGATGATGCAAGACCTAAATAATTTGAGTAAATGATTATTCAAGAATGAAAACAAGAAAATGGAAGAGACAAATTGGGGTAATCTTATCAAGTTACCCTTCTTTGGGTTTTTGAATGATTTAGTAAATATGGTACTGAAAAGAATGTTGGACAAAAAAATATGGCTAACTTCAAATCTAATTTACAAATAAACGCAAAAAACATTGGCTAGGGTAATTAATCATCTTAATGAAGGGGAAATATTGCTCAATAAAGGGAAAATAGGCTACTATGTATAATCTAGGAAGTCAAGAATACATATTAATGGAAGATGGGAATAAGAGTTGTTTTCCTAGGAAGTGTGAGTAATATGATGGTTTGAAATCTCTCTGAGCATATTAAGGATTAGTTTTGGCATATAACTAAAGATTGGAAGGATGTCCTAGTAGACATAATTAATTTTGCACACTAGATGGTGATTTCAAACATCCAATTCAATTAGCTTGAGTATTTTATAATTGAATTGCTAGAGATACATGATAAATATTTTTAGGTAAAAGACTAAAATTTTAGTGTACTTTATTATTGGTTTTAATATTATTTGTTTATTGGAAGACCTCAAAAGGACCAGTGACTCTTTTTCCAAATTATGACCTTGAAGTACCATTTAGAAAGTAATTATTTTTAGATGAAAAAGGGTATGCACAATACAAGGAGGTATAATATAATTTTTCACTTTGGTTGTTTGAGTTTGAGGGAGCTTATAAATAATAGACCAAGAATACCAAAAAACTTCATTGATGAGCAAAACAAGAATATGTACGCTACATTCATGAGAGACAAAAGTTTGGTTATGGATACATGGCACATAAAGGTTTGTCCTAATCCATTACCATTCATGGCAACATATGAATTTTTATTATGGGAACTGGCATGTCAACAGGGTTCAATTCAAAACCTAGAAGTAGATCCAATTTTTTAGGAGTCCAAGGAGTAGGATCATCTAAATGACCTAAATAGAACACTAACAAACCATTGAAGCACCGCAAAGTAGTTGAGGTATCACCGAAAGAGGTGATTAGGATTGAGCGTTCATAATTTATCTCCAAAATTAGTAGGGAAAAGGAAAATAGTTTGGAAGGACATGTTTTTGGGGAATGAATCCAAAAAAATAAGAAGCCATCAAAGTAATGAATAAGGCACATTATTTTTATGAATGGACATCAAAAGAAACCAAAGAGCCCTCATATACAAATTTACTAGCAACTCTTCCCAAGGATAAGGTCACACTAGCCGATAAAACTATTCCACTAAGTATATGGAATCAAATATTAATTGATGAGGAATGAGCTCAATTTATATAGATGAAAGTTTTTGAGAATGCCAAAGAAAATGGAATATACCATTATAGTCTGACCAAGAACTTCTGAGTCCTTGTAGATTGTAAGAGGTACCAAAATTATAATAGAAAGGTTGAGTATTACTCAATACTTGGTTAAGATCTTCAACACACTTATTTTATGCCTCAATCTATTCCATTGACACTGCCACAAGATGTAGAAACCATGGATATGAATTTGAAAGACACTCAACGTAAAAAATAAGATATTCCATTTGTAACTGTAGATACGACACCTAGAAATCCATTAATGAGAGATTTCATAGATCCATACGTGGTAGGGGACATTTCCAAAGGGATTGAGACTCACTTTATGAAAAGTATAGATGACATGTTATATGCATCAAACGTGCTATAAGAATATTTTAAATTGGATTCCCCCATACTAGAAGAAGGTAGTCAATTAGAAGGAGTGAAAAATCTAGAGGAGGAATTGACTAAAGAACCACCTCTTGAATCTACACCCAAAGCACCACTATATTTCATAGATATTGAAGATAAATCTCATGCTGATTATTATGCTCAGGCAAAAACTACTTAATAGCCATAGTTGTACATGGTAGACGTCATTGTATTATCGAAGGGTCTAGGTGTAGTGTAAAATGACTTTGAGAATAAAGAAATCCATGATGGTGTTGATAAGGGTGAAAGCTCACATACAAAGAAAGGGGATGATAGTTCAAAAATTGAAACTTAGAACCCAATTTAGGAGAATGCTCAAGACATGAAGCAAACTCTCAGACAAGAATCACAACCCTCTCATCAAGAATATGGGTCAATAAATCTTATTCCTAATATTAGGCAAAGAAAGAGAAAACATGCCTTATTGGTACACAATTTGTCCTTGTCAAATGTCATAGTGGATACTAGTGGGCATTTGAAAACAGATCCAACTTATCAAGTTATTCTTTTTCTTGAGACTTTGATGATCAATCCTACGATTTTTTTTAGTGAATAAAAGTTGGCTAGAGCAGAAACTTGGTCTATTGTGGTTCATTGTGAGTATTCTAATTTTTTTTATACTAGGAAGACGCTTAATAAGACCTTGGTAAAAGATAATCTAGATATTATACATGAAGTTGGGGATATATAATGGTATGTTAACATTGACAAGCTATCCCATTTTGTTTGCCAACTTACAAAGAGCTACATACATTTGAAGAAACATGGTGGATTCAAACAATGGATCACTGAAATCAAGAAAAAGTTAGAACATGAAGTACACACTATGGAACAACACATGACATAAGTCTGAAAAAAGGAGAAAGAGGCCACCAAATCATGAAAGCTTTTATTTAACTAGGTTGTTCTCTAGTTAGAGGAACATGATTCAATTAATAAGCTACATGAAAGCATCAAGGTTGAAAATGATCACATATGTAATGTAGAGGTGGACATTCCTCAAGAAGATTTTCAAAAAATGCAAAGGGATGAGCATCAACTTCAAACTATTCTAACTCATTATATGGTGGATAAAATGATGAATAAGGCCTTATATATAATGATCAAACAACATCATGAATGTGTTAATGATATTCATATCAATGCCACTATTGAGATTGACCTAGCCAAGTTATTAATCCAATGATATGATGCCCTCTTAATGGAGGAGGTGAGTACCACTCTCTCTAAAGTATGAGGTTATAATAGTTACTTGAAGGATGTTATGGAAGAATGGGAGACTATGAAAAGTGATGTTATGTTAATTGTGCTAGAGGTTAGGAAAGTATTGCATTGACCACTTAAAAAACCTCCTCCTCCATGATAAGTGTTTATTTTATAAATTTTTGAGCATAGAAAAACATCACAAGAATATAAAAGATTCACATGTTTTAATAGATCATAAATGTTTGAAAATATAAAAATGATCAATATAAGGAATTTACTTTATATTGAAAAAGGATCACAAACATTGGTGTTTATGCAATGTGCGTCTCTAAAATTTTACAAATAATTAATAATTTGTATATAATAGTATTTTACAATGAAATAATTAAATCAAATAATTTTGATGTAGATTCAAGCTCATAATATTTGGAGTGCTTTCTCCTAAGAATAAGACTAGTTCTTAATTGCCTTGTTGTAGACAAAAGGATGCATGTCATTATTACAGATTAGGGTAATATAAATAAATAGTTACATAGAATTAGGGGTAGAGTAGTTAAAAATAACTTAATTTTTGTATGCATGTCTAAAACATCATCAAAATATATATAAAAACACCACATGCCTAGAAAACATCACCTGCTTAATAAAACATCAAAAGCTTATAGAATTGTTACTTATCTATATAATCATTGCTTGTCTATAGAATCATTACTTGTCTATAAAATCATTGGATTATTGTATAATCATTGGGTTCCTATAGAATCATCACATTCCAGTAGAATCATCACATTCTAATAGAATCATTACATGCCTATAGAATCATCACGTTCTTGTATAATCATCATTTGCATGTTAGATCATCACAAGCCTTATCAAATCATAGCCAGAGTGGAAAAGCTTCAATTTTTATTGAAAATCATAACTTGCATGGAAAAGCATCATAGACTTAAAAAATCATTGCAATCTTAGGAAAGCATTGACAGGTTAGGAAATTATCACAAGCCTAGGAAAGTGTCACAAACTTAGGAAAACATCAGAGGATTAATAAAGCACCACAAGCTTAGTAAAGGATCAATTACTCAGGAAAACATCAAATGCTCAAGAAAGCATCACAAAATCATGAAAACATTGAAAAGTCAGTAAAGTATTTTAGACCTAGGATCAAGAAAACATCATAGGGTTGGGAAAACATCACATTACTAAGGAAGAATTATGTGATTAGGAAAACATTGAAGGGTTATTAGAGTATATCCAACTTAGGAAATAATCACAAGATATAAAAGTGTCATGGATTGTAAAAACTTAATATAAATCCACTAATCTAATAAATGTACACAAATCTATAAATTTTTAGAAATGATCATAAACATGTTTAAAATTAGATCAATAGAATTACTTGTAGTTGTAAACTACAATGCTAAAAGAGTTTTTAATTGGATCAATATATTTATCAATTTGTATCCACAAGTGATTGATTTATTTGTATTATGAATCACCTATTTATTGGATCTTTTTAGACTCTCCCAATCGCATAAAAAACTGAGTTAAATCTTGCTAGGATGAAAATATATTTTAATTTCAAATATATATATTAGTAAATTTTAAACACTTGGGTATTTAAAAATTTATTTACATTTAAAAAATTCCCTCTATAATTTTGGTGAGTGTGATTATAGGGCCTATAGAATGTGTGGTGATTGAAACATTATTTAATATCCTGGACCATAGATTAATTGGTTATCTAAGAACAAAACCCCAATGAGATTAAAAACCAATTAGATATTTGAGTAAGAAATAGTAATGTGCATGGTTTTTTTAGAACTATTGTGCATCAAGATGTTATCAACATATCCAATCTCGAGTGAGTAAATCCCCAATATTATCTTAACTATGAATATTCAGTGCTAAAAATTTCCCTATAGATTACATTCACCATTCCTTTCCATAATAAAATATGCTTATGATGTTTGAGTGCTAGGTGGGTTCTATTTTCTTGTGATTATTACTATAAATACATCAATTAAATTGTCATTAGGGTAATGAAAACTTATGTAGGTCATCATATATACAAAAAACAACATGATAAACTTCATTTTCTCAAATTATTGAGGTATATATGAGAAAACCATTGAAAGGATAATAGGATGAGTGGTCTAGTGGTTCAATTGGTTATTTTGGTTTGATCAATAAAATCAATAGGAAGAGATAGAAGGGATAGTTGGTTAGGTTGGGCTATGGAAGCAAGGTTTTAAGAAACAAGTGGTAAATTATGCTTTTGGTAATACCAAAATAGTTCACCCATGTCATATTTATCATTTAGGGCAGTGAATTGGGTTGTGATAGAGTTACAAGAACCCTTTTAATGGACAAGGACAAGGTAATAAAGTTTTTGATCTATACTAGGCTCAATAAATTGGGCAAAATTAGGTTGAAGGACTCTTGGGATTTGATTTGCTCTATCAGGTTGGTTGTGTCTAGTCAATGTCATCCACAAATTAAATGAGATATGACAAGACTAGACTTAAAAATATAAGGGAAAATGATCAAATTCATATTTTGTTGGATCACCGGGTTAGAATGTTGATTAGTTTCACTATTTGGGATTCTATGAGATGGCCCTGCTTGTCAAGAGCATTTAGTTGGATGAAACTGAGGTTATAGAGAGGAGTGGAATAAAAGACTTATATTATAAGCTCTGAGTTAATATCACTTTAGTATTTAACCCTAACTTGGATAAGGGGGATTATCCTATCCTTTGTGGTGTAAGGGTTAATCATATATAAATGATAATGCACAAGGGTGATAACTAGATCGAAAATAGGCCAATTAAGGGCTAAACTCAAATTTAAGCATACATTGAATTTATTATGCTGAGTATAGGCTAAAAATAAAAAGTAAAGCTAAGCTATGCATGGAAATGACAAATAAGTAATATACTTAGATGGTTTTGATGCTAACATAGTGATGGGTATAAAATAGGTAGGAAATAGGTTGGAAGATAGTTTTGGAATAATTATCAGATTCTAGATTTGATGCTTTTGGTACTTTAGAAACTAACATCAACTTGGGATGGTTGCATCGATACAACGATTTGGTTTTGATGCAAGTGTCATGTATATAATAATTTTTGGAAAGAGATGAGGCCATTTGGATGATTCTATATTTTACTTCACCTTTTCTTTGATGCATTCAAATTTGGGTCATGGACTATCGATCCTCATAAATTTGCAAAACCCTAGTTTTTCATCTTCATAGTGACCTTGGGGAAAAGTGGGTTAGTGGGCATATGGTGTTGAGCTAATCCCAAAGAATCCACTATCAAAATGTGATACCTACATAACCAATACTCTAAAAATGGCCTTAGACTCATGTAGTTATCCCCTACATGTTGGATTGTGTGTGAATCATGCAATATTATATAAAACAAGTACAATAATGACTTAGATTATAACTTGGAAAATTGGGATCTTGGGTTGCTCCTATAGTAATTTAGAATTGTATGTGTTATACCTATGAATAGTGTGTAAATAGGAAATATTTGATTAATTGAATGTTTGATAGAGTGATTTTGATAAGTTGCCTTGGTTTATTTGTTCTTTTGCTAGGTCTTGTAGGTGATGAATGAATGAGGGTTGATCTTGTATCTATATCAATACTTTTGGAGTATTAAATCACATTAAAGAATTTATGTTGATCATGAGGATAAGTTTTATTTGAAAATTGGATGACTTTATGGTATTGGATACTTATGTCAGGTCAGGACACTAATGTCGATGTTTATGTCTATCCTAAACATTAGTGTCTAGGGAGTAGGAAAGCAAGTATATGTTCATAACTTACATATGTGGAAGATGAGTATATTTTAAGACTTCTAGGAAAGATAGAAGACTTAGGTCATCAACATAAGATTTTTTAGATTAAGAGATATAGGTCAAAGGGTATAAGATAGAGCATATACGATACTTGTGGAAGTGGGAAAGGCCCATAACTGAGAAGCACAACCAAGGTCTGAGTTTGACAAGTGTACAAGATTGAGGTGCTATATAATCCATAAATATCATCTACATTTACCCCCACTTTAATCTAGTAATGAAATTTCTAGTTTAAAATAAAGGAATGTGTACCTAAGTGTGTATATCACACATTGTCTTTGCGTGTGTCCAACTTGAGTACTTTGCTAGTTACTGACCTGTAACCAAGAGCATGTTACAATATATAATCAATGAATATAATATGGGTTAAAATTAATTGAAATTGAAAGAGTAAGGTTTATGAGTACACTTATGTGTCAATGTAATCACCTTGAATATTAAGTTGATTTGAAAAGTAACATTGTAAGGATCTAAAACTAAGATTAGGAAAATTATAGATAAATATTTAAAGCACGCACACACGCACACACGCGCGTGCACACACACACACAGACACACACACACACACACACACACACACACACACACACACACACACACACACACACACACACACACACACAGACACACAGAGAGGCCCACCCCAAACCTTGGAGCAAAAGTGAGTTACCACATGGCAGTTGAGATCAACTCAATAGTATAACCTAATGATAATTATAATCTAGTGAGGCTAGATGATACAATAAATTCCAATCTAAAACTTGGTAATATTGAATGATTTAATCACCTCAAATATATCAAGAATTGAACCAACTACTGTAGTAGATTGTATTAATAAAGTCTATAAAAGTTTGCAGGGTATTAGTATGAAAAAGTCCATGATGTGGTAACAGTCCATAAAAGAGTTTAGAATCTAAAAATGATTTGAATTTTGTAATATTAGGTGAATATTACATAGAATATGCACCTTAAGCATGTCTCATGCTAAAACTATTTATAACTATGGTACCAATTTATATAATTCTACCACAACTATGAATCTGAATCATATTACTATGTGTTTTTGCCAATTCAAAAGACTGTGTAAATGTGGAGAACATGATTACAAAGCATGCCTCAATTATATATGGATAAATATAAAAAAACTAATATAAGTACCAATGTAGAGAACATGTTTCCAAAACATACCCCCACTGTAATCTGGAGATATAAAATACTGAATAGGTGTGGAGAACATGCTTCCAAATCATGCCCCCACTAAATTTGAGAACTATGAATGTGTGGATTCCACGACCATATTACATGCCCCCAATATAATATGAGATTTTATATGTGTATAATCCATGCCCATATGACAAGCCTCCATTGAATCTAAGAACTAATATAAGTACCATATACTGAATGAGTGTGGAGAACATACTTCTAAAGCATGCCCCCATTGAATCTAGAAACTATGACACGTGTGAATAAGTATAGATAACATGCTTCCAAATCATTCTCTAGCTGAATTTGAAAACTAATATAGGTAACACATATTGAATGAGTGTGGATAACATGCTTCCAAAACATCCCCCTACTAAATTTGAAAACTTTTACAAGTGTGGAGAACATGCCTCTATGACATGCCCCCACTAATATTCTGCCCCTTTTAGGTGAGGAAAAGATAGGAACCGATAGTTACCTCACCTCAAAAGGATAAGACAAATGTATGATTTTTGAATGTAACCATATAACATCTAGATGGAACATGTCTAGGTAGATATAACATTAAAGCACATAAAATCAATGTGATCACATGTAGTCCTAAGATGCATGATAAATATCATGGAAATATACAGATAGTAACAATATAAGTTCAAAAATAAAATAAACACACACACAAAAGCACTCAAAATCAAGTAAAAAATAAATGGTCCAAGGAGACTGCAAACAAGGGGCATGTTCAAATGTTGCACAATCAAAGGGACATGACTTAGTCAAATGTCCACAAAAGTAAGGATGACATATTAAAATTTCCATACAACAAACAATGTCAAAGTAAACATACATAGGCATGGGGATAGTAATTAAAAGAGCATATTTAAATACTCGAATAAGGAATGCAATAGCAAGGCAAAACACTCAAGTAAGTGCATAAAGTAAAGCATAAGCAACCAACATAAACATGTCATAGTAGCCCATGGATCAAATGTGTTAGGAAATTTTTTTCAAGTGTATAGCATATCAAATACCCTATGAAATATATAATCATGTATAAAGGCATGTGTAAGTATATATGTAAGCTTAAACATGATAATGTAGAGTTATGATCGAATCATATAACCTATATGTATCAAGATCAAATAATCGAATGCCCCCAATGCCCATATGACACGAGTAGAAAGAAATTCCAATAACCAAAATAAGAATAGATGATGTATCTACGTATGCCTGCATCATATTCAAATATAAGTGTGATACACATATGTGTATGTAAAAGTAACTGAGTATGCCATACATCAATATGGAACTAACACATAGATGCCAAAGACCTAATAGAACTTGTAGGTACCAATTTTGTTTTTTGAGTTTTGAATGTTTTTGAATTTTTTGGTATTTTGTAATATTTGAAAAGGAAAGATTATCCTATGATTCCATCCAATGGATGGTTATATATATCTTCCCATTGTGAATTTGGTCTAATAATCTTGTGATGTTGTAGAGGAGCACATATAGGCTTAATATCTATCATAGTAGTATCAGTGATTCTTTGTATATGTAAAATATGACTCAGTGGTATTATAGTAGTAGTAGGATTATAGGAGTAGGGATTCATGTAACCCATTATTGAGTGCTATGTGGTTTATTTAGAGTAGTAGTAATAGTGACATGTGTAGGTGCTCTTGATATATGAACATGGTGTGTAGTAAATGGGGATTTCATGGAATACACTGTATGTTTTTTATGTAATGGTCTATAAAGTACTAGTCACCTAGTAAAGTGGATTTCTTATTGCTTACCTTTTTACAGTGAATGAGCTTGAGTAGACTTGGTAATTAACTATCTACGTATAAGTTTTTCTTGTTCAAGAGGATGTTCATATGGAATTTTAAAAACTATAATTACCTGATTAGAATGAATGTATTTAACACACCCATGTATTTTAGAAAGTACTGCTCAAAGTGTATGGATATTAGGTCTTCCCAATAATATATCAAATATGTCTATGAAGGTTATAATTGAGAAGGTAGTAACCATATGTGCAAGACTTACTTATAAAAGTAGGTCAATATTGCCAAAAACCTTCTAGGAGTCCCATCGAATGTTCTAATTGATCTAATAGAAGGATGTAAATAATTATGAGTAGAACCCAAGTTTGTAATTAATGTCATGGTGCAAATGTTCTCACTTACACCATTATCAATCATAACACTGCATATAGGGTGTTTATAAAGGTATGCTCAAATAAATAAAGAATGAAGATCAAAGTAATCATCCTTAATCTCACTATAATCGAAAGTAATAGAGGGTATATGAACCATAGGAGGTATATGTCATGTGTAAGTACCAATAATCCCATCTAGGGGTGTCCATAATGTGGTGTATAAGGATGTGAGTTATATGCCATTTGCACTTTTAGTTCCTTCTTAAAATGGTCCTACAAAGTATTGTTAAATATTTTCTCCTTATGGTGATCACTAGGTTGTGAGCCTATTATTTTGGAGAATCCTCAAATGTGATATTTTGGTCATCAATAAGATCTTAGATCTTGTGTTTTAAGGTAAATAGTCTGCCTGTAGAATTTATTAGTCCTTGATGATAATTATCATAAGCATTCACATCATATCCTTTGGGTAGAGGTTGAATCATATCAACATCGATAAGATGAGGGAGAGATATAAGCTAACACTCTAGTAACCATGGGTGTGATGAAGCTGAGGACTCAGGGAAATATGTAAACTATCTCTTTGGTGCATTGGATAATACGAGTCAATTAGGTTATTGTGAAATTGTGTTAACCATGATGTTTATTTCATTTTAAGGCTCAAGAGGGTTTACCTTTTAATTTGTTTTGACTATAATTTTTTTACTATATGTAGATGCAAATAGTGTGTTTTTTACATACTTGAGCTTATTCAATGACATAAGCTTCATTTCATGGCCCCGTATAACATGGCATAAGTCATAAAAAGATTTTAACTTCTTAAAACTAATGGTCTCTTATAATAGATCAAACAAACTTTACTTGAATATGTCTTGTAACTTGTTATTTTCCTTAAGATTAGTCATTTTGTCTAGCATTGTCTTATATCTCATGACATATACATTGATAATGTTTTTGGTTCCTTGTTTGGTTTTGGCAATTTGAGCATATGAAATATTTTCAAAAATATTAATGGAAAAGTGAGATAAAAATAGGTAAATCATAGAACCACCTCAAACTATAGTATTTGAGGATTCTTGGAAATGATTTGGTCAAAAATTTATCTTTGAAGGCATAATCAAAGCATGCCACATAAAAGGTTAGAAGATGTTATTCATGATCCAATTGGTAAAGGTTGTAAAGAGATCTCAAGTGCAAGAGGGTTATGCAATAGATCTTGCACATATATAACATGAGGGGATTTTAGATATTTTTGTTTAATATTTGTAACCTTGTCCTCTAGGGTCTTTATTACTTGAAGGAGTGGTTGAAATATAGACCAAAGTGATATTTAGATTAACAATTTGAGTAGTCAACAAACAAGATGAAAACATATTTTGAGTAGTAATAGACATTGAAACTAGTATTTGTGTTGAAATAATGGGTAATTCCATGATAGATGTATGAATAGTAATTTTAGGGAAAAAAGGTTTAAACACATACCCCATTCCCCCACTAGATGTTTTAGGTTCTAATGTGTTTAAGGGGATGGTTTTTTCCATTATAATTTTAGAATTTTTTGCTTCGAGTATATATTTTAGGATCTCATCAAGATCTTAAGGGTTTTGTCAAATACGCTCACAAAATAATGCAATTACTTTCACTTTATCAGGGTTTATTTTCTCATTGTCATTTTTTTCATGGTTTTCATTATCATAATCTTATTTTATGATAACCCTATTAGTATGTTTTTCATTATCAACATGGGTGTCATCATGATCAAAAGTATGAGATCCATCACTAGTTTAAGACATCTTAGATGGTGGGAGGGAAAGCTCAATATGTTCAATAGGTACACCTCCCAATCTAGGGATATGCCTAGGTTATATGGAAAATATTAGAAGTAGGAAATTCAAAAGTATAAAAATTTAAAACTCTAAGAATTTGAAAATTTTGCATTCAAATGAATCAAGTTCACCAAATGTTTAACCCTAAATTGGATAAGGGTGACTATCTTATCCATTGTGGTGTAAGGATTAATAATATATAAATGATAATGCACAAGGGTGATAATCATATCTACAGTAGGCCGATTGAGTGCTAAACTTATATATACGCATACACTAAATTTATTATGTTGATTATAGGTTAAATATAGAAAGTAAAACTAAGATATGCATGAAAATGATAAATAAGTAATATAACTAGTTGGTTATGATGGTAACATAGTGCTAGATCTAGAATATATAAGAAATAGGCTAGAAGATAGTTCTAGAATAGTTTTCAGATTTTAGATTTGACATTTTTGGTGCTTTAGACACTAACATCAACCTAGAATAGTTGCATCAATGCTACTATCTGGGTTCAATATAAGTTTCCTATATGACATAATTAATGGAAAGAGATGTGACTAACTTGATGCTTTTGGGTTTGACTTCACCTTCACTCTGGTGCATTCAGATCTAGGTTATGGACTATCACTCCTTATGAATTTGTAAAACCTTAGTTCTTCATCTTCATAGTGACCTTGGGAGAAAATGGAGTGTTGGGCACACTATGTCAATCTAACCCCAAAGACCCCATTGTCAGAGGGTGATGCCTACATAGATAATAATTTAAAGAGGGCCTTAGACTCATGTAGTTCTCCCCTATGTTTTAGATTGTGTGTGAATCATACAATATTATGTAAAGTAAGTACAATATTGACCTAGCTTGTAACTTAAAAAATAAGATCTTGGTTTACTCCTTTATTACTACAGACCTATATATGTGTTGTACCTATGATTGGTGTGGAAATAGGGAAACTTTGTTCAATTTAATTCTTGATAGAGTGATTTTGATAAGTTGCCTTGATCTCTTTGGTATTTGCTAGGTCTTGTAGGTGAGGAATGAATGAGGGTTGATCTTGTATTTATATCAATCTCTTTGGAGTAATGAATCACATTAAATAACTTGGTTTACTATTAGGATATATTTAATTCTAAATTGGATGACTTTAGGGAACTAGATATTTATATCAGGTTAGGACACTAACGTCGATGCTAGTGTCTATCTTAAACATTAGTGTCTAGGGAGTAGGAAAGTAGGTATAGGTTCAAAACTTGTATAGGTGGAAGATGAGTACATTTTAAGCATTCTAGGCCAAATAAAAGACTTGGGTCATCAACATAATATTGTTCGGACTAAGAGATATAGGCCAATGGGAACATGATAGAGTAGATTCAAGACTTTCAGAAGTGGTAAAGGTCTATAACTGAGAAGAACAACCAAGGCATGAGTTTTCCAAGTGTATAAGAATGATGAGTTATATACTTTATAAATATTGTCTATAAATGAATGTTTTTCACTATTATAAAAGTGATAACTCTAGGAATTGTCCCTACTTTATGGAGATGAACTTGTTCTAGGAGTGTCATCTAAAAGTGAGGCAACATAGTTTGGAAGTTGAATCATGTTTGTTGGTTTCAATTTTATTTGTGAAATATGTACTTGCTATTTTGAAATTTAAATGTTTTGTTTGAGCAAGGTTTATACTTTTTCTCATTTTGAGAAGGTTTTGGTTGGGCTTGTTTGATGTTTACAACAAGGCTTTGAAAAATGAAATAAAAATATACTACCATTGAAATAAAAATGCATGGAAATAAAGAAAAATAAATATTTTATCTTTTTAACTCTTTTTTTGAGATTTTAAGAATGTAATGTTAATCAAAATTGAATTTTAAACTAACAATGCAAGTATTTTTTTCCTCAATTTTGAGAATGCAAATATTTGCCTATGTGTACTAAAAGGTATGATTTTAATTTTATATTTTTAGTACGCATGAAATGAATATATTGGATGCAATTTGTGTATTAAATATTCAAATAAGAAAATATATCTATAACTCATATTTTTATATGTGCAATGCTATTTCTAAGTTTCAAGATCTATGTATATGCATGTTCTTGGTGTTTGATTATTTTATGAAATTTGTGCAAATGAAATTGATGTGTAATTAATTAATATTAATCTAAAATTATAATTTATTTTCTTTGAATGGTTTTTATCATTATACAAGAAGATATAACAACTCTAAATGCAAACTTGTTTTGGTTTTCTAGTTTTGTGTTTTTAAGTTGTCCATTGGTGTTGTGTGTATATGAAAATGTATGCTATGAAAGACTAAAAATTAAATGTTTTTGACTAGATGTAGTTGATTGAAAAGTTCACCTCTCTATATTTAATCTAATGTGTAAACTATTGTTCTTTGAGATTTGTGATGAATGAATGCAACTAGAATGATAAAACCTACTTTTTCAATGCAATGGAGAAAAAGAGAGAGAGTTTATTTTGTTGGAGTTTTTTTGAATAAACATTTTCAAATTATAAATATTATAATAAGAGATAAATATAATTTTATAATTAAAATAATTAACAAAATAAATAATAAAAATATATCTTCCAACCTAACCAACACAAATATCATATTGAGAAGAATATTTTGATGGAGTTATCCAATCCCTAGGTAGTTGGGTTCATATGTATTACTTAGTAGATGACCATGGAACTATACAACATAAGAAAACAAAGATCATAAAAACACATCAATAGACTAAAGGAAAACACAACTAAACAATGGCTGGTTGCTAAAAAAATGGCATAGTATTGGTTGTAAAACTTGTATCTTTTTCCAAATTGTATAAATGACCATCAAACTACTGTGAAGGTTGCAATAAGTTATTCAAAACAATGGAAGTAAGACTGTATCTCTGTAAAAATTGTAAACTCCAATCTCTAATGCAAATTTTGGATCAAAAATTCAAATAAATATAAGATATTTGTAAGTAAAGATAAGAAGTTGTAAATTAGAGTTAACTAAATCTTAACTGAGAGCTTGTTGGAGTTAACTTGGAAGTGATTTAAATTGACTTAATAATGAATTAGGATGTACTAGGGGATTAGGAAAGTGAACATAAGAAAAAAGGATAAAAATACAACTAAAATCATAAAAAATGCATGAAAATTAAAGACTTGGGAAGTAGTTTCAAAAATATTTATATGGTGATAAAATTGCTACTATATAGGCAACAATTTTAAAACTACCATGTCATTTATAACAACCTCCAGGGTGGTTGTGTAGATTACCATGAAAATTACATGAACACTACAATGGTTTCACCATGGCATGAAATATTTTAAAAATAAGGGCTAAAGACTCAAAAAATTAAAAAAACTAAAGTTTTCAAGGTCCATAAAAGAGGAAAAAGACTAGAGAGAAGGGAGAGGACCACACTTGAGCATGTTTTAATGGATAATCATCAATTTTTTTCAAAATGTTGCACCATGAAAAATTTGGGTGTGTACAACTTTCCCCCTCATAGAGACACATCATCATGTGTTGGAGAGGGGTTTTTATTAAATAGTGGCATAATGAAAGTAAAATGAGGGCTAGGAAACTTACTTCACTTATGCATGTGTAGTGAAGCTAGCTGAGACACTTTTTTGACATGTAAATAATTTTACAAAAAATCATAAAACATACTGATTGATCAAAATATATAAAAGTGTTATTTAACCTTTATATGAAGATGATAATACTACCTGAGCCATCCCATTTGGAGAATGAGCTCAGTGATGAGTGAGGTGGTGTCAACTTGCAAAACTAAAATGAAAAAATGACATGGTTTGTAATAAAAATACATATAATGAAATGCTAAAATATTTTGTGTTTGATCTATCTAAAATTAATATAGGACTAAAAACTCATATATACATGGTAATATGAAATAAAATATAGTGTTTGAATGAAAATTTATAGAAATGGAAAGTTTTTACTAGTAAAATGAATTACATATTGAAAACTTACCATATTTATAAGTCATTTATGCATTTGTAATTTTAAGAATTTAAGTTTTGAGATCCATATGATGGAATAAATTGAGAGAGTATCCAAAAAAAATAATATGAGGATAGGTTGGTAGGAGTACCAATAATAGTGGGCGTTGTTTAGGGATGAGTAAGTTCCATCAATTTTCATGTCGTAGCCCTAAATTTGAGTTTTTATTGAGTAAGCATGTTTGAACCAATAGTTTTTGAAAATTTATACATGATGGTTTGTAGTGATGTATGGACTAGGAAAATGTTATCATTTTGTGAATTTAGGTGAAAATTAGGTTTTTAGGGTAGGTATGGCTAGTTTGTGGAACTATTGATGTTAAGGAAAAATTGTTAATCTACACCTTCACTCCAAAAGTTATGTAACTATCGTAGTAGTTTAAAAATAAAAACCATTTGTAGAAGTTACACAACCATGAGCTTGAAATCATAATAAACATAGAATTTGTGTAGTTAATAACCATCCATGGTGGTTACACAACCACCACTATAGTTATATAACTTTCACCTGCATTAAGCAACAATTTTACCACATAGTAGTGTTTAGTATTTTTGGTCATTTTTTAAATATATGGAACCAATTCAAGTTTTTTATCCTTGTTTTTGAAAGTTACCTACATTTAGTGGAGCAAGGCTAGGGAACAGGAGTGGATCTTGAGGGTTTTGGGAATGTTGATGGTAGATGAGTTGGTTGTTTTGGATAGAGTGATGATTTTAAACATTGCATAGGTGGGGATAGTTACCAAATTAAGTAGGTTGATCTATTATTTTTTCACCTACTAAGATGCCAAGAAAAACACCTTAATTCCCTAGAGAATGAACCATCACTCTCATATATGTTTACCAAATTTTGGATATGTTGGTTATAAGCAGGGTGGTTACTATGAAGGGGGCCATAAATAAATTTGAGGCCTCATATTAGGCTAATTTATTTGGAGACTTGAATTTACCCAACATGGGTAAAATAAAGGTGTGAGGCTAGTGGGGGTTGAGTGGGAAGTGATCCTGAATCTCCATAAAGTGATTCTAGGGATCTTTTTCTCTCAGCTAGTGGGAGACATGGGTATAAATCAACTACTATACAATTGGGAACCTATAGTTAGGAGTATTAAGGAGAGGATTCATAGGTTTTCTTAGGACTAGGATGTATTATATTATATATTATATATATATATATATATATGTATATATATATAATCACTTAGTTATATGCTCTATCAATTATCCACCCAACACCCATCATGTTTGGGTATATGAGTGCATGATACCTTATTTGAGAGGTTTATTACCTAGAGTAATAGGGGCCATAGGGCTTATAAGTGGATAGGCATGACACCTTTGAGGGATGCACCATGGGTAGTGGGTACTCTCACAATAAGGGATTTTTTAGTTCTTCCTTGCCAAAGGATGTCTATCTAATGGGCATATGAGGTGGTGACATTAGCAAACTATGAAAATATAAGACAAGTCTATGACAAACATGGTACATGGAGATGTAACATATTGATAGTGTACCCTAGTAATATGAGATACAATATGCATTCAATCTACCCTTTACCTAGGTATTCTATAGGGTTAATGAAATATTAGAGGTGCACAAATTTGGAGATTAGGGTGGTATCCTATGACAGAAGGAATTCCTATCATCACATTGGTATGAGGGAAATGGAGAGGAGGATCATAGTTTGGTCAACATATTATGGTAAGAGGAGGGGGTGTTACATGAATTTTAGCACCAATGGGTGGAAACAATAGCTACAATAGCCACAATATCCATTGCAACCACTATAGAAACCATAACCACTGCCACATATAGACCCACAACAAAAATAGGTGGTGACTAGAGGAGGATGTGATAAGGGAGTGGGAGTAGAGGAAGGATAACCCCTTGCTGGAGAAGATGAGGCTGATATGAGCTCTGATGATGAATCAGATCTTGAATGGAAGGAAGGGACCCACATAATATGGTGGGTTATTTTGTATTATTTTGGCATTAATTTATATTTTATTTAGTTTTTTATTTATATGATTAGAGATATGATGTATACCTATGTGTGTAAATATTTATCCATAGAGTGGAGGAATATGATTAGAGATATCCTCATGCAATTATTTCATGTGAGTACTACTATCACTAGAGATCATCTCTTAAACGATGTAGGTATTCCTATGTGTGTGGGATGACACACATATGTCTTTTCCCTAAGAACTCATTAGATAAAAGGTAGAGAATGCTAGTTTATAGGCAAGGGTGATAGCCTTAGAGTATCAGGGCAAGACTCTTAGTGGCATTATTGGTACTAAAGGTGGATGAGCCTTATCCATCCAACATAAAGTGAAAGGGATAACATCATAAGTGGACACAATTTTATGAAAACATGGGAATAACATTTAAATCCCCTTCCAGTTTGCATCGGGTCCTTCTCAGAGGAGCTAGAGTTCTAGACATTCGACCTCTAGTGGAGCTCAGAGATAGGGATGAGGTAGGATTGTTCCATGTATATTTGTAAACTTTTGGATTATGAGACACATTTACCCTCTATGAAAGTGTTTTTATTGAGACTTGATGTATACAAACTTATATATATATATATATATATATATATATATATATATATATATATATATATATATATATATATATATATATATATATATATATATATATATATATATATATATATATATAAGTTTGTATACATCAAGTCTCAATAAAAACACTTCATAGAGTATGTATAAATACATACATACATATATAGACACATTTGGTGTGATTATTGTCTAACATATTATTCTATTCTTGTAATGTTATGTATGATTTTCAATTTATGCACCTTAGATGGCTATAAATGTGATGAAATGTTATGTATCTATTAGTTTGAAAATTAAATGGACATGCTTATATTTTAAAATGTGATAATAGAATACATGAAAATGTAATTTTATAGATGGTTGAAAAATTACAAATGCACTAACAATTGTTTTGTATGTAATGATCGAGCTAGTGTGTTTACACAATAAATGAATTTCAATCTAAAACAAGGGAATTAAGGGGAGATGGGATATATGTGATAATGTGAGTGGAACATTATTCATAAAAATTACATAAGGAACATGAGGTTGACCTAATCCTTACGATCAAATGATGTAATTCTACTTCTTACTATATTTAGAAAACAATAGTTTTGTTACTTTATCTATACATAGATAAAGAGATGGAAGACCATATTAGAATTGGTAAGAATCACGAGATTCTCAATTAAGCATAGGAATCTAGGCAAGAGTTTTAGGGGTTTTCATTATATCTTAGATAGTTGTAATATTTCTCTTTCTCTTGCTTTAATTTTTGACCATATACACTTAGTATCATGCGACTAGGAAGACACATGGGATCATCATTGAAGGCTGAATGAAAGTGACAAAGGGAATCTCCCCTCAATGCTAATCCTATGCAAATAGTAAGATGTGAGGGATAGAATTCAAGGAATAGTCAAGGTTGAGAGATGTATGATTTATTTTTACTTGTATTAACTTTAGCTTACAAAGTGTCTCTCACATTTATTTTATTTTATTTTATGGGATGGATCTTATCCCAAAAAATTGGCCCCATGTAACTAGTAAGATGCAAGGCATCATCACCAAGGACTAAGATAGGAAAATAAGTTTACTTGGTTTGGGTATGCAAGTTCATTATCATAGAGGGAACTGTGAATGAAGATTCAATCATGGGAAAACTTCTAGACTAAGTTGTAGGCTAGAATTTCTAAGATTTTAAAAAAGTATGTGGTAATAAAGTGCATAATACTCATAAGAACTAAGACAATAATATATATCATTCTGATTTTGAGAGTATTTTTTATAAAGGAATAGGATAATGAGATGATATGATGCATTTTAAAAAAATTTTTCATGCGAAATCATAGCTAAATAATTACCAAACAAAATAACTAAATGTAAAACAACACAACAATAATGAGATTATTAACATAGAGAGGGAAATGTGAAATGCAAGATCTATATGAATAAAAATTTAAGGTGAAAAAAGTTCAAAAATTCACTGAACTCCTTTCTCTCCAAGATGCATGACTAGAAAGATCCATTATTAAAATATTACATCACCAAATATGGGCCTAACCAATTAGGCCCAAATTTCTAATTCTCCTTTATCCTTATCTATTCTACAATCAAGCCTCAAAACAAGGTATCATAATTGAATGGATCATTCATGAATTTTTTTTATTGTACTATTGAGACATAATATCTATGTAAGCTATGTGGTTTTTTGTGGCTATAAGTTGATGCTCATCTAAAGTTTATAGTTTAGTCAAACATGCATTCCTATATTCTTCATGATTGAGAAGACATTGAAGACAAATGTGAAGCCTAGTGATTCTTACCTCAATGGGTAGAACTACTTTATCTCTAAATAAACTAAAATATGGGGTTGCCATCATGCTCGTCCAAATAATTTTATTATAGACCCACAACACATGATAGAGCTTGAGGTGCCAATCTCTTTTGTTATCCTTAATTATTTTGACCAAGATCAACTTCAATGTTTTATTTGTGACATTAGATTGACTAGTGATCCATGGGTAATATAGAGAGGCCTTATGATGAGATATAAAAAAATATTATAGAACTTATGTACCTCAAGGTTTTCAAAGGGGGATTCACTGTATGTGATATTGACTTGTATAACCCTGAACCTACAAATGATCTAGTTCAAAATGAATTTGGGAATAATCGATCTAGTGATAGTTTTCAAAGATATTACTTTCACACACTTGGTAAAGTAATCAGTTGTTGTTATAATGAAATGATGGAAATCAGAAGAAGTGGGAAAAATCCTTCTAACTAAATTTAGCCCCCAAGTGGAGAAGGATGAAGGGGTGACAATGCGATGAATCACAATGGAAAGAATATGGATTTTATGGGAAAAGTGTTGATACTTCTCACATTTATTTACATATTCAATGGCATCATGTTAAAGAGTAGGCCAAAAATATCCCATCTTATGGATTTTTCAATTTGTTGTATGGCCACTAAATTTTCCACCAAAAATTCTATTGTGACATTAGAATAGGACCTTGTTATACTCCCCTTGGTTGACACACCTTAGGATCATGTCTTAATTTTTTTGATATAGAACCTCATCAAGAATCATATACTTAGTTGTAATGATGTGAAGGAGTTACGTGTGTTGTGAGTTGGCACCTTTAAGATAAATATGATCAAATAAATAGTTTATAATGTTGACATACCATAGGGAAGAAATAATCATGTTTTATTCTATGGAACACATTAATTCATATAGGAAATTGGTGTCAATAAGATCACTAACTTCCAAAGGGGATTCCACAAACCAATCAACAATAAATTTTCTCTTGATGGAATTTTGTTTGACATACATCAATTCAAACTCACCCAAAAACATGATGAAATGGCCAAAATTATGTGAGAGTGTTGGTTGGGTCAAGAATTTACTTAAAGACTAATATCTCACTATGACCCTCATTTATTTATTAAGCATATAATGTATGAATCATTTAGTTAAAAATATAATAGCCAAGCACTATTTTTTTACTTGCACGTAATGAGTCTCATAATCAATGAGAGTATGAGTAATATGATAGATGGATCATTATTTACCATTGTCATTCTCTTAGACCAACATACATGTGGACACCTCTATTTTTCTTAAGTAAAATCTGAGGGCATTTTTTAGATTTGGGTGCCATAATTATTGGTGGAGCCAAGAGGAATCATTTTACTACCTCAAATTCATATTGGAAATCCCTTATCCAAGTTAATTTTATCTCCTTTTTGATCAAATAGTTTATGGGATGATCTATGTAGGTAAGCTCTGGTATAAATATATGAATTTCCCCAAGCTTCCCCAAGAATGACCTAATTATCGATTCATTAGTTTAGGGGGGTCATGTCTAAGATCACACAAACATTAACAAGGTCAATATCGATCCTACAACTATATATGATGAAACATAAGAGTTTTTCACCTATAACTTTGAACATGCTTTTTTAAAGATTGAACATAACAACATAGTTGATCATATGTGTAAGGATGATATGTAGGACCTAAAGGTGGTTAGATCTCATCTTTACATTTTTGAGAAGATCATCAACATAAACCTCCACTATATTATGATCAAAGTTATGGAAGATATTAGTTATTACCCTTGATACATTGCCCTAAAATTTTAAAGGTTGAAAGACATAATGATGTAATAAAAAGTTCCCCATGTAATAGTAAAATAGGTTTTCCTTTTGTACTCTTCAAAATTCTAAATTTGATGGTATCCAAAGAATCTGTCCATGAGGGATAAAAAATCATATCTTACAATAGTTGTATTATGAAAAATTTGATCAATTGGATTAAGCATACACAAATAACTATAATCTACTCAAATTTTATCATAACCTCAAAAATTTGGAGAAAAATGACAAAATGTAATCATATTAAAAGATGTATACCTAGTTTATACCAACATCTTCACAAATTTTATGCTCTAAACAAGATAAATAAATAAATAATAATGAGTATTGATGTTGGATTGCTATGAATAGACTCAAATTTTTAACAGTATGTAATTAGCTTGATTTAAAACATGGATTAGTAGATATCATGATAGATATGACTAATGGATTTGATCAAGAGATTGACATGAAGGCTCATGGAATTTATAGTTTTGTAATTAGTTAGAATGGAGGGTGGGTTGGTTATTTATAGAGAGGGAGGAAGGAAGATCAATGGAAAAAATTCAAATTTGGGTATAGAAAGATCAATGGTGGAGAATTATTCAAGGAATTAAAAATTCCTTGGATGATTCTAGAGGAGGGAATGTTCTAGTGGTAGAAACCTCTAGAGTCTTTTTAGAATCTTAATGATAATTAGTAGATGATTATTCATGTGGTTAGGGGGTTTTATAGAATATAGGGGATTAGGAGAGGCTAACCATAGGCTAGGTTAGGTGGAAAAGAATTTTAAATTCCAAAATATTAGATAAATGAGGATAGTTAGTGGATAATAGGAAATTAGGTGAATTAATTAGGTTATAAGATGTTATAAGGTTATTATGTGACATGAAAAATGAAGAGGGGGTATTAGAAAAAATGGATAAAATAGGATTAATAAGATGAATTATATGAAATAAGGTGAGATAGAAGATTATTGGATGAAATTAGTGATATAGGGAAGTAAGCAAATTTAGATGCATACATTTTGCCCCTCTTTGAAAGGGAATTGTGACTAAATAAAGTAGAAGTAAGGGTATTTAAAATAGGAAAAGACATCTATGGATGAATGTTAGTAAATAATATTAGTGGACACATGATCTCCCTCAAAGGGACATGTAGGGAGGAAGGAGGTGGATGTCCACTCAAAAAGAAGAAATGAGGGGCAAGATAGATGAATTGACAAGGGGATGGAATGAAAGATGTGGGATTGATGATAAAATTGACATGAGAAGTAAGCTACAAATTGATGATGCCCTTAAAAAAAACCTATTTATAAGGAGTGGAAATTTTTATGTCAAAATTATTGACACATCCCAAAGGGGAATCAATTGTAAGTTGATGATGATAGGACAAAATGCCACAAGCTTTAGACATATCCTAGGCAAGACACATGTAAGGGAGAGATGTAGAATAAGATGATTGATAGATAAGGACATGAGATATTGACATATCCAAAGCAAGGACACATGCATGAGAGAAAATCAAGCCAAAATAAGATTATTTTGATAAGATTAATGATGAGTGTAGCTCAAAATGAAGTTGAGAGATATGATGAAGGAGATGAGAGAGAATAAATGATATGATCAAGTGAACAAAATATAAAGGGAAGAATTAGACTAAAATGCATCAAATCAATGAGCTGTAATATGATCAATAATAATGATGCCCTTAAAAAGGACACATGAAAGTGAGAGAGACAATAATAAAGTTAAGGTCCTGGTCATGCCTCAATCGATGGAGGAAATTGTAAACTTTAAATGGTGAATTGATCAATTAGTGATAATGGATGATTGATGGAAGAAAAGATGAATGTTGTGATTTGTTGAGCTTAATCAAAAGTTGTGAGTGATTGAATGGGAATATTGGGGAGATGATTATGGTGATGATGATAGATCAATACACTGATTAATGAATGATTGATATTATAGCTCAAGGAGTTGACTACTGCAAGATGAGAGGATGATGAAAGACAAGATACATGTGATGATGAATGATGGGGATAGATGAGAGAGTGGCTGAGCTAACCTTAGACACATTATGTATGCAAAGGGAAATAAAAATGATCTATTAATCAATCTTAGGTTAGAGAAGATAAATCTTACTTACACTTTCGATTGTTGATACATTATATATTTGAGGTCATGACTAAGATGGATCCACTAAACCTAACCAAGGGATCTCTTATCACAATAATATTACTAGAGAAGGTTCCAAAGCCTCTAGTAAGCAACACCATGCAATAACCCTATCTAGGTCCTATGTTTTCATATTCATTAAGTATAATGATAATTAAAGTAAAATATAATCTAATGCTCACCAAAGCTTGTGGCATAAAGTGGGGGAAATAAACATAAAATTAAATGTGCATAGAAGATATATACTCACATCAATGTATAGGAAATCTTAATTCATGGGAGATAAGTACAAATACAGATATATCTACTCTTATGAAGGAAGAACAAAGTTAGGAATACTTACCTTTGAAGATGAACACATTGAGCCTCAATCTCTCCCTTAGCCAAGGTGATTCACAAAATGTTGTGGTATGTAAGGATAAAAAGGATTAGCTATCTCTAGGATACACAACTTGTCGCATCCAAAATACTTCTCCACAAGACAAAATCTATATCTCCAAATAAAGTATTGAAACCTTAAGCTATGATCCTCAAGTAGAATGGTGGATAAGCATATGTGTAATATCATATTATTCTTCTTCTCTTCCTAGTAAATAGTTAAATGGATGTGTATATATAGTTAAATCTAACCCTAAATATTTTTGAAAGTTTATCTGATAAGGTTAGCCCAATTGACTCTTTATCCTTGATTATAAAAATAAATTAGGTCTTGGTCTAGGTCATCCAGGGACCGACCTAAACCATTAACATGTTTTATAAAATTTAATACAGGGTCAATGGGGTTGATAGTGTAATGTAAACCTTCAAAAAGGGTTTTAGTCTTAGGAAGGTGCTAATGAAGGTGGTAAAGCTTGGAGGAGTGTTCAAGAGAAGAGATAAGTTTTAGGGAAGTGTCTAGGAGATGGTTGTGTAGATAAAAAGTGGTGGTATAGGGGACAACAATCTTATAAAGTACCAATGGTCTATTTACCCCTTTCTTGGTGCACCCTTTAAGCCATACACTTAGAGAGATTAAGACTTGATAGGCTCTCGTAAGAGAAAAAGCATCAATAATTGATAAAATTTGAAAATATTATGTGTATACATATGCCCCACTCAAATATCATCACATGTCATGTAGGTGTAATAGGGGATGGTGCTTTGAGAAAAGAACATAACAACACACAATATTGAAGCTGAATAAATTGTAGTAAGAAGCAAGATAAATGACAAAATTAAAAAATACATACATTTACTTACCTTAGTTATATATATATATATATATATATATATATATATATATATATATATATATATATATATATATATGGTGTCCAATGTAAGGAAAATTAGGTGAACCTGTAGAGATTAGCAAAAAAGAGTGAAAAATTAATATTTTTACAAAATATACATGTAATATGTGAAAAAAATTCTCTACAACATCAAGATTACAAAATATATTATGGTTAAAAAAGAGCTAGTAAAAAGAAAGATATGCATGAAAAATAGAATCTAGTGGTAAATATTTGATAGAGAAATAAATTTGAATAGTAAATATAAATAGGGTGAAAAATAAACCATTTGTTATTTTTACTATTTTGAGAAAAAAGATCTCTGAGAGACCTAATGTGAGACTAGAGAGCCATCATAGTGAGGAGATGAAAACTGAGATGGGGAAGATGCTTGGTGGTTTTAGTGAGTGCAACACAGGTAAGTAATCATGAATTTCAATTTTTTTAAGTAATTTTTTTTGAAATTGAGCTAGGTATAGAAAATTAATTGGTAAGCAAAATCTAGGCACTGAAACTAACTTTGGGAAAATTTGAGGTAGATTAGGGGTAAAACGGGGTACTGGGTAGGAAAAAGTTAGAACAATAAATGCCCAAGGCATTTATGGTAAATAGTCAAAAAATTATGGCAATGAAAGAATATGGTCAACCTAGTTGACTCAATTTTTAAGGCTAGTAGAAGATAGGGGGCTGACTATGTAGCAGTGGGTCAACATAGTATTTTTAAGGGTGGCCAACTATATAACAATAAGTCAATGTAGTATAAAATGGATAACTACATATCAAAGGGTTGATTTAGTTGGTAAGAAATGACTGATATAGTTTATTAAGGAGGGTCGATTTAATATCAAACAACTTGATTTAGTTGGAAATAATAAGGGTTGATTTAGTATCAAATAGGCTAATTTAATTGGAAAGAATAAGGTTTGATTTAATATTAAATGGGCTGATGTGAAATAAGATGGGTATAAGGCCAATTTAGTATCAATTAGGATGATTATGTAGAAAAATAAAAAAACATAAGAAACTAAATCAAACCCGCTGATTAAGTAGTTAAGTTGTGAATTTTTAAAAATGTATTTTAAATATTTATGACATGAATATTTGATACATCCTCTATTGTTTGATATTTTGTAAAGACACTAGAGGTATTGGTACCTGGTAGATGCATCATGGCTACTAGATTTGATGGATTATTTATTAGATGTGGATAGAGCTCAACTAGTCACCTTGGGTTTTGCTGGCATCATGAAGATGAGATGGATATTGTTGAGTGTTGATCTCATTATTGTGTTCTTAGGATCATGGGAATGGTTGACCAAAACTTTTTGATGGGAGGTGGATGGAGACACCATTGAGGTGGGTATCATGATATAAGATGTTTATACATTACTTGGAATTTTGATAGGCATGATGTTAGTGATCACTGATACACTAGAAGATGAGGATGAGAGTCAAGCATTAGCCTAGTGGGCTACCTGCTTAGATATGATTCACCTTGGGTTGAGGGTGAGCTTGTTTGACATTTATTTGTGGTCATTATAGACATATGGAGTTTAATGATAGGACTTATGAAAACATGAGTTTTATGTCACAAGTCAGATGATAAGGTACTACTATATTGGATAGCCTTATGCTAGTCTATATTAGATCAAGGAACACTCTATGATTTTAGATCTATCATCTGGGTCTATCTCATGCATGATATGTATAAGATGTTGTCCAAAGGTAAGAGGACCATGGGGCCTATGATTCTATTGAGTGCATGGATATATGAGAGGGTTTTCATGTGTCAACCAAGTGGGTTGCCCCATGCGGTTGATCATAGGTTTCCTCAGGTCTTGAAATGGAAACATGATCATGTAGTGTAGTCTATGCCTCATGTTCTAGAATTATAGATAATCACATGAGGGCAAATTGTGTGGTAGCCATATAAACAAAATAACTTCTATATGGCCTAGTTAGTCAACCATTATGATAGGGTTGGCATGGGTATGAATCATGATCCACTACACATAATGGGTGAAGTCGCACCTATTAACACATTTACAAGAATAGTTCATACTCCCCCATCCACTGGCCCCTCTAGTAGTGCCTACTTTTTGGGCATGACATGCTAAAGAGCTAAGAGGGAGGAGAGGTAGAGGGGTACCTATGGTGATACCAGTGATTAGGCCTTAATGTACTAGACCATGGAGTGGTCAAACATGATAATAAGTGGAAGCAAAGTCAATAAGGGGAGAGGCTATGGATGTGGATGTAGGGGAATAACAAGCACTATAGTAGAGGTAGTAGTGACCACCATATCTTCATAAAAAATGTAATCACCATCGACGTAAGGAGATGCTGGTATGAGCTACTACATAGGGGGGATACAAAAACCACTTCAAGATATAGTTGGTCTATGGAGGCACCCTTGAGGAGAAGATCATGACATGTTTGAGTGGTGACTCCTAGGTTTGTAATGGTGTGGAGGTGGCCTATAAAGGAGGTGCTCAATAGTGAGTGGATGGAGAGATCATGATTAGTGACACGAACACTTGTGAGAAATGTTTTAATTTTGTATAATTTTTTGATATAGGATACTAGTTACATTGTATTTATGGTAGATAGATGATTTTAAGATATATATATGTGATTTGATGCCTATCTAGTTTTGGTTTTATATATCCTATGATAGAGGAGATTATATGGGGATCCCTAGTTATGGATGCACACCATGACATTTTAGATGGGGTGTTGACACCATACAACCCCATCACATTAAATGATCCTATGGTTCCATCTAACCCAACCCAAGTGGGCTAGTTTATACTAGTGGGTGAGGCTAAGAAGAAGCTACAACCATGCAGTGATAGGCTCTAGCCAATGATAAGATTTGGAGAGGGCGAGGTACAAGCCTGGTAGGCCCTAACATAAGAGAGAATTGTGTACATGGTAACCACTGTCTAACTCAAATAGGTACAGGACCAAGTGGCCAATCTATAGGGATAGGTGCATGGATTGAGATCCTAGATTACCTCTTTATAATATACTATTCAAAGGGGACAGACACAAGCATCTATGGGTATCATGGTTAGGCCACATGATAGACATGATGAAGCCCAACCTTAGAGTTGGAGCTATTGTATTTTTTATTTTTTATAAAACACATGATATATATATATATATATATATATATATATATATATATATATATATATATATATATATATAGTTGTATTGATCTTATGTGTTTTACTTTTATTTGGATGTGGATGCATGGATATATTTCTTTCTAGCACATGTATTTAAATTTTTATTGTGTATGCTATGAGAAATATGTGATGCATATTTTATTTTCAATAATTATGTGATACACATGCATGGTTAAAAATAAAAGGGTAAAAATGATTTGGAAGAGTATAAATAATCAAAAATAAATGTATTACACACTATATAATGGTGGGAATGTGTAATAATAAAAGATAACTAAATATAATAAACCAAAGATGGTAAAATGGGTAAATTTTTTTTTCAAACCATGTAAATAGATTTTCAACAAGCTAAAACAAATGAAAATCACACTATATCACATTGGGAAGTATGAAAATATTGTATGAAAAACCAATGGTATAAAAACAAAATAATTAAGTCAATCAATCATACTAAATCACATTGGAAAGTATAAAAAGAAATCCAAAAATGTAAAATAAAAAAAATTAATCACACTAATTCAAACTGTGAAGTACAAATTTTTTAATAAAATGGTTTTAAACATACATGCAATCAAAAAATTAGATGATAAAAGTGAAATATTAATGAAGTAAGAATAAAAACTAATAAATCAAGATGGGAAGCATGTCTATGACATGTAACTCATAATCAAACACTACTTATCTCAAATTCAACAAATGCAATTTCATTGTGACTTGGGTATTGGAATATTTTGTGAGGAGGGTTTGGTCTTATCCATGGTCTTACACTAAAAATCACAAAGGGGACACTAATGAGGTGGAAAAAACCATGGGAATGATTTAAAATATGTTTGTAATGTGGTAATTTTTGAGGAAGGCATGGTCCTATCCATGGTCTTACACTGCAACTCATAAAAATAACTCTTAAGGGGAATGATTAGTTAAAAAAATAATACTTCTCAATGAGAAATATTAGTAATGTTGTAAATGAAAGAGTGAATGTAAAAATCATGACATAGGTGTCTATATGATGCAGGAGCATCTACAATAACACCATGGAGGACTAGTTGAACATGCAAATTCAAATGATATTTCAAATTCTGGTTTTCCCTCCAAATTGTGTAGATTTCAAATTTTCACCTTAAGAATAAATGTAATTATCAAAAAATGAAAGTGAAAAGGTAAAAAATGATGGTTAGGCTGTTGAGGAAATTAGGGGAAAATGGTTGAAACTATTTTCAACCTTAGTATATTGTTAAAACTTACAAACAACATTTGGTTTTGCCTAAGCCCAATTTGGGCGTAGAAGTTAGAAGGGAGATTCTTGAAAAGAGAGAAAAATAGAGAATTCATGAAGGAGAGAGGATGAGAGGGGCATAGAAGAGAAGAAGGACAGAGAGGAAAAGTCCTCTCATTCAAGGGAAAGAAGGAAGAATGAAGAAAGAGAAGAGAATTAGTGAGGGAGGACCTCACTCAAGAGATGATAAGGTTAAAGAGAAGGAGAAAATTTGATTAAAGACAAGAGAATGTGTGAAGGATCAAGGAAGGATTTGAAAGCCATGAGATATTGATATTGAACTGTAAGTCTTCTAGTTGATCAAGAAAGAATTAATGTTTTGTTTCATGTTATGGTTTCTTTATTGCAATTCTAGTGACAGACCTATGAATGTGTGTATGTTAATGTGTATGATGGTTTTCTATAGAAAAAGAATAAAGACTAGTTATTTTGTATTTGGAAACAATTTGAATTTAGTATCATTGTGACCAAGAGGCCTTAGAAAGCTTTTAAAGCTTAAGAAGCCTAAACAGGCCTAAACAGGGTACTCAGGCCTGTAAACTTACAACCCACTGTCCAAGGGAAAACCCACGTATAAATGTTTGCATAAGGTTCATTATGACATGAATATAGGTCTATTAGAAAAATATAAACTTAAGGGAAGAGAAACCAGGCTTTAAAAACCCCTTTTGATATCCAAAATCTCCCACAATAAGCTCTCGCCCTGTAGGTGACAGTTTACAGACAATAAGAAGAAAGTTGTATGTTTTGCATTGTAAATGGATTGATATGTCATATTTGATAAATAATATGAATGGGAAAGTCACTTAAGGTATGGAAATGTTTTTATATCCTCTTTAAAGCCTATTAACTATTGTGTTAAACAAAGACAAGCATGAACCCTATTGACTGTTATGAAAATACAGTCAAAGCCACTGAGTTGTTGAGTATTGGCAAGCATAGGAGGTTGTTATGAATGGGAAGAGGATTGAAGAAGGTGTATGGTAGTAATAAAGACCCTATAAAAGTGATTTAAACCCTTGAAACAATCTAGAACACTCCCAACCACAATTTCCATGCTCTCGGCCTGTGACAGTCATGGGAAAACCCTGAATTAGGGTCAAGCCCTCAAAATGAGTTTTAATGCTTGAAAACTCTTGAAAATTTGGAATCTGAACCTTGAAGGTGTTAAAAATATTTTAGAAGTGGTTTCAAGGTGATACAGTATGGATAAGTATGGAAAAGAACAATTTCCAAGTGGATCCTAGGTGTATGTGAGAGGAAGAGCAGAGGCCAATATAGGAAAAGTGAATTTCTCCAAAGAAGTGCACTAAAAAATGATTTATTAACCTATAAGAAGATAATGGGTATTTGTAATGGTGTTTGGTTTTATTAGAAAGTCTGTACTTTACTCTGGACAAGGTGTTTTGTACACAAGGAGGGCTAATTAGAACAGGGCTTAAAGAAGAAAGTACAATTCCATACAAAGTAACCTTACGAGATTTTTTAGTATGTTATATAAGGGATTAATGGGTATCCATAAATTATTTTACTTTCATGATTGAGTTAACTTGTAAAGAGTTATGGCCAATAATCAGGGTAAACAGGGCTAGAAGGAATGCTTGAATTAAATAGGCATGTATAAGAAGTTAGCTCAAAATTTGATGGTTAAAAAGTAGTGTAAGATTAGTTTCATCATTTGGTATCAGAGTAGGTAGGATCCCATCATTTGGTATCAGATCATACAACCCTTTCATCATTTTGGTATCAGAGCTTGAAGCTCTTGGGAATTGGCAATTTGTTGATGGTTATGATTTCTGATAAGTTGTTACAGGATTTGGCAAGATCATCAGTAGGAAAAAGCATTAGAATAACCTAGGGAGAAAAGGTATGAGTAATCTTTGCTATTTGAGTTAATTTTATTGTGTTGAGAAGCAATCAAGTGAAGAAGTTTCAGGTTCAAGGCAGTCAAGCCATTGAGGCTTAAGAGGAGAAGAAGCCAAGGAAGGCTTAGTGAAGAAAAGCTTGGAAAGCTCAAAAGTAAAGGAGCAAGTAAATGCTCAAGAGAAAGATCCAAAGCAAGGTAAGCTTGGATTTGTGATTTGTATTTGATGAAGTGTTGTATAAGAATTGCTGTAGGATTGAGAAAAGGATCAAAAGACTAGGATGCAAAAGGCCTAGGTGAGATCAAGGATATTGCCAAAAGACCAGTCAAGGAGAAAAGGCTTGGGTGAGACAAGGGATCAAGAGACCAAGGTGGAAAATACTTGGGTGAAGATCTCAGAGATGGAAGTGTTGTTGAAGGCACTATAGAGCAACAAGGTACATGAGGGCACCAAGAAGAAAGCAAGCATCAAAGGTATGGACAGTTTTGTAAATGATAAAGAGATTGATAATTTGAAGAGAGAGTTAGCTAAGATTAAAGATGAATATGAGTCTTGGATGCAGATGGACAAGCAAGCATGGGCATGGCCAATGATGAGGAGGATGAAGTGGCCAATAGATCTCCTAATGAAGAGGAGAAGAAGGCAAAAGAAGATTGCCATGAAGAGAGAAGCCCATAGAGGCTTGAAGAAGATAAGAAGGTTGCCAAGTGAGCAGCAAGAGGAAGAAGTTGTGAAGAAGGTTCTCATTATGGAGGACAAGAGAAGAGAAGAAAGAAAAGATGAAGTGCCAGGAAGAGCACTTGGAAAGATGAGAATGTCCATTAAGAGGACACTCATGGAGACATTATGGTCTCTTATTTTTATATCTAATGCTGTTTTTGAGTGGGTAATTGCAGGTATGAGCAGCCTTGTGAAGGTCAAGAGAAGGGCCTTGGAGAATGAAGAGATTGGTGCAAGAGAAGACACCAAGTACACAAGTGAATGTGTAAGAAAGAGAAGAGAGTTTATTACTGCTATTGATAAAGAAGAAGAGATGCATAGGTTAATGCATGAGGGAGTTGTTGGGAACCCATACAAGTAAGAGAAGATGTAGAAGAGGAAGCTGAATTCTATGATGCCATTGAAGGCCAAGGAGAAGAAAAAGAGCAGCCAAGCATAAAGGAAGAGAAAGATTGCTCCATAGACCAAGCTATCAAAGAGGTAAATGAAGTGTTAAGACCTGATTTTGATTGTTATTATGAGCATGAAGCTGCTAATGTACAGGTGCAAGAGTTAAGGAAGATGATAGAGCCCTCAAAAAGAGAATTTAAGGATGGGTATGTGATGCCTAAATGGTGAAAGAAGCAAACTCTCAAATAAGAGGAAGTGCTGGTACAAAAGCATGGTTACAGGATGCCTAAATGGCTTATGAAGTCAAATGATAAGAAGAAGAATCAAATGTGGGTGCCTAAGAAGGCAAAGAGTGAAGAAGATGTGAGTGTTGAGACAACAACACTAAGAAGTCAATGGAAGAGGATTGAAGGTGATTCCAGTAGCCAAGAGAATGGAGATGAGAAAGAAAACTTCTCAAAGAATAATGAGGTAGAGCATGAGGATGCAAAGATGAAAGGTAAACAAATTGTTTGTGATGATGTTTTTGAAACTTTCAATGATATTTGCATGAGAAATGGAAGATGGAAAGTGGCTGTGTGGACTAATATATAGCAAGGAGAGAGTTCCAAATGGATGGATGATGAGGAAAGGGGAGCGTATGCAACAAAGAAAACAAGATGGCTTCAAGCAAAGATTGAAGAGAGTAAGGAGACACAAGGTAAGAGTGTTTCAATTGTATTTGATGAGTATATTAATAAAAAAATTGGTTTGCATGAAGACAAGCTAAGAAAAGATGAAATAAGAAGCAAAGGGAAAGTAATCCTTGTGAATGAAGGACCCAAGTTTGATGAAGAGAATAGTGAGATAGATGAGATCTCACTAAAGGAAGAGTTGAAGATGTTAGAGGAGCTGTTTGGTCATTCAAGAGAGATGAAGGAAGGTACAAGCCATGGTAAAGACACCATTGGGAAGAGTGAAACAAGACAAGAGCAAAGCAAAGAGGCAAAGGTAGTTTTGATCAAGGAAAAAGAACATGGAGACAGTCAAGAGGCTTCATGGCCTAAAGATTTTGATTCTAAGGTGGCTTTGAATGTTTTGTATGCAGGTATGAAGGTTGCTAAAGTGAATGACATAAATGAGTCATTGGAGAAGCTTATGGAACAAGAATAACTAGAAGGCATATATGAAGATGAAGAAGCATGGAAGTGGGAGATGGCAGCTGAGAAAGAGATGAGGAGAAGAACATACCAGAAGAGAAAGAAAAGCAAGATGAAAAATAAAGACTATCAAAGACAAGCATTGCTATTGGCAACAAAACCTTGGGATCCAGGCATAGAATGAAGGCTAAAGCATGGAGGAAGCATCTCATTTGAACTAAGGTTCAAATCTTTTCTAGAGGGAGAGTATGATGCAGGAGCATCTACAATAGCACCCTGGAGGACTAGTTGAACATGCAAATTCAAATGATATTTCAAATTTTGGTTTTCCCTCCAAATTGTGTAGATTTCAAATTTTCACCTTAAGAATAAATGTAATTATCAAAAAATGAAAGTGAAAAGGTAAAAAAATGATGGTTAGGCTGTTGAGGAAATCAGGGGAAAATGATTGAAACTATTTTCAACCTTAGTATATTGTTAAAACTTACAAACAACATTTGGTTTTGCCTAAGCCCAATTTGGGCATAAAAGTTAGAAGGGAGATTCTTGAAAAGAGAGAAAAAGAGAGAATTCATGAAGGAGAGAGGATGAGAGGGGTGTATAAGAGAAGGACAGAGAGTAAAAGTCCTCTCATTCAAGGGAAAGAAGGAAGAATGAAGAAAGAGAAGAGAATTAGTGAGGGAGGACCTCACTCAAGAGATGATAAGGTTAAAGAGAAGGAGAAAATTTGATTAAAGACAAGAGAATGTGTGAAGGAGCAAGGAAGGCTTTGAAAGCCATGAGATATTGATATTGACCTGTAAGTCTTCTAGTTGATCAAGAAAGAATTAATGTTTTGTTTCATGTTATGGTTTCTTTATTGCAATTCTGGTGATAGACCTATGAATGTGTGTATGTGAATGTGTATGATGTTTTTCTATAGAAAAAGAAGAAATAATTGTTATTTTGTATGTGGGAAAAAATTTAATTTAGTATCATTGTGACCAAGAGGTCTTAGAAAGCTTTGAAAGCTTAAGAAGCCTAAACAGGGTACTAAGGCCTGTAAACTTACAACCCACTGTCCAAGGGAAAACCCACGTATAAATGTTTGCATAAGGTTAATTATGAAATGAAGACAGGTCTATTAGACAAATATAAACTTAAGGGAAGAGAAAATAGGCTTTAAAAACCCCTTTTGATATCCAAAATCTCCCACAATAAGCTCTCAGCCTGTAGGTGACAGTTTATAGACAATAAGAAGAAAGTTGTATGTTTTTGCATTGTAAATGGATTAATAAGTAATCTTTGATAAAGAATATGAATGGGTACGTAACTTAAGGTATGGACATGTTTTTATATCCTCTTGAAATCCTTTTAACTATTGTGTTAAACAAAGACAAGCATGAACCCCGTTGACTGTTATGAAAATACAGTCAAAGCCACTGAGTTGTTGAGTATTGGCAAGCATAGGAGGTTGTTATGAATGGGAAGAGGATTGGAGAAGGTGTATGGTAGTAATACATACTATATATAATTTATTGAAACCCTTGAAACAAGCTAGAACACTCCCAACCATAATTTCCATGCTCTCGGCCTGTGACAGACTTGGGAAAACCCTAAATTAGGGTCAAGCCCTCAAAATGAGTTTTAATGATTGAAAACTCTTGAAACTTTGGAATATGAACCTTGAAGGTGTTAAAAAACTTTTGGAAGTGGTTTCAAGGTGCTATAGTACGGATAAGTATGGAAAAGAATAATTGCCAAGTGGATCCTAGGTGCATGTGAGAGGAAGAGCATATGCCAATATAGGAAAAGTGAATTTCTCCAAAGAAGTGCACTAAAAAATGATTGATTAACCTGTAAGAAGATAATGGGTATCTGTAATGGTGCTTGGTTTGATTAGAAAGTCCATACTTTACTCTAGACAAGGTGTTTTGTACACAAGGAGGGTTAATTAGAATAGGGCTTAAAGAAGAAAGTACAATTCCGTACAAAGTAACCTCAAGATATTTTTTAGTATGTTATATAAGGGCTTAATGGGTATCCACAAATGATTTTACTTTCATTATTAAGTTAAATTGTAAAGAGTTATGGCCAATAATCAGGGTAAACAAGGCTAGAAGGAATGCTTGAATTAAATAGGCCTATATAAGAAGTTAGCTCACAATTTGATGGTTACAGAGTAGTGTAAGATCAGTTTCATCATGTGGTATCAGAGCAAGCAGGATTCCATCATTTGGTATTAGAGCATACAACCCTTTTATCACTATAAGAAGACTTTAGTAAACATGAGGCAATTATAGGTACACAAAAAAGACACTAAGAGTCTAGCGACCATCAAATTACAAAGGATACCTGTTCATAATAAACACAAAGTTATATAGGAAAATATGTGAGATACTAAGATAAACTCATGTTTTTTATATGAAAAATAAAAGTAAAATGGACATACCTTCCCACAACATGTTTCCCATTCCTCAGGACCTCTTATAGAATCATCAGTCTATTATGAATATTATGTACTTGTGTGAGAAAGTAGGTAGCAATAAAATATATTTTTTTAATTCTCCTTTCCCAACCTACTGGGATACCATACCCTAATGGATCTCATCTCTATTATGAGGACAATTATGTAGTTTGAGCTTCGATTAGAAAAAGGAGATGTTTTATGAATTACATCTTTTAGTGTGATTTGAATTTTAAAATTTGTATGTTACCTTTTGTATCATTACCTTTTATTTAAATGATTTGGATTTTAAATTTTAGGGATTTTATAATTCCTCCTCTATATAGATTTGGAATAACTAACATGAGGGATAAAAGTGATACACATGAATGATCTCCAGACTTTGTTTAAAGTAAGTTACGTATCCAATTATATGATTGAATAAACACTCTGGCTTACATATGAACCAAAATGTTATCTCAAGTTTCAATCATATGTATGCTTATAATTTGAAAGGAGATAAGGGGACAAAAGGTAGATCCAAAGTAGATTGGTAAGAGAAGATTACAATGAAATGCCTTATTTACTAACTTATCACATGGTAAAGAAACATTACTAAGGGGATAAAGGTTTGTATAACCAAGTCAAAATAATAATTATCTGAGTTGTTAAGACAAGGCAATAAATAATCATTAGGAAAGACAAAGACATCCATGAAAAGAAATGAACTCATAAATATAAGCATGTGATCATGGAAATAATGAAAAATATGCAATAATAAAAGATGAGATAAAAATGAAACCATATACAACACAAAATTCATAATATAAAGATCCATGTGAAATAAATAAGTGAAACCAAATTTGACACATAGTCAAATGATATAAGATATATAAAAGTGGATAACAAGTCTAATATAAAATCATAATGAAGAATAAAGTTAAAAGAAAACCATGTTGTGTTCATAAATACTGATAAACCTATCCACAAATATTATCCATGACATCTAAAATATCTCAATGAAGTTGGATCCTAATGACAGCTAGAGTCTCATCGATCCTCAAGGAAAATTGTGAAAAGACCTCTCATCAAATTTTCTCAACATAAAATTTAGGTGTAGCTGAAGGATCATGCTCAGGAGGGATATCATGCATAGAATACCCAAGAAGGGGAATAAATTCCAGAATAGGAATGATATCTATAGGATAAGAAGGTGGCACCACAATTGGGGAAGGAGACACATGTGGGGAAGAAACCATATGGGAAAAAGGAACCACAAGGGAATAAGGAGCCACATGGGAAGAAGGAGACTTCTTATGTTAGAAACTTGTAGAAGGGGGAGTATCAATCATAGGAATAGTCATAAGGTGATTATGAAGGTGATGTTAGAGAATGAGACAATGGTCGATATGATGGGTACTGCACTGGTGCCAAAAACAATATACCTTCCCATATTTTTGGATATACTTAGGTAACAACTTGGGAGGAGGTATAGCCTTCTCTTTGGGCTGGGGAAGGGTAGGATGCAATGTGTTAATATATTACCAAAGCTTTTGATAATGGGTGGAAGAATGATTATCTATGCCATAGAAGTAACATATACACTTGTTAGTAGACATTGGGGGTCTACTAATAGTAGAGATAGAAGCAAAAGTTAGGGAAGGCTAATATAATGGTAGTCTTTAGTCCAATGACCAATAAATTTGTGAATATCAAAATAAGGTTGACCATCCCATTGGATAGGTAAGGGGTCAAGCTATAACAAAGGAAGAAGGCCATCACTAAGGGGAGTTAGGGTTGGTGTAGATATTGAGATGAGCTTGTCTAAAGGTAAAATAAAACTAAAAATAGGATGAGGATCAGATATAGGTAGAGTGGGAGTAGAAGTTGGACTAGGATTAGTTAAAGGTGAAGTCATACTAGGGGAAGAAAATAAGAAGGATCCTAATATCTATTAAAAATGATAATAGCCAATAATGACATGATCCATGAGCATGCTTCTAAGAGGCTCTACCAAAATTAGAGGTCTACCATGATATCACTCCATATCTACCCTATAAAAAATAAGAATAATAGAATTAGGCACTATGAAAGGAACACAAGAAGATGAATGGAAAAACTAAAATAAAGAAGTATGATACAAAAAAATCTCAACATCTCTATCATGGATAAGTTCTAGAAATGGATCATCTAAAGTATAATGATCATCATAATTAGGTGTATATAGGTTGATGGTATAAGTAGGTATGATATTTTCATCAAAAGTTTCATGATGAATAGAATGTCAAGTCTTGGTTAAGACCACATGTATGTCATTGATAGGGGGATGATGGGAGTGTAGTTTCAAGGATGGTGGAATCTGGGTAATGAGATGAGGGGAGAGATACAAAGTTTTTATCTTGATATTGATCTCGTCTAGCTCATCATCATCAAAATCTAAAAGTTTAGGTGGTATTTTACCATTGGGTTTGGGTGACCATTATAACCTCAAGTAGAATTGACAAGATAATTAAAATGTTGAGATTCCTTGAATGGAATACTAGGCAAGGGTTCAAGCGTTGGAATTTTAAATACACCACATTCTTTATAATTATTCAAAATTTCAAGAGTTTTTATCTCATTGAATCTTGTAGATAGCACCATTATGGGGGAATTTGATGCATTGGTAGGTATATGAGGTGATAACCCTCAAGCAATGAGTCTAAGGTCTACCAATAAAGATGTTATAGGAAAGGGGAAAGTTAAATATCATAAATTTCACTCAAAAAATGACATGAAGGATGGTAATAAGAAGCCACATGCAACCTAAAGGAGGAATTTACCTTCTATCATAACCTTGACATGTATTATGTGTGGACTTAAGATTGCATTTGGAATATCCAAAAGTTTTAATGAAATTAAGGGAGGTGACACAAGTAATTAAACCTTAATCAATCAAAGTGTGTTTGATTTGGATATCACCAATTTGTATGATAATAAATAGTGGAGGATCATCCGTGTAAAGCAGAATCTCATCTAGAATTATGAAAGAAATAGGAAATTTAAGGGAAAGAGAAGTGTCCATTATTTCATCAATGTGGATGGAAATATCTTTGCATTATTGTAAGATACTATCTTCAGACCCATATAGGGTAGCTTCATGTCCTACTAGGGGAGGATGGGGGATGTTCATTTTAAATAAAAATTACATTAGATAGTTGTGATGATGGGAGGAGGTTTGCATTAGTTCTAGGAGAGGTATTTGAGATGGGAGATGAGAAATTTATACTATTGGGTCCCATTCATCATAACCCATGGGGGGACTATTAGATATATGTGTATAATGTTGTAGGAGCTTTTGGGAAGGAGGATTGGAAGTGAATTCAAACTTGTGTTGATAAATTGTAGTTTCTTTAGTTTGAGGACAAATCGGTTGATTGCCTTTAGATGGTGGGATAGTTGATTTAGGTATTTCTTGTGATTGAGTTTAAGAAATATTATTGGAAGGTTAAGGAATGTTAACAATGGGTGTGGATGTTTGGGGAATAGTAGAGATAGTGTGAGAGGTATTATCCAGTTGAGATGTTGGAAGTGGTTTTTGGAAAGAGATAAGGTCCTCTTGCCCCAACTCTGTTAGATGAGATGGGGAAGAGTCTTGGATGATGTAAAATGCTTGGGAGGTTTGATGCATGTGGGTTGGATTAGAATCAATGAAATAAACTACTCTTCACATGTTATTCATATTTACCACATTTTATTTTATAGTTAGATATATAAGACTTCCAACATTGTTAGTGGAAGGAGTAGGCTTGTCATTGCTATCTTGATGATTAGGAAGGAGATATTTGTATATGGAAAGATGAAAATTAGCTTGGTTTAAAGTTTGATTTTTGTTTTGTGTTTGGTGAGATTTAAAGTCTATGTCATATGATTATTGGAACTTGTGAATGAGTGATTAGTGATCAAAGTTTGGGCCAAGAAGGAAATCCATAATTAGATTATGTAATTATCTACAAGTCTCATGAGAGTGGCCCCAACTTGTATGAAACCAGAAAAAATTGTTTGGATCATACCTTGATTTAATAAAGCAAGTGGGGTCAAGCTCTCATGGTAGAGGCCTTGGAAGAAACTTTCAAAACTTGGCTAAGGACAATGGTTTGTGAACATTAATATTTTTTATTTGGGAAAATGTAGGATTAGGATTGTTTTTTGGAGGAGGAACATGCTCCACAACATTGTTGGGAGTGATGGATTGAATGTTGTGAATGGTGTCATTAGTATTAGTGACACCATCATTGGTAGCATGATGATTTTTATTTTTAATGAGCATGCGAGTTCCCAAGGGAGGTTGGGATGGTTCAAATTGGTGTATGAGAAAATCCTAGTGCTTAGCTTGGTCAAGGGCTTCATCCAAAGTTCTTGGAGAGAGAGAGAGAGTCTTGACTCAATATTTCAACTTGGGATAGAGAGAATTAATGAATAGATGAAAAAGATTATCATCTACCATATTGTGCTCACATTTATTATATAATTTATTCCATCATTTGATGAAATCTTGTGTTGATTTGGTTTTAAGTTTTTATAATTGATGAAGTGAGCTAAGGTATTCTTGAGGAGATCAATAGATTGAAAATATTGTACTATGGAGTTAACTAGATCTACCAAGCTAATGATAGTATATGATTTGAGTTTATTGTACCAATCTAAAGCATCTCTGAAGAGTGTTTTAGATAATATATTTTTAGCAACAAAATTATTAAGTTTGACCTAATATTTGTAGAGATTGCCAAATTTTTTTAGATGTAAGGTGGGATCAGTGAACCCATTATAACTAATGGTGCATATGATACCTCCTATGCTGATATTGGAAATTTGGGGTATAAGAGGTTCATTTTGGAGATGTTTGATCATTTTATTGATGAGGGGTGGTTGAGGAATGGGTTGACATGAGAATCCCTAAGGGTGTGGGGGGCATTTGGATTTTTCACTCCCTATGGAACGTATTAAGGTTGATTTTGAAGGTGAATGAGATGATTTTGCGTCTACATCATTTAATTGACATTATTGGTTTGAAAAGTGTTCATTTGATTGAGAGTTTTAAATAAGAGTTGATGGGTTTGGGAAGTATTTTTACTAGTTTGTGTGGTATGTAAATCATTAGCATTGGTATAGTGGCTTGGGTTACACTATGAGTAGTGGTATGCATGACACTAGTGGTATGAGAAGCATTGGTAGAAAAGGAAGCACTAGTATCATGATTAAAACGTGTAATAAAAGATGCAATAGTGAAATGATTAGCATTCAAATAAAATGAAGCACTAGTAGCATGATAGGAATTGGTATCAAATGATGCACTAGTGGCTTGATTGAGGAGGGGCCTTAGAAAAGGCCCACTAAACATTGAAACTACCATGTTAGTGGAGATACTTGGCATGAAGGTTGAAGAGATCATATAAGAAGAGGTCATGGTATGGGAAAGAGTAAAAATATAAGGGATAAGTTGAGAAGCAAATAAGGTGTCACCCCCAAATCCATGAGAGAACGTAGGGGAGGGTGAAATAGGTTCTTATACTTGACCACCTATCATTAGATTGTAAATAGTTAAAGGGTCCTTTCCTTTATGTTGAGGAACTTCATTAATGAAAAAAACATTTGAGGTATATACTCTAATTTAGGGTCATATTATAAGAAGAAAAGAGGATTATGAACTAATGATGAATGAGGAGTCTCATAAATGGTAGTGCAAGTGGTAACATGCACATTGCTTTCATCTACAGTGGAGGCCACAAGTTGTTTATGGGTAAATCTATTGGGATGGGTAAGGATAATCATTTTTATTATATTTAACTATGTGTTATCCTCTAACAGGTAATTCATGATGAGAAAATAAGGCTAAAGAAGTGATGTAAAGACAAAATTAGAAAATAGAATATAAAGTTGAACTAGGTGACCATGTTTTGTCAACAAGAGAACATAACAAATAAAAGATAACACAGTCATATATGTCAAATGTGTACTACTAAACAGGGAATAGGCCAATAAATAAGAAGAAATAGTTGGACATGTCGATTGTGTACTGTAGGAAAAAAGGCTAAATAGTTTGTAAGAGACCATATTGATAGAAATGAAAGGGTTATAAAATAGATAAATGTTTTTAAAAATATAATATAAGAAAATAAAATTAAGCACACAAGCAATTGGATCAATGTGATTGATTTAATTGGAACATAGCATAAACATTTCACAAATGCTAGTTAATGTAAGTTTTGTAATACAACATTTAATGATTAAAAAACAAGCAACAACTTGAAATTAAATGCTAAGTAATTGGTCATCCTAAGTGTTATTAAGTTATAATGAAGTATAATTTTAATGTGATTGAGAAGTTGGCTATAATGAGGAACTAAAAGGCAATCTAAGGCTGGTTTCAAGACATTTAGGTTGAAATGGACTTGTATTTGTGATGGAACTGACTTGGTATTAGGTCATACCCCCTCATTTCACAATCCCATAGCCATAAGGGTGTTGGGTGCTTTGACAATATATACCATCAACCACATTTTTATACTTGGATAGAAAACCAAGTTGGATTACCCCTTGGTGATGAAATTCAAGTAGGTAGACTTTGGGAGGACAAATGTTTGATGTTTTTTGTGTATAAATTTATTTTTAAGTGTGTGTAAAAGAGAAAAAATAGTGTGATTAAAATGGTAATTTGAAAAATCACCTATTTAATCTATGTTTGTTACTCTATGCATGCAAACAACTAAAAATAAAGGTGAATTAATTACTATAAAAAATATGTTAATTACTTGATTGTTAAGAGTAAAGAGTTAGTTAAAGTGATACTATATGCAAATAATGCGAAACATAGTCGACGAGGTTGCTAATATTTTGCAAAATCAAGATCTAGAAGAACACAATTGTTGACCATTTTTGACCACAATTCAAAATGGGTCAACCGCCTATAGTCCAAAAATTGATATAGGGGTATATTATAATGTCATAGGGTGTGTCATGGTTCATATGATGCCATTTTTTCTTATTAGCCTTGGTCATAGTCCAATTTAGTCCTTATGTCTTTGTGAGTTACGTAGGGGTCATATATGGGCTATAAATGAAAGTGGTATGGTTTTATTAGGTATAAAAGTGTTATAATATCTCTTAAAATGTCCCTCATGTTAGTATATGTCAACTTACTTGTTAGGAATGTTAGGGCTAACTAAAACTTGTAGGTGTTAACTAAAAATCAAGAAAATGAGTGAGAAAGGAGGAGTTTTTGTATTTGTACAGCCTATGAGAGAGAGTGGCACATGGGGTAATATTTATCAATGAAACTTAAAATTACTTGACTATATTTACATGCTTTACATGATTTTAAAGTGATAAACATGTGATAAAACCATTATATCTCTCCATTGCTCCACTAGGAAAATAGAACTAGTTAGTAAGTTTCTTCTTGGTATAGCCAATAAAAAGACTTTCAGGTCAAATGATCTTGGTAATGGATGGAAAAATTTATCAGATTTGAATTAATACTTATATTTCAATTATTTTATTACTATACTTTATGAACCATCCTTAACAAGTTGACTGTTCATTTCTTCTTATTTTTTCCCACACCCTATAGGTTTTGCTCTTATTTGAGCTAGTTCGTATACTCATATGATGATTTTGATATTAGATGATGTATAATATCTCCTCTCATATTTCCCATGTTTGGTTTCATGATTAGAAGTTATTTTATTTTTCAAATAGTTTAAATTGTAGGAATATGTTGCTAATGGAGATTGTAGTCAGATTTCACCACTTACAAGGGTATTTGTGCTCTCAATGGTTTTTATGAATATAAGATGTTGTTTTTCATTTTTTAATTTAAAAAATAATCACTTTTCTCTCCAATATATGTCTCTCAATATCATTCATTGATCAAACACATAGTCAAAAATGTGATACACAGTTAGGTTCACGAATATAATCAGTTAAATCATGATGTGTGGAGTAATGAGGATGTTATTGGAGGTGTTTGAATATATAATAATGTGTTATAAATATTATTGAAACATTATAAATCAAATAAACCTCTCCAAGTGTATATGACTGACTGTGATGACTATTGCTCACATACATGCAAGCCTGTAACTCTAATCTGCACCTGTAGGTGCTCTTAAGAGAATGTCACATTGGAAAAAGGGTAATTGATCTTGTTTTAAGACTTGAAATATTTATAAATTAATTTTAATATGTTTATAGAGTTTAAAAATTATTTAATGATCATACATTATGCACATTTTTCATGTTTCTCCACACACTACTTGCACATTGAAATGTCCACCTACAAGTGCCACTGACTGAGACTTAAGATTGTTTCATAGGGATGATAAATTATATTTTGATGTCTTAATCAGGTTTTATGAAGTTTTAGAGGCCTTTAGAATCCAATATAAGGTCATAAAATGTGCATAACCCACATTCTAACTTCACTACCTTATATACTACTATGTGTGCATCTACAGGCTACCATAGAGATCTAAGATGATTCATAAAGGAGATTATAACATTATTTGAAACATTATTGAAGTATTAAGATGTTGGATATACTATAAAAATCATGTATAAAGTCATTAAGGATAATTAAAAGTTAACAAGTCATGATCAATGTTGAGAAACTCAGTTTAGGGATAATTTCTCTAAAACACCAAAACAGAGGACCAAACACTCTTGGGAATACCATATAAAAATGTTGCATGATGCATATATGAGTTTTAATGAACCCATGTTGTAGTCTCAAAATAGGGGTATAAAATTTCAAGATAAAGTGGGTATTTAAATAAAAGAGCATGATGCTTAGGGGCCTCCAAGTTGCACATTTGTTCAATAAAGTTTGGTAGTGATGTCTATAGGATTTGATCTTCCAAATGACCTCTACACCCAAATATGGTAAGGTGAGAGCATATATACTTGATGGGTGATACTATGAAGCTAATGGTAACATTTATGTCTCAAATATTCATAAAAAAATATTGAAAAACAAGGTTTTGACCCCATCAACACCTATAGGTGTTCCTTGCCCTGAGAAACTTACCTATAGTTGATTGTGGAGTTATACAAGTTCATGGTATGAGACTAAGCATGGAAACATACAAACATGAACATTTTATAAGTTTAAAAATGATTTTAATACTTATATAAGGATACAAAGGTAGGTGGCACATACTTTAAGGTGGATATTCACCTACATGACCCTTGTTTTGCTCTAAGACAGTCAATTGTGGTTGACTATAGTTAACAATGAGATAGATCATGATGTGATTGGTGTTGACATAGCTTGAAACATGAGTTTAATGAATTAAAATGGTTTTCAAAAGAAATTAGAGACATTAAAGTTATAGTGAGGTAATATCATAAGGCCTAAATCATGCAGGATCACTTATAGGTGCCTCTTTCAAGCAAGAAACATACTCAACACCTTTGTCAAGTTAAGTGCAAGGTTTGCAATGAAGGAGTTAACAAATAAAAAAGAGTGTGGTCATGATATAAATATTATTTAGTATGTTTTACATAATATGATACCCTCATAATATGGATATAATGTAGAGAAAGGCCTCAAACATACACCTATAGTCATACTTGATACCCTAAACACAATTAGTCATTTGACAGTCTACCTTATGGGTTTAATGGTGTTTGGATGGTCTAATTATATAATAATACCTTGTGAATTTTTAAATATCATCTTCCATAACTTTTTATAAGATCACCAAATAATCCATTTTCCTAGGATAATAGGGGAAGTGCCCTCTATTTTGTCTTAGATAGACGACACTTCCCAAGGGTGCAAACCTACAAAATTTGGAGAAATAAGATGACAAGGTGAGTTATAGATTAATGGGGTCTTTAAAAAATATTTTTAAAGTTGTATAAAATATATACCAACATTAGGAAAAATGCATAATGGTGAGGAACTAAAAAATGAGGTCCAAACCTATAGATATGCAGGTGAAGCCTACAGGTCTTGGTAGGCCTAATGGATAAGGGGGTGATAATAGCATTTATAATATTATATAAACATTATAATCCATTGAAACATTTTTTTAGGGAGGTATAAGGTGTGTTTAAGATATTTTTATTCAAAGGAGACCATAGGTAAGCCATTTATTAGATCAAACCAACTCAAGCCTATGTAGAATGAAGAGCAAAGCTCGAGTAGGCAACTTTGAAAGTTTACATCTACTTGGAAACTTTTCATGTGAGTCTAAGGAGTAGGGTGATGATTAAGGAATCATTTAAAAAATATTTAGTTAAATTTTCTAAAGGATTTAACATTGCATCTTCATGAATAATCCTTAGAGGGTAAAATGGCCTAAAACCCTATAAAACCCTTGGTAGTGATCCAATTGGGAAGATTGAGTATGATATGAATATATATGGAATTTAATGGATTATGATATTATTAGATGTTATAGAGGACTCTCCAAAGCTCCTCCCCATCAAATGGATAGGGTGGGAAATGGATTTGTTTCATAGTTTTTGGTGTTGTGTAGGTAAAAAAGGGTTTAAAATGATATAATACAATTTTGGAGAGATATTTATACTTAATAAAACTCACCATGTGTATATATTTTCTCATCTAAGTGCACAATTTCCTCTACAAGTTATTTTACCTCAACTAGTCAACACTGGCATAGTGCACAAGCTAGTGAGAGAGTGAAAACTTCAAGTGGGAGGCATTTTAAAGTCTAACTAAGGAATATAAGGATATTAAGGGTACTAAAATATTTCATTAACTCCTTTTTATGGATAATATTAAAGGCAACCTTGGTGCCAAGTGTGCAAGGTGAGTGAAAGAGGAGTTATTTAGATTGTAGGTGGTGATAGCTCATATCCAAAAGAATATTGATGATTAGGTATTAAAAAAATGAATGTTGGAGAATTTATACAACCCCTCCCTCATATTTTTATAATCACATTTATCCCTAGTCAATTGTGTACATTCCAAGAAGGCCAAATGATGAAGGTAGTTTTCTAAGAAAGCAATGAAGAATCCTATGCCACATTATAAGAGGTTCATAGTTTGAGGGAAATTTGTCCAAGTAGACCTTGAATTGTCTATTAAATATCCATATCTCCTACATGTTTAAATCCTTTTCTCAACATGGCACATGTCCTAGTGACTCTTGGACTTCATTCTCTTCTCCTCTCTCTCAAATTCTATAAGTAGTAGCCATTTTGGCTCTTGTAGACTAATACCACACCAAGTATGGTGAATCCATACTGGAATGACATTTTATTTTACCTTTGAATAATAAATTCAGGTCTAGTTTTGAGTTCATGAAAATTTTTCTAAGTGTGTAAAGTGATGTATGGTGAAATTAGTGATAATCTTCTATCCTTGCTTTCCTTATCCTTTCATGTTTATGCAAGAATTCATATTCTAAAATGTCACATAGAGTTTAACTAGTGTGTTATAATCCTTTAAAGTGTATAATTGTACTTATAATGTGAAATCTTCCCTCTAGTTCACTTACCTTGTGTTATCTCATGAATATCATCTCTATGTTGAAATACTTATGTTAGAATCTTTTAGGACTTGGAAGCTAGTTTATAGATCTTGTTTTATTATGATAGAGGTATGATAGTATTTTGTAAATAATATTGGTATATCACACCCTTAGATTAGTTTTAATTCATGCAAACTTCTCTCTTTTTCCATAAACAACTAGTTAAGTAGGTGACAAGCATTTCAAGATACATTCAGGGAGCTAGCCCTTAAACCTAGAGATCTACTTCTACCTATAGGTAAACCCAAATAACATAAGAATTCCTATTTTTATAAAATATATAAGAGGCTTGAATACCCTCTTATAGGGTACAATATTTGGTGATAAAAATAATTAAACAAGTTGACTATGTCTTCAAGGTAGAAGATAATCTACAAAATTATGTCGAGCAAGTCAACCCATTTGGTTATAGGGATATAATTTTATAAAATATAAAATTTCAAAAAAATATTACTAAAAAGGAAGAAATAAAATAAAAAAGAGAGTAATAATTAACCTTGGTGGGTAGGAATATGTTTAGATTGAAAATTTTTATGCTATGATGTTCAAATGCAAATTCAATTTTTTTGATAATACAGTCAAATGGTTCAATGGAATCTTAAGGACCCATGTGTTGAAGAATAAGTTATGAATAGAGTTGAATAGATCAACTATGTTTGCAAAAATATATGCTAAAAGAAGATAATTGTGAATAAAGTTGACTAATATGATTATGTATGTAAATCTAGGACTGAAAAAGAAGACTATGCTAAACTGATCTCTCCATTCACCTATATTTGCTGAAGACCAAACAAATATAACAATGATGTTTTGGAGTGACTATGTGTTAAACCTACAAACATATTTATATAACTATATCAACTGGTTTGATATAATACTACAAAAAAATAATATGATGACAAAATTAAAGTGTGAAAGAAAACCTACAACAGTTTGATTCACATTAGGTTCATCAAAATGAATACAAAGGGAAATATAATTGATGTATTAATCAATCTTAGCTTAAAGAAGATAAATCCTACTTACACTTTTTATTGTTGATACATTAGATATTTAGAGTCATGACTAATATGGATTTACTAGACCTAAATAAGGGATATCTTATCAAAATAACATTACTATAGAGGGTTCCAAAGCCTCTAGTCAAAAAAAACCTTGTAATAACCCTATCCAGGTCCTATGTTTTCATACTCACTAAGTATAATGACAAGTAAAGTAAAATATAATATATTTCTCACCAAAGCTTGTAGAACAAAAAGGGGGTAATAAACACAAAAGTAAACATGCATAGAAGATCTATACTCACATCAATGTATAGGAAATCCTAATGCATGGGAGAGAAGACCAAATACATATCTATCTACTCTTATAAAGGAGGAATAAAGTTAGGAATACTTACCTTTGAAGATTAACCAAATATCCTCAATCTCTCCCTTAGCCAAGGTGTGTCATAAGAGGTTGTTGTGGTAAGTAAGGATAATAAGGATAAGTCAACTCTAGGCTACACAACTTCTCTATGCATTCAAAATACTTCTCCATAAGACAAGATCCATATCACCAAAAAAGTATTAAAACCATAAGCTATGCTCCTTGAGTATAATGGTGGATAATTATATGTGAAATATAATATTCTTCTTCTTCTTTTCCTATTAAATGGTAGAAATGGTTGTGTATATATAGATAAATCTGACCTTAAACCTTTTTAAAAGTCTAGCTGATAGGGTTGGCCCAATCAACCCTATATCATTGTTGATAAAAACAAATTGGGTCTTAGTCTATGTTAGCGAAGGGCCTACCTAGACCCTTAACATATTTTATCAATTTGAATATAGGGTTGATGGGGATGACAGTGTAACATAAATCATGAAAAAGGGTTTTAGGCTTAGGAAGGGGCTAATGAAGGCAATTAAATTTTGGAGTGTACAAGAGAGGATAAAATGCTTACATAAGTGTCTATGAGATTGTTTTGTAGATAGCAAGTGGTGGTATAGGGGAAACCAATCATATGAAGCACTAATGGTCTACCCACACCTTTTTTGGTGAACCCTTTTAGGCATACACTTAGAGAGATTGAGACTCAACAAGTTTTGGCAAGAGATAAAACATCAGTAATTGATAACGTTTAAAAATATTGTGTATACACGTTATGTCACTAATCACTACCTACATAGTTTGAAAAGATCTCAGGATAATGTAATTTAGACTAGATTATAGGATGACAATGATGGATTATAATATTAGGATGATGATGAATATTAAACATGTCAATTAGATATATGTTAGGTGTGATGATGATTGGATTGAGGGTTGAGTTGGGATTTTGATGACTAGAGAGATGATAGATGATTGACTGGAGGATATAGACATGATGAAAAATTGATTAGAGGAATGATTGGATATTAAATGAGTGGATTGAGATGATCAACTTGAGGATTGGATTAAACATTTAGACATGTGAGAGTGGATAGGTGAAATGATGAGTGTAGTCCACTATCAATCCATCATTGTTGTAATAGGTATCATCATAGTCTAGGTAGTATGCCTCATGATATAAGTATGAAGAGGATTATGTGCCAAAGTGCATGATCATAAAAGGGGAAAATAAATAACTCTACATCATTAATGTCAACTAAAATCATCATTGTATCCTTTGATGTCAACATAACATCCTCATTCATTACCTAATAGATAAAAATATACATCACATAAGAAAAATAAAAATAAGACAAAATATATATATACAAACAAACATTTATAGATAAGTGAATATAGGAAAAAAATAATAAAAATGCATAGATCATACAAATAACACACACAAATATATACACATCAAGAAAATAGGGTCTTGTCTATTGTCTGAATGTATAAGTATGGGATGGATAAAGATGATGATTGATGTCAAAAAATGAGGGTGAATAGACTTTCCTTGATCATAAGTGGGACATAATGGTATGAACTTGAGAAAATATTAATCCAAGTACACAAACTAATTGACTCTATGGTTTTCCATGTTTTGAATTTATATGAAAGAATTAGAACTTATCATACTAAGGTGAGATGAGGTTAGTACTGGCTCAATAAAGACTATATTTTCTCTGGTTTGGAATAGGTGACAAGAGTGTGGATGGATGGATATGACTTGGTTATGTAAATAAGAGGTAGAGGGCATGGTGATGGATGATTATGTGAAAGGGGGAATAGGAATAGGACAAGACATATTCGGATATGTTTAATTTTCTTCAAATTTTATGATTTTTTGGGGTTTTGGAATATTTCATTTTGTAGGTCTTTTGGGATATGTATGTACACTATACAAAGGGGTTTACTATCAAAGGGAAAACCAATCCTATCAAAAAAGATAAGGATAAATGGAATGATAAATATACTTGGATAATGCTAAAAGAAGTTGATGGATGAGGAATAATGGACTAGGGATTGCCAATAACCACATCATGAAGGAACCAAATGTCTAGTTACTCAAGTGTTAAGTAGAAGATATACCAAGATGATTCTAGAACATTGACCAAGACATATTCCATTCCCTTATGAAGATAAATTATATAATAAAGGATGTACATAATAAGAGGATGTAAAACATGATGGATATAGATGCTTAGGATACATATGGATAAGGTAGATAAGAATGCTTAGAGGGTGATGTAGATAGGGTTGATAAGGGATATGATGGGTAGGAATAATGGATAAGGGGATGGGATAGATAAGTAATTTATACAAGGGTGAAAAATAACTTGAGGACATGACTATAGGGATGGAATGATTTTTTACCCCAAGTGGTGAGGTACAATGCAAATAATAGAATATTTTATCATGATGCTAATAATTGGTTTTCATCATGGTACTTTCCCAAGGTGATATGGGTTTGAGATACGAGTGATGACACTTTCTTGATCTTCAACCAACATTTGTTCTAAATAAATGTGATTCTAGGATCATGTTGCCACTACTGAATGTACTAACGCTATAGTGATCTTCATTAATTCTTCATTTATCATCCTACAAATGTCATAATTAGGTGTCTTTATAAACACTATGAGAGATAATACTACCTAATTAAGTGATGTGTGGTGAGATGGAATTGGATGGTTTTGATAGTGAGGTAGAGGATGTGGATGAGTGATATGATGATGAATAGTGTGACTGGGAGGAGATAAAAAATGGGGTTCAATAGTTTCATACACTATTAGATATGGTGGATGAGACATTTTTTTGTCCCATGTGTTGAATGAGGTTAAGGATCTAATAATTTTTGACTTATTTTCACTTTGATCCATATATTAGGAGAATTATCAACCATATTTCTATTACATTTAAAATATTTTTGACTTGATGATTTTTGAATTGGATTTTGATTACCCCTAGTGCTTGGATTTGGGATTCACCAGAGGAATTTGATCTTTGACTTGATAGATGATGATTATTTTGAATTTGATGGTCCCCTATTACTTCAAGGACATTTTTAATTGAGGATGATGCTTTTTGACTTGGATGATTTCAAAAATCTTCTAGACTTTGATTTATTATTTTTGGATCATAACTAACTTGATTATTGGCTTGTATCTATATAGATTAAGAACATGATATTTCATGCTGAGGTGAATCCAATGATGTGTGTTCCTATTCATCCCATCTAGGGAGTGGGGTGGAGGGATCATTAACAAGAGGTGGATGATTAAGAATGTGTGGTGAAAGTGTAAATCAAGAGGATGATGGGAAACATAGTCCTCATAAAATATATTAGGAGACCCAACCTCAATGTCAGATAAAGTCTCCCCAAGAATCTCAAAAAGATCACTAAGACTCTTTGTAGAATTGGTATTTAAAGTTGATCCATATCCATCTTGATGATCTTTGACTGATAAAACATCCAAGAATTGTGTTATGATTTCATCATCCTAAGATGGATTAGGAGTCATGCCTTGCAACTAGTTGACATTCAAATTACAGACATACTCAAAGAGATAAGTATCAACATGAATTTTATAATCTATGTGGGATGATGATTTTGATTCATATGCTAATGTTGGATATGATCCTAGCCATTTTTATGTTGACTTTGACAAGGATGTTGATGAGGTGATGTCGTTAAGAGATAATTTTTGGGTAGTAGCCATATTATTTTCTATAAGTACCTTATTCCCTTTGGGTTTGTGAATGGATGATTTATGATTAACAAATTTGTGGAAATGGGGGATTTGATGTGAATAGGATATATGGATGGTTTGATCTGGGATGGTTGTGGTATGGTGAGGATTGGGGTCACAACATTGGTTGAGGAGGGAAGAAGGTTGATCATACTTATTCTATGACACCTATAATTATATTCTTACCTTCAGGTCCTAGTTGGGGATCCACATTGTGGTTACTTGGTCTAGAAGTGAAATCTTTGTCATAATGATTTCCATCCAAAAAGTGTTGGTTAATTAGATTCTCCTATAATATGTTTTTAACATTCACTATTAATGGTCTAGAAATGGTTTTTGTATGTGTGTGAATTTGAATTTTGAAGTAACACAAGACCTATTGATGAGGGTTGGGGATTTTCATTCACATTTTCAAAAATCACGTCCATAAATTTGTTGGTAAGTAAGGAGTCTTTAGATCAACTTTTTATACTCCCCACATGATCATGTTTAATGACGAAGGAATATATGGAAAAGGAAATATACATTTAGATCATAATCCCTAGTCATTTGGTTTTGATTTTGTTGGTCAAAACTTTATTGAGTGTTATTATGATAAAAGTGTTGATTTTGGAACTAAGCATTTTGGTCAACATTTTGATGATTTTGAAATTAGTTCTAAAATTGATAGTCTCAAGGTGGAGGATGGTTAAAATATAATACATTAGTTGTATATGAAGGGTTTTGGTTTCTTGAAATTCCATTATTTTTATTGACATTGTTATTTTTTATGGGTTGATTTTGGTTGTTACTTAAAACATTTTAATTTTTGGTTTGGTTCATCACACCATTTTCAGTGTGTCACAGTTTTAGTTGAGGAAATTTGGGCCTTTGTTATTGGGGTTATTTTGATTTGAATTTTGGTAACCCCCATTGATTTTTTTAGGGATAATGATTCATTTGTTATATTTAAAAGTTCTACAACCATTATTGATGTCCACTTGATCTATTTTGAGAGTGATTCTAATCCCTTATTCATAAGACCTATATGGAAATTTTTGGATGTCTTCTTTTGTTTCTTTGTTGAGAGAGTGTAAAATGAGGTTTCTTAACTCTCTATGGTCCATATGAGGGTCACTTCTAGAGAATTATAATACTTTACATTATATTATAATAAAATGGGCAACACATTCATTATATTCTTAATTAATGTGCAAGAACTACTATATATTGGTTTTAAGCAATTTGTTTATGTCAACCACTTTGAAAAACTCAACCATGAGCTATCAAAAAGAATGGATGGAAGCATAAAGTAGGTGATAATACTAATCTAGCACAATTCCCTCAAGATTCTTTAGGAATATCTTAGAAACTAACCTATCCCAAGGTAGAATCTCTCTAATAGTGGTTACATATGCTTTCATTGTGCATTAGTATATCCCCCTCCCTTATATGTGGAGATTTAAAACATGGGGCATGGTAAGAGGAATACTAATATGTTATGATTGATGGGTTATTTAAAGTATTTTTAATAGGTATCCATAGTGATAAAACCCACCAAAGTCATGCTAGGATGAGCTTGAAGGAGAGGAATTGGGTAAGCAACATGCACAAAAATGCTAAAGGGAAAGATGTGGTTTGAGAAGATGGGGAATAATACATCAAGAGTAGTTATCTAATTGAGTGGACTTAGATAACATATGATATTAGGGTGGTAAGGTGATGGAAGAAGGAACACTAGTTTGCACTTATAATGTTAGAGCATTCATGGGTGACACATTGGCTGACATGTGGATATGAGGAATAATGAGTGGTAGTGTATTGGTCACCATGATGTTTGGAGGAGAGTATGAAAAATAACCTCATATAATAATTTGAGTATGAGGTTGATAATGTGGAGGGATATTTTTGGATTTGAGGTTAGGAACTCCTTGAGTAAGGATGTCCCTATTATTTTAACTTGGTATATAACCAGTGGAAGGTGGGTTCGGTTTTTACTATGATGATTGATAGGATCACACTGGGATGATAATAGAGGAGCAATGCACTTTATTTTTAAGGTTATAAGTCATTCCTTGGTTTAAATAATTGTCTTGAAGAGATGATTAGTTAATCTCTAGGTCTTGAATGTGGCCCACCAAGGTGGATATGAGCTTATTTGGTAAAACACTAGTATTGTTTAACCCTAAAATTATGATACATGGTTAAATAGGTTAAGAATATATAAATTATTAAGTAAAAGGAAGATAAATAAATCTATAGTAGGAAAATTAATCTGTAAACTCAGATAAAAAAATATTCTAAATTTAAGTACTGAGATATGTCAAAAAATAAAAATTACAACTATTGATTGAAATTATAATAACTTAAAACCAAGAGTACTTATCTAGTTTACTATGTGCATGTATATCTAGGATAAAATAGGCTAGAATTGGACTAGATTAATATCTTGGAACAATCATCAGATCTTATAATTTTTCATTATGTGGCCTCAAATAGTTGCATCAAATTTAGATAGTTGTGTTGATGTAGGTGTTTGATCTAGGCATAAATGTCTTGTATGGAATACTAACTAGATCTAGATGTGACCAACTATAGCCTTCTAGGGTTTCTATCCCATTAATTTTGATGTATACATATTACACGCATAGGTTGTCACTCTTCATATTTGGAGTGAATGTAATAAAAATGGGTTAGTGGGCTCACGAGGTTGAGCTACCCTAAGGAACCCTGTTTTAATGAGCACTACCTACATAGATAAAACTCTAAAAAGGGCCTCAAAATTATTGAGTTATCCCTTAAATATTGGATTATATGTGAATAAGGGTGTAATAAGTGATAATAAAGTAAATATAATGACCTAGCTTGCAACTTGGCATGTATCGCTCATGGACTGATCCTTCAGTACTTCAGACATATAGATAGATTGTTCCTATGGTTTTTATGCAAATAAAAATGAATAGGGCATATTTTATCACTTAAAGTTTGATTAATAGTTATTTTTTTGCTTCATATGTGAGAGGTATTAATTTTATAGGTGAGTTATGATTAAGAATTGATATTGTATATATACTAATACTTAAGGGAAATATATCACACTAAAGCACTTAGGCTAAACATAAGGACGCATTACATTTTCAAATTAGATAACTTTTGGGTACTAGACATTTAGTTGGAAAAGGGATATCTACATCAATGTAGGCATCTAGATATGACCAAAGTGTTTGGGAAGATATAAAATAGGTATAATTCCAAAACTAGTAGAGAAGGGCTGATCCTTCAGTACTTCAGACATATAGATAGACTGTTCCTATGGTTTTTATGCAAATAAAAATGAATAGGGCATATTTTATCACTTAAAGCTTGATTGATAGTTATTTTTTTGCTTCATATTGAGAGGTATTAATTTTATAGGTGATTTATTATTAATAATTGATATTTTATATATACGAATACTTAAGGGAAATATCTCACACTAAAACACTTAGGCTGAACATAAGGACACATTACATTTTCAAATTAGATAACTTTTGGGTACTAGATATTTAGTTGGAAAAGGGATATCTACATTAATGTAGGCATATAGATATGACTAAAGTGTTTGGGAAGATATAAAATAGGTATAATTCCAAAACTAGTAGAGAAGGATAATGCTCAGGTTTAGAGCATTTTGAACAACATATAAGGCCTAGTCATCATAATAACATGTGGTCAGACTAAGATATAAGTAGTTTATCACAAAGAGATAGTAGATGCGATCTTTTCAATAATGGCAATATATTAGAGATGAAGAGTATAACCATGATAGGTATTTTTCAAGTGTAAAAGACTGAGGTTCTATATAATTCAGATTTAGTATCTACATTTGCCCACCTAATCTAGTAATTAAATTGTTAGTTAGAATAAAAATAAATGAATACCTGAGTGTGTATAACACACTTTGCCTTTGAATGGGTCCAACTTGAGTGATTTTTTGGTGACTACCCTATAACCAAGGGCATGTTATAGTGTATAACTAGTGCATATAATTTAAAACTATTTTTTTTTTTAAATATTTGAAAGTAAAGAGAGCAAGATTAGGAGTACACTTGTGTGTTAGTGTAACTATCTTGCCTTTTGGGAATTTGGTTTGAAGAGATGATTCATTATGAAGCATTGGATCTAAGATTAGAACAAATTTTAACCTTGGAAGTGCATACATATATAGAGATTGGAGGAAAACATTCCCCGAACCTTGGTGAAAAGGTGAGTTGCTACACATCCATTTATCTTATCTCAATCGTGCAACCCCATCATGAATATAACTTATTAAGTGTAAGTGTTCAAATAAAATCACACTATATATGGTGAGGGTGGATGATTTAATCACTCCATCCTATAATTCTAGTGATTTAATCAGGTCTAACTTATAAACTTGGTAAGATCAAGTGATTTAAGCATCTCAACCTTCCAAAGATGAACCAACTAATGTAGTAGATTGGATTAATAAAAATATGTAAAAGTCCATCGTAGGTATGATAACAGTCCATAGTAGTATTTGAAATCTAGAAACTAATTTTATTTTTTAATTTAAGGTGTCCTTTGCATGGCATATGCACCTCATATATGTCTCAAGTATATGAATCATATAACTATGAAATTTGGAAAATTTGAAATTTGTGCAAGCATGGAGGACATATTTACATAAAATACCCCCAATTTAATATGAAACTATAAAAAATGTGGAGGTCATGCCTTTATGACATGCCCCCTTTTTGAGGTGAGGGAAGTATAAACTAGTAGTTACCTTAGCTTGAAAGAATAAAATAATTTCATAAGTTATGAATGGATAATTTATCATATAGGAAGAACATGTCTAGGTAGATATATCATTGAATAATACATAATGTGATCACATCAGGTCCTAAGATGCATGATATAAATCATGTAAATGTATAGAGAGTAACAATACAAGATCAATAAATAATAAAGCACACACCTAAGAGAACTCAAAAGAAAAACAAAATGCCATGGTACAAGGGGACCTCATATAGGGGGCATGTTCAAATGCTACAAAATAAAAGGGACATGAATCAATCAAATGTACACAAAGCATAAAAATACATATTCAAATATCTACCTAAAATATAATATGACATGTTCAAATATCATACTAGGCAAATAAAGGCATGGGGGCCACAAACAATAGAGCATATTTAAATGCTAAAATAAACAAGACATGAGTAAGTAATGAAAGACACTCAAGAAAGTGAAAAAATAAAAGCATGGTATCATAAACAACCAATATAAGCATATCATACTAGTCCTTGGATATATGTGTTTGCAAAAAATGTTAAGTACATAGAATATCAAGTATATTATGAAATATGTAATCATGGATAAAGGCATGTGTAAGTACATAAGCTCAAAATTGATAATGGAAAATGATCATAAAATAATATAACCTACGTGATCATGATCAAAGAAGTGGATGTTCCCAATGTGTCATGAGTAAAGGGAAGGTCCAACATCTATATGTACATATATCATATGCCTAGGCATGTTTGTATCACACTTAAAATATGTGTGAAGCATATATGCATATATATAAATAAATGATATGCTATATACCAATATGGAACCAATAATATAAATGCCAAGGAGCTAATAAAACATGAAAATGATAAATATTTTTGAATTTTTGTTTTTTGGTATTTAAAGAATATTTGAAAAGAAAATACTATCTTATGATCATCTCATCCAAGAGATGCTAATAAGTATCTCCCCACTCAAAACCTAGTGCAACAAATGGTGGTAATATCAAGGAGCATGTATAGTGTAATATTTGGCACTATGGGAATTGTGATGTTCTGCATATATATAATGGGACTTTATGGTTGTGAGGAAATAATAGAAGGGCTGGGGGTTCATGGAACCCATTTTTGAGTGATCTATGGTTTATTTGGAATAAAATAAATAAGAACATGTTTGGTTTCTCTAGGTAAATAAATATGTTATATAGTAGTAGATTACGATTATGTGGAATCCACTATGTATTTATGATGCAATGGTATCTCAAGTACTGGCCACATAAGATAGGGGATTGCCTATTGCTTAACCTTTTGTAGAGGATTAACCTTAGTAGGTTTTATAGTTAACTACCTGGGTATACAATTCTCTTTTTCAAGTGGATGTTCATATGGAATTATGGAAACTATAATCACCCTATTGACATGAATGTATTTAACACACCTATTGAGGTCAACATCCCCCCATTTCTAAAAACTAGAGACCCTTGTTTCAAATTTTGAAAATTTGTGATTTGAATTGAAAATGGCACTTGATCTGAGTTCTTTATTTGAAGATCATCCACACCTAGTTCTCATTTAGCTTAACTAACATATCTCTATTTGATCCTTGTCTTATTTTTTTTGTTGTTAATGGTTGCTTCATGTGTTTTCAAGATGCAGGTTTAATGGAGTCTCAAGTATGTGAATAATGTTTAGGGTTTCATAATTCAAATGATAATTTGACCCTTTTTTAATCTTTAGTTTTTAATGGTTTGATTGAATTCATGAGTAAACAATGTTAAAACCTAGGATTTTATACTTTAAAATATATTTTAGCCTAGGTCTTCTGAATTAAATTCAAATTTGTACGGGTCAATTTTATGTGGGAATGATTTATATTATTTTAAAACTTAGTTTATATTTTATCTTAAGGCTTTAATCATGTTTATTAACACAATCAAAACCTTATTCTAAAACTTTATCCTAAGTCTCTCTTTTCCCAAAACCCCCTAAGTCTATTTTAATCAATCACTTAGACTAACTAAGCTAGGGGACACTTTATTATGTTTTAAAACTTAGCTTACAAGTTTTATCCTAAATTTTTAATTGTATTTATTAATAAAATTAAAAACTTAGTCTAAAACTCTTATCCTATGTTATTTATATTACCTGAACACTTATTTATTTTATTGCCTGCAGGGATGAATCAATCGTGTTCGACTTCATGGATGAAGATCCAATGAAGCATGTTAAAGTAAGCATCAAAGATATAATGGTGTAGGGAAAGGTTAAATTGTCAAAAGTCTTATGAAGGAACCTGTAAGTGCCAAGTGGCATGATCTCAATGGCATTCAGCTTGACCACAATAAGTGGATCATAATCAATAGCATGCATTGATTTGGGAAAAGTAGATCTAACATTATATAAAAAAGACAAAAATTTAAACATCTTGTAGGAAGTAGATTAGCTAATCAATTTTGGCCTTTTGGATTAAGATCAATGGAGCATGTCGATCTATGGAAAGTGGATCCAATTATACAAAATAGATAAGATTTTTTAACAAGCCCAAAATGAATGTAGTAGCGACATGTGTCATAACTATAGTGAATCAAATAGGAATAGACCTATAACATTTAATCTCTTGGATCATGATCAATGACAATAAAATCATGGATTTTTTAATGAGACCAAATCTAATGAAAATCTACCACATGGAGCAAAGGTGATAAATGGTGGCATTGTTCACAGCAAACACAAAAAGCTTACAAAAATATCATTAAAAAATTAATGGTCTATGATAAGTCAAAGATAAAATACTAATTTGAAGATAAATAGAGCATATTTAATCTAGTTCTAGGATTACATGAGGTTTTGACATGTGTCCAAAAAGAGATAAATGGTTATTTCTCAAAATTTGATAAGTTATGTGACATGGTGGTGCCACATAAGCAAGACACGATAGGTTTAGAGATCTTGTGAAACCAAGAAAGCAAAGGTATACATACATGATCTAAAGGAAATCAAAGTCATGAAGCTCATATAGTTTGAATCACCTACCACCATAAAGCTTTGTGCAAGCCTGCTTAAACTTTAAAAAGCCCTAAGAATGTACCGAAGCCCTAATTTGTCCTTATTTTCAATATGATCAAGCCAATGAAAATTAAATTATCATATGTGAAAGGATAATTCAATCAAGAGTTGAATTATAATCCAGTATTAAATAATTTGATAAAGAATCATAACAATGGTAGCTCAAAAAGGTGTCTCAAAGGGGGATGTGGAGTTGTATCTAACCTTAGATGTTGAGGGATGAGTATTTAGAGACAGAGTTCTTTGCTAATGCTTTGAACACCAGAGACAATAACTAGTCAATTTTGTTTTAGACCATCGAGAACTAGCTAACCATTACCTAGGAAAAGGAGAAAAATCTATCAACTAAGAGACTGTATGATGATATAGTAGTAATACAGATCATGGGACTTTATTATGTAGATATGAATCTTGAGGTAATTCACTGCATTGACATTATTGATCCTATTTTTAAATAAACTAAAATAGATAAGGGCATGATAATTAATGAACACAATTTAAGAAAGGTTTCATATATTTATACTGTGACATTTGAATCCTATTAAAAACTGCCCCCACCTCTAATTGACCTAACCTCAATTAATACCTAGGATAAATAACATGATTTTAAGGACACCTTGGCCATATGGTTATACTCTAGGAACTAGGTCTTTTCAAGCTTTAGTAAGAACATCTCAATTAGCTAGTTTAGACTAGGATTAAGAATGATTATGACAATGTTAAATAGATTATGTGGAAACCCAACCATAACCTATGTAGACCCAGTATAGGTGCCAATTATCTACTTCATTATTAAAAAAATAATTGCTCCTCCTCTAGGTGAGATCATTATCATTTCTTTGAGTAGGTAGATTTTTAAAATCAAGAAAAATAAGAAAACCCAATTTTTCATGATGTCATATCTCTTAAATGCCCTCTATGCAAGATCCCAAACTAGAGGGAATGGTCATGTAATGGAACACAAACTATCTCACAATATTATTCCAAGATTCACATATACAAATATAGATATCACATTCAATTCATATGTGATTGCGTTTACCCTACCCTAAGTGAAGCCATAACTAGTAATCCAATGACAATAGTTAGCCCACTAATCAAAAAATCTATTAAAGATATGGGTGATATTTGGTTATATACATATTGTACAGTAATAAGAATTAAAGGAAGATAAAATCCTCCTCTAAGGCTACTTGTTCATGTCCTTGAAAAGCTATCAGATAAAGAGGTGGCATTTCATCTATTTGATGGTGTGGATGGTATCTGTAAGACCAAGAGAAAAGGCCTCCACCAAAACTTCCCTATGATAATTGGGAAGACCATTTTTAAGAAATGGGATAACATTGAGGCAAAATCCAAGCACATGACATCTTTTAATTTACAAATATATGAACTTAGATAGTGGCATCCTTATGGAAGGGTCAAGGAACATTTGAAATCCAAAAAAATGTTGAATGTGCCCTATGAACATAAGCTTGGTGCTTATGATCCTATATACACCAAGATATCAGCATATTTTGAGGTCATCAAGAGATTAAAGGAGCGTAATGTTAAACCTAAGCATAGGCTGAAAATAGATTAGAAGGAGGATGATATATGGAAGCTAGGGCCCAAATAATATCATTTTCTAAGTATTACACTTGCTAGACCTCTACCAGCTCAACCAAAAATAGAGCCCAAACCTGAAGTCTAGATTTAGCATAGGCTTGAATAGAAAAGACAAGATGAGATTGCTTCCTCTTTAGCTCAAGTAGAGGAATAAGGATCACCTTTAGAAGAATTCTACATGGTATTCCTAGACCCCAATGAATCTATGGAGGATGCATTAATAATGTTATCCAACACTTATGAATCAGATGATAAAGAAGCTCAAGTTAAATAAACCAAGGAAGATAAAGGGAAGGAAGTATTGGACTTAGTTCCTATTGACATCCCTAAGAGGAAGGATAAGCTAGCCATAGTTCCCAAAGTTATGAGACCCAAAGTGACTTTCACTCCTCCTTTGAGTGAATGCAATCTATTTAGCAAAGAAAACATCATTTATGGTCCAGCTATTCCAGAGTGGTTCATCTATGGACCTAGATTATAAAGAGTGCTTATTGAACATCATCCTTAGGCCATGGTGAAGGTTGCAAACATTCCCTTGAAACAAGAAATGAATCCATGGATTATGGATTTATAAGATAAAGAGGAGAGAAGATTGGTTGCTTCAAGTCAATCAAGTGAAGCATAAGTGGAGATCCTTGCACCTCAAGTGACTCAATCTTTAGTTGGAGTTAAGTTTGGCCCAAACATTGTTGTCTTGATGAGAGTAATAGAGAAAAATGTCATGGTAGGCAGTGAGGAGATGACATACCATAAATTGGAGCCATTGACCAATTTAAATCTGGTAGGAGGATATAAACTTGGAGTAAACCTAATTTTTAAAGATGTCTTGAAATTGGCTGAGGCATAGACAAAGCAATTGGAGGCTATTATTAAGGGCTTGAAACAACAAAGGAATAACTTGAAAGAGCATTCCATCCTATTTGTCTTAGAGGCTATGATTGATATGTTTTAATCCACTCTATCTGATATGTTCAACACCTTAAAATCAATAAAATCTAGGCAAGGTGTGGTGAACCAACATAATACTATGAATCTAGTTCACCAATGGTAGAGCTCAAGCAAAAAAGTAAAAGATCTAATCAATATTTTGATAAAAGATCAAATCCTTGGTTTTAAAATAATAAACCTAGTTCATTTGGATATGGCCATGGTAGTATTGGTAGACAAAATCAAAAGCTTGAACAAAGGGTCTAAGATCCTAGAAAATCTTTATAAGGATGATAAGTAATTGCAAAATAGGATGGAACATATATTGGGAGCATAATAAAGGAACCCACTACACTTAGCCCATTTGGTCTAATAATTGATGATGAGTTTAAGAATAGAGCCACCCAAGTCATGCATGAAGTGAAAAATCAGAGCCAAGGAAAGATAGGAGCTATCAACACAAAGATCATGAACATGGTCTTTTCTATAGAAGAGAAAATTGTAGAGGTTAAAATCATCAAAGAAGCATTATAAATATCTCAAGATCTTGGTAGATCAAGAGGATGAAATCTTCATGTATCCTATTGTCAATCTAAAGTTAATTGATGATGAACATGAAAGAGAAATGAATATCCTTTAGTTGAAATAGGGGATTACTGCAGCCAGAAAAGGGCCTCAAAGTTGAATTAGTTGACTCAAGTATACTCTTTTGTAACTTGACATGTACATTTTTGAAAAGAGAATATTATTTTGTAAAGGCATGTGAAACTTGTAAAGCACATAACCTATAGGTTATTCCATTAGGAGATGTCAAAGTTCTAGAACTTTGTAGAAGGCCAACTATCCTTAATACTTGTATAAACATCTTTCGACATGATTGATCGATATACTACCTTCATCTTATATATAATGGGTATTGTCAATTGTAAGAGGGAGGGAGTTTTGAGCAAGAAAACTTTGTGCTAATTTTGGATAAATTAATGTAAATAGATAATTCTTAAAATATTGTCTCATTTTTTTGTGTGAATTGTTATTAAGGATGCACTCTCACTTGCCTAGTTTAAATTTCAGATTTGAATGGTTCTTATGTATTCTATATGTGTACATTTCAAATACAGAATTGTTAATTTGTGTTAATGCTAGATTGATTAAAAGTTCTAAGGTTCATTTCATTTTCTTTTCTCTTCTTGTAGATGTGTTTATTCTCTTTGCTTGTAGGGGTAAATATTTAAATTGAATATAGTTCTTATTTACATTCTTCCACTTTCCTTAAATGTTTGCCTAATTTGTGGTAGGATTTGAGCTTATGCTATTTCATGTTATACATTAGTTTTAAGTGCATATTTGGATGATATTTTAACTTTGTCATTATGTCTAGAATGAATATCATAAACCTCAATATGTTCCTTCTCTGATTTACTCTTCCTTTTGCTTATTTTTTGATCAATTCACTTTAGAATAACTTCATTGTGAATGCACACTTTAGATTATATTTTAGACTTAGTTATTTTATCATAATTAACTTTACTTGGTCATGATTACTTTCATTTTCACATATTAGCTATTAGGCCATAGTTTCTCCTAACAACCAAACATTATAAATTTTGTGAAATAGTTAATTTATTCTATTATTATTCTACCAAAGATATCAAGATATCACAATCTTCAACTCATGCATTGGGTTCTTTGAATCCATAAATGAGTAGTGTTTCCTAAACACTCAAAACCACCTATGATACTCTTTTAGGCATAAAAAGAGAATGCATTATGTTGGTGCTAAAAGGAGGGCCTTAGTTAAATCTTTGAGAATTTGTAGTATCTTTGCTAATTTTGGTGAATTTTATTCAAATATCAATGAATTCTTTGCATAATTATGTTATTCTTAGCTCAAGTGTGTAAAGATCATTGATATTCATGGTTTTAGACCAATATTTAGGCTCATTTAGCTAAAGATTGATATTCTTTGAAGATTCAAGGTAAATATTTGTAAATGTAGCTTAAATTTGGTAAATCTTTCTCATTTGAAATTAGTGATGACAAATTTACTCAAATATTGATTGATTCTTTGAAAATTAAGGTTTATTTAAACTTAGATGTGTAAAGATCATTAATATTCTCAATTTTAGATATATTTTTGAGCTTATTTAGTCAAATATAGTTATCCTTTGAAGAGTTTTATATAAAATTGTGCAAAGTTTGCTTAACTTAAGAATCTTAAATGTGCAAATCTACTCATAGGTAAGGATTGTATTTTTATTTTCAAGAATTGAGCTAAAGATAATTCATCTTTGTGAAGATAAGGTTTCTAATTTGTATTTTGAATAGGACTCAAGGTTTACTAGCTCAAACTATTAAGAATTAGGATTAGGTCAAGGTTTGAATCAATATTACCTCTCCTTTCATTATAAGTTTATATGAAAGCACGAGAAGACAAAGGTAAGTGAAGGGTTTATAAATTTCAGCCTACTTCACCTATTCAATGTGCTCCTATGTTCAATCCTTATCAAGGCATGGCTTGGTTAGGTGGGCCTTCCATCAATGTGCTTGGTTAGGTACATGACCTACCTTGAAACCTTGAGAAATATATACCATATTTTATTCCTAATGGTGTTGTCACAATTGAAAAACATATTAAATCCTTCAAAGCTGATTTAAGATTATCAAATGTAGTTCATGAAGATGTAGCATTTAGATTATTTCCATTTACTTTAAAATATGATACAGACAAGTGGTTTCTCAACCTTCATGAGAACTATATCACTAGTTGGAATGATTTTAAATGGATTTTTATTGATCAATTTGGTAAGATTATCAGTCCTTGCATTCTTTACCAACACTTCACCACTGTTAAAAGACAGTCTACTGAGACCATTAGAGCCTTTAATGCTAGGTTATAAAAGATGTTCAGTAAAACCATACCTCTTTATAGAACTAATGATTCCTTGAATTTAAAATATACAAAGATGTTTTGAACCCCATGACTTATATGTTTCTTAAAAGTCTTGTCAGAGTTATTAACACATTATCATTGGATTATGATGAAGCTAGAACAATCAATGATCAAATGCAGCCTCAAAGAAACTTGCATATGCCATCCCCAATACTAACCCTAATTTTCATACATTGATTATCATTCTTATGCCAATCAGAATGTGCCTACTTTAAATTAGACACCAATATTAAACCAATTGCCCTTAATCCATACTCATCCTGGCCAAACTTAGGATTCTTGAATAACATTACTGCAAGTGGATTTCATCCACAAGAACAAAGATCTTTGATGAAAACAACTAGTAATAATAATAAAGTTCAAAAATTAGAGGCAAAAAATAATGGGAACAAATTCATTCTCAATATGGTTTAAAATCTAAGTACTAACTTCCTTCAGTTATAGAAAAAAGTGGAAAATACTAGGGAAAAATCCAATAAGAACTATTCATATCAAATGTTTAATAGGCCTAATAACCAGTTTAAAAATGGTAATAATAATAACAATAAAAATAATAATAATGAGTCATGATCAAGTAATAATAATCTTGTGATTAATATTTGTGATGTAACACTAACTAAATATTGTAGGGTTCATAATACTTCAAAGAATGGTGAGCTAGATTGTATTGAATTCTATAATTCTTTTGAATTATTTCAAGATGAATTAAATACATCTAAAGGTGGACCTAATAGAGATAATTCTATAGGCACATTTGGATCTTAAAATTCATCCAAGTCTAATGACACAAACCTGATATTAGAGACATTTGATTTCCCTTTTCAAGAGGAAAATGAGCCTAAGGACACTCCTGAAGAGGTGTATGCTTTGTAGAAGTACCTAAAGAAGACCTACCCTATGAGGAACATGGATAAGAAAAAACCTTTGATTACTTAAACTCCACCAAATAATTTCAACACTGCTCTATATCCTACACTGATAAAAATTTAGAGCCTCAAAAAGGAAGTACCTCTAAACACAATATTGATTCAACTAGTACTTCTACTAGGGGTGGGTACAATATAGTTGAGGACATGAAAAGGATTAGGGATAACATCACACTACATGAGTTGACTCAAATTATTGAGCAAAGGGATTTGTTACTTAAAAATCTAACCAAAAATCATAGTAAGTCACCCAAGGCTATAAATGCCAATGTTGCTATGTACAACAAGAAGGCAAATGTTCTACCTTTCTTGCTTACAGTCAAATTTTTTGGTAAAAATTTGTATAATTATTTGTTAGATTCAGGTGATTCTAGTAATATCATGCTTAAAGGTATTTGTGAGCGACTAGGTTTGAATCTAATTAAATTTGATAGGGATTTTTTATCAATTAGATAAATTTAGGGTGAAATTAATTAGAGAATTATTAAATGTTCACATGTATAGTGTTGTTGATCTAAGGATATAATATTTTATAGACATCCAAGTGGCGTATATTCTTGATGCTTATGGAAGGATTCTCAATAGAGACTAGACCAATTCTTTAAATGGTTATATGTCCATTGACTGTTCACACATGTTGCTTCCATGGAAGGGAGTTCAAAATTAGATTCAAATCGAAAGAGAGCCAAAGATGAAACATATGACCACCAAGTACAATGCCATAAATGAAAGGGTTAACATGGCCAATTCTAAGTTAGAAGTTTACACTCTTGACACATCTAAGGTATGTGAGTCTAAAGATACTCATGCTATGCTTGGAATATGGAAATTATATTTTGATGATGCTAGATATAAATCTAGTTCTGATGTAAGAGTTGTTTTAATTAATCCCCTTGGTAAATAATTTATTACCTCTTAAAGACTTTATTTTTCATGCACTAATAACTTATCATAGTATGAGGGTTTAATCGTAGGTTTGAAATTTTCCATCAAGCACAAGGCCAAAGAACTGCTAGTGTATGGTGACTCTAAGCTAGTAGTTAACCAAGTTAGAAGTAGGTACCATTGAAAATTGTCTTACCTTAAGAAATATAAGTTCAGAGTTGGGGAACTGATAGAATACTTTGATGCTTTTAACATTGTCTCAATTCCTAGGGAGGAGAACAAGACTGTTGATGAGCTATCCTTAGTAACAACTAATCTCATGCCTAATCAAGACTCTAAACTAGGAAACCTTAGTGTTGAGTTAGTTCCATATCCCTCAGTACCTGATAATATCAACCATTTATAGGTATTTAGTGATGACCAATATATTTTAAATTTCATGAGTAGTTCAAGAGTATTTAAATCTCACATCATTGGTGAGGCTAATGAAAATGCTCTTGATAAAGACAACATTGATGATAAAATTATGTAACTAAGTGACAACAAGATTCCCAAGGGAATGACTACCATAGAAATATTATTTGACATAGATAGACTAGTTGAAAATGTCAAAGTTCCCAAGGTAAATGGGAAAGGTTATAATATAGTTAACCTAGTAGCACAAGGTCAACCCCAACTAGTCAATATTTGTACAACCTATACGAATGAAGAGTTGAGAAAAACTAGAGAGTTGTTATCCAAGTATAAAGATGTTATAGAATGATCATATGAGGACTTAAAGATATTTGGCCCTAGAGTCATTACTCATACCATACCACTAAAGTAAGTCTACAAGCCTTTTATACAAAAGTAAAGACCAGTCAACCCTATCTTGGAACCATTGATATACAAAGAGGTCAAGAAGTTATTGGATGCAAAGATTTTTTTTTTGATTAGACACTCCACTTAGGTAACTAACTTAGTACTAGTCAAAAAGAAGAATGGGGAATCATATTGTGCATAGAATTTATAATTTTTAATAAAGCTTTTGAAAAAGACAACTATCCTTTGCCTTCTATTGACCAAGTTATTTAAATTATTAATGGTTCTACAATGATGTCTTTTGTTGATGGTTTTTTAGGATATAACCAAGTGATTGTGAACAAAGAAGACATTGAAGACTACATTCATAACTAAGTGGGGCATTTTTTCCTATAAAAGGATGCCCTTTGGACTAATAAATATAGGTGCAACTTTCTAGAGAGCTATGGACCATGATTTCAAGGGTATGATAGGTAAGTACATTATCATTTACATGGATGATATTAATATCTTTTCAAATAATAGGTAGGACCACATTATGCACTTGAAATAGGTATTTGAAAGGTGAAAAAGGTATGGAATTTCTCTCAATCCCAAAAAAAAACATTTTTTGTGTCATTGAGGGAAAATTATTAGGACATGTTATAACTAAGAGAGGATTTATATAGACCCTAATAGAGTAGATGCCATATCTAATATAGAATCCCCTAATATCAAAAAATAATTGAAATATTTCTTTGGGAAAATCAACTTTGTAAGAAAGTTTATTTATGAATTTGTAGAAATAATGAGACCATTAAATTACATGTTAAAGAAAGATGCCAAGATCACATGGAATGAGAGACAAGAAAGGCATTCAAGTACATAAAAGAAGCAATAATGTAGGCACCAGTATTGATAAGCACTAATTTTTCAAAGGATTTCTATCTTTATTCTTTTCCTTTTGAACATACAATTGTAGCTATTCTGACTCAAAAAATAGATGGATGTGATCATCTTATTGCATTAATAAGTACCAATTTTAGAAATGTTGAGTTAAAATATTATCTAATTGAAAAGTAGGCATGTTCTTTAGTTAAGGTAATAAAGAAATTTAGGCACTACATTCTTAGGAATAAGGTGGATGTGATACTACTAGACCTTACCACTAAGCTTATGATTAGCTAATGTGAATTAGGGGAAATAAGAGGTAAATGAATGTCTGTACTTAAAGAATACAATCTAGAAATTAAGACTACCAAACTGGTAAGATGCCAAGGAATAATTTAGTTAATTGTTAACACCAATCCCAAGTTAAGTGTCATATAAGTGGAGTAACAAAGTTTTTAACCCAATGATTGGTATGATTCAATTATTCATTTGCTAATCAATGGTACTTGTCCTCTAGGGCTGAATAGGGAGTAGAGGAGAGATTTAAGGCTCAAGTTAACCCATTTCCTGATCAAATATGTAATACTTTTTAGGAATAAATATGAAGGAATATACCTAAGATGTGTTTCTAAAGAGGAAGCATTAGAGATCCTTAGTACTTTCCATGGAAAACTTGGAAATGGATACCCATCATGAAGGAAAACAAATCATAAGATCCTTAGGGCTGGTTATTATTGGCCTAATATCTTCAAATATGCTCACAAACATGTGAGAGAATGTCATTAGTACCATATATTCAACACTAAAGAACCCAAAGCAACCATTCCATTGAAGCTAGTTATGATTGATAAACTTTTTGCTCAATGGGGATTATATTTTGCGGGGGTCATCAACCCCAATTATTTATATGAATATAAATATGTCTTCACTACTACTGGTTACTATACCAGATGGATAGAAGTAGTGGAAACCAAACAATATAGGACATGAGATGTGATAAAGTTCTTTGAAGAGAACATATATCTAGATTTGGAACATGAATATATTTAGTTTGTGATTATGGATCTACCTTTATATCCATTGATATGAATAAGTTGGCATATGATAATAACATCATTCTCAAGTTTTCATCAAATCATTATTATCAAGGCAATGGGGTGTTAGAGTCAACTAACAAGAATTTGATGAAAACTATCCGGAAGTCTACTGCTGACAAACCAAGAACATGTCATAAGTTGCTTAAGTATGCCCTTTGGGTTGATAGAAATAGAGTCAAGTAAGTGCTAAAGGCCTCACCATTTTTTATTATATATGGTTAAGAGCCTATATTCCCCATCACTCTCAAGCTGCCTACCTACACGTTCATGTAAGAGTATATGGAAGAGGATCAAGAGTTTGCAAGTTTGAGGTTATTTGACATTATTTAAATGGAAGATGCAAGAGAGGAAGATTTTTCCAATTTTGGTAGACATCAAGCCATAGTAAAGAGGTGGTTTGATAAATGTTCCAAGATTAAGGTGTTCAGGTAAGGAGACTTAGTTCTTATTTGGGCCAAAACATCTGAACCTAAAGGAAAACATGGTAAGTTCACTCCCTTATGGATTGGTCCCTATTAGATTATTGATATATTAGGAGACAACATCTTCAAGCTCAAGGAATTACATGGAGAAAATTTTACATTGCCAACAAATGGGCAATATCTCAAGCATTACTTCTCTACTACTCCACCCCAAGTACACATGGAGTAACTTGTAAGACTAGTTAGGATTAACGTAGGTAGGCTTATATTAATTTATTTTTCTCTCCCTATTTGTACATAGTACATGTAAATATTTGTTTTCTTATTGGTTTTTTGATTTTTGTGTGTTCCTTTCTTTTGTTTTGTTCCCTACTTTCAATAAGTCTTTTTCAAGACAATTCCAAGATCGAATACATGTAGTTGCTAAAAAGAAACTCCCAAAATTAGGAATGTAGGTATGACTTCTCTAAATAATTGATCATGGATCTAGAAATGTGAGATTGATGTTATAGTTTTGAGAAATTGCTAAGAGGAGGTATCTAGGTTAATTTTTCCCTAAAATATTAACCCTTGTTTTGATCTTAGTATGATTCTAATGAGGATTGAATATGTAGGATGAAAATTTGAATTATTAAGACAAATCCATTCTTGTTCTTAAAATACATTATTACCTAGGACAAAGTTTGCAACCAAAGTTGATTGTCTGAAAGCCAAACATTTGACCAATTCCCAAACCTGGCTAATCTAGTTCCCAACCTTTGCTATAAGTCTAATATGGTTTCAAAAATAAAAAAATATGAGATTTATTGAAAATCCAAAATCTTTCTGAGCAAAGGTGATTCAGGTAACCTCCATTGGGGCTATGGATGCCTAACTAGTAGTGGAGTAATGCCTAGAGTGGAGCTAAAGGTATCTCTATTGGGGTTATAGATGCCTAGCTAGAATTAGAGTAATGTCTAAGCCTTATTTGAGATAAAGCATGATTCTTAATGAACACATAAATATGCTATAGGTTAATGTTAATGGTTAAGGTCATGAAATTTGGAAGTTGTTCCTTAAATCCCATGGAAAATATTAAGTGGAATCAAAGCACACACAACATGATTGAGTTTTAATGTTTGAATCTAATTCTACATGTGTAAGTCTTGTTCTAATTATGAATTGATCTTAATAATGGTACTTGACCAAGTGGAATAACTAGCCTTGTTATTAGTCTAAACCAAAGTATTTGAATTCTAACATATTGCTATGTTTCCTCCATAAGTCACCATTTATTGAGGTTAACATCCCCCCATTCTAAATAATGGGGACCCTTGTTTCAAATTTTGCAAATTTTTGATTTTAATTGAAAATGCCACCTAGTTCTCACTTAGCTTAACTGACATATCTCAATTTGATTCTTGTCTTATTTTGTCTAATGTTGTTAATGGTTGCTTCATGTTTTTTCAAGATGCAATTTAATGGAGTCTCAAGTGTGTGAAAAATGTTTAGGGTTTCATAATTCAAATGATAATTTGACCCTTTTTTAATATTTAGTCTTTAATGGTTTGATTGAATTCATGAGTAAACAATGTTAAAACCTAGGATTTTATACCTTAAAATATATTTTAGCCCAAGTCTTTTGAATTAAATTCAAATTTGCATGAGTCAATTTTACATGGGAATGCTTTATATTATTTTAAAACTTAGTTTATATTTTATCATAAGGCTTTAATCATGTTTATTAACATAATAAAAACCTTGGTCTAAAACTTTATGCTAAGTCTCTCTTTTCTTGAAACCCCCTAAATCTATTTTAATCATTCACTTAGACTAACTAAGTGAGGGGACACTTTATTATATTTTAAAATTTAGCTTAAAATTTTTATCCTAAAGTTTTAATTGTATTTATTAGTAAATTTAAACCTTAGTCCAAAACTCTTATTATAAATTCTTTATGTTACCTGAACACTTGTTTATTTTATTGCCTATAGGGATAGACCAATCACATTCAACTTCATGGATCAAGATTCAATGAAGCACATTAAAGTGAGCATCAAATATCTAATGGTGCAGGGCAAGGTCGATTTGTAAAAATTCCTACAAAGGAACCCATAATTTACAAATGGCATGATCTTGGTAGCTTAACCCAAGGATCAAAGGTCCACATTCATCCTAACCACATCCAATAGATCATAATAAATGGTGCACATTAATCTAGGCAAATTAGATATAATGGTGTGTAGAAAAGTCAACAAGTCAAACATATTATAAGAAGCAGAGCAAGCAATCATGTTTAGCCTTCCAAATTAAGATTGATGGAGCATGTCAATCCATACAAATTAGATCCAATAGTGTGAGATGGAGAATAATTTTCAATGAGCCCAAAATAATGTGATAGCTACACATGCCACAATCATGGTGAATCAAATAAAGATCAACCTATAGCATTTAATCTCCATGATCATGATCAATGGTGAGCAAAGCATGGAATTTTCAACGAGCCTAGATCCAATGAAAATATTCCATGTGGATCAAGGGTGATAAACTGTGGCATGTGTTCATAGTAAGCACAAAATCTTGCAAAAATACCATGTGGCACATTCTAGAGATCATTTGAAGATTAATGGTCTGTAATAGTCAAATCTAAAAGATTCATTTAAAGATCAATAAAGTGTATTTAATCTAGTTCTAAGATTACGTGAGGTGTTGCCATGTGTCCCAAAAGTGACAAATGGTCATTTTTTGAAATCTAATAAGCTGTGTGACATGGAGGTGCCACATAAGTAAGACACGATAGGTTTGGAGATCTTATGAACCCAAGAATGGACTTGAGAAGGTAAAGGTATAAATATGTGATCTAAAGTAAATCTAAGTCATGAAGCTCATATAGTTTGAATCACCTACCACCATTTAAATCTCTATGTAAGCTTGCTTGAACTTTAGAAATCCCTAAGAACATATAAAAACCCTAATTTATCCCTATTTTCACTATGATTAAGCCAAGAAAAATTGAATTATAATCTGTGTAAGGATATTTCAATCAAGAGATAAATTATAGTCCACCAATAAATAATTTGACAAAGAATCACATCAATGACATCTCAGAAAGGTGTCTCAAAGAAGGATGTGGAGTTGTATCTGACCTCATATGTTGAGCAGTGAGTGTTTAGAGACATGAAGTTCATTGTCAATGCTTTGAACACAAGAGACAAAAACTAGTCAAATTTGTTTTGGACCATCAAGAACCAACCAACCATTACCTGGGAAGAGAAGAAAAATTTATCAACTAAGAGACTATATGATAATATAATAACAATCCAATTGGTGGACCTTTATTAGATAAATGTGAAGCCTAAGGTAATTCACTGCATTAACATTATTTATCCTATTTTCAAAGAAACTAAAATAGATAAGGGCATGATAATTAATGAACATAATTTAAGAAAGGTTGCATATATTTCTATTATGACATTTAAATCCTATTACAAACTTCCCCCACCTAAAATTGACCTAACCTCATTCAATACCTGGGCTAAAGAACATGATTTTAAGGACACCTTGGCCATGTGGTTATACTCTAGGAACCAGGTATTTTTAGACTTCAATAAGAAAAACCCCATTAACTAATTCAAACTAGGGGTAAGAATGATTATGAAAATGTTAAACAAATTATGTGGAAACCCAACCATAACCTATGTAGACTGAGTATGAGTGCCAATTATCTACTTCATTATTGAAAAATCAATTTCTCCTCCTCTAGGTGAGATCATTAACATTTATTTGAGTGGGCATATTTCTTCAATCAACAACAAGAAGAAAAACCAATTTTTCATGATGTCATATCTCTTAGATGCTCTTTATACTACTACCAAGATCCTAAACTAGAGGGAATAATCACCTAGTGGAACACAAACTATCTCATGATATTATTCCAGGCTTTAAATTTACCCTACCCTAAGTGAAGCCATAACTAGCATTGTAATGTCAAGAGTTAGCCCACTGATCAGAAAATCTATTGAAGCTATGGGTGATATCTAGTTATATCAAGACTATACAGTCATAAAAAATGAAGGAACACAAAATCATCCTCTAAGGCTACCTATTTATGTCCTTAGTAAGCTATTAGAGCAAGATGTGTCATATTAGTTGTTTCATGGTGTAGATGGTTTCTATAAGACCAAGAGAAAAGGCCTCCTACACAGCATCCATATGACAATTAGGAAGACCATTTTCAATCATTGGGATAACATTGAGGAAACATCCAACCACATGACATATTTTAATTTACAAATAGATGAACTCAGATAGTGGGATCCTTATGGAAGGGTCAAGGAACATTTGAAATCCAAAAAAATGTTGAATGTGCAATATAAACATAAGCCTAGTACCTATGATCATATATACACAAAGAAATCATCTTATTTTGAGGTCACCAAGAGATTAAAGGAGCATAATGTCAGACCTAAGACTAGGCTAGAAATAAATCAAAAGGAGGATGACAAATGGTAGCTAGGGCCCAAATAATATCATTTGTTAAGTACTATAGCTACTAGGCCTCCACAAACTCAACCATAAGTAGAGCCCAAACCTGAAGTCTAGATTGAGCATAGGCTTAAAGAGAAAAGACAAGATGAGATTGTTTCCTCTTTAGATCTGATAGAGGAACAAGGATCACCTTTAGAAGAGGTTCACATGGTATCCCTAAACCCTAATGAATCTATGGAGGATGTATTAATAATGATATCCAACACTTATGAATTAGATGATGAAGAAGCTTAAGTTGAAGAAACTAAGGAAGAGAAAGGGAAGGAAGTATTAGACTTAGTTCCCATTGACATCCCCAAGAGGAAGGCTGAGTTGGCCATAGCTCTCAAAGCTAAGAGACCCAAAGTGACTTTCATTCCTCCTTTGAGTGAAATCAATCTATTTAGTGAAAAAAACACCATTTATGGTCTAGCTATTCTAGAGTGGTTCATCTATAGACCTGGATTATAGAGAGTGCCCACTGAGCATCATCCTTGGGCCATGGTGAAGGATATAAAAATTACCTTGAAATAAGAAATTAAGCCATGGATTATGGATTTACAAGAGAAAGAGGAGAGAATATTAGATGATCTAAGTCAATTAAGTGAAGCACAAGTAGAGATCCCCACTCTTTAAGTGACTCAATATCTAGATGGAGTCAAGTTTGACCCAAAGACTACTAGCTTGATGAGACTAATAGAGAAAAAGGTTATGGTAGGTAGTGAGGAGATGACATACTAGAAAGTGGAGCCATTGACCAATTTGACTCCAATAGGAGGACATAAACTTGGAGAAGACCTCATGTTTGAAGAATATGTCTTGAAATTGGCTGAGGAACAAATAGAACAATTGAAGGATGCCATTAAGGGATTGAAACAACAAAAGAACTTACATGAGCATTTCATCCTATCTATCCTAGAGGCTATGATTGATATGTTTGAAGCCACTCTATCTAATATGTTCAATGCCTTAAAATCAATAAAGTCTAGGTAAGGTGTGGGTGAACTAATAAAATACTATGGCCATGAATCTGGTTCACCAATGGTAGAGCTCAAGAAATAAAGTAAAAGATCTGATCAATGTTTTGATAGAAGATCAAATACTTGGTTTCAAAACAATCAACCTATCTCATTTGAATATGGCCATGGCAGTATTGGTAGACAAAATCAAAAGCTTGAGAAAATGGTCCAAGAGCCTAGAAAATCTTTCTAAGGATGACAAGAAGTTACAAAATAGGATGGATCATATATTATGGGGTATAATTAAGGACCCCACTAGACTTAGGAAAATTGGTCTAATAACTGATGATGAGTTCAAGCATAGATCCACCCAAGTCATGCATGAAGTGAAAAATTAGAGCCAAGGAGAGACATGAGCTGACAACACAAAGATCATGGACATGATATTTACTATAGAAGAGAAAATTGTAGAGGTTAGGAGAATCAAGGAAGCATTAAAAAGGGTTGATAAAGATATCAAGAGCCTATTAGATCAAGAGGATGAACTCTTCATGGATCCTATTGTCAATTTGAAGTTAAATAATGATCAACATGAAAGGGACATGAATATCCTTTAGTAGAAATAGGGGACTACTACAACAATAAAAAGGCCTTAAATTTGAATTAGTTAAGTATATTCTTTTGCAACTTGACATGTACATTTTTGAAAAGAGATATTATTTTATAAAGGCATGCCCAACTTGCAAAACAATCACCTATAAGTTAGTCCATTAGGAGATGTCAAAATTCTAGAATTTTTTAAAAGGATAATTATTCTTAATACTTGTACAAATATCATTGGACATGACTAAATGATAGACTCCCTTAATATTCTATATAAGGGGTATTATTAATTGTAAGAGGGAGGGAGTTTTGAGTAAGAAAACTTTGTGCTAATTTTGGATCAATTAATAAAAATAGAGAATTTTGAAAAAATTGTCTCATTTTCTTGTGTGAATTGTTATTAAGGCTGCTCTCTCACTTTCCTTGTTTAAATTTCATATTTGAATGGTTTTTATGAATTTTGGATGTGTACATTTCAAATGCAGAATTGTTAATTTGTGCTAATTCTAGATTGACTGAAAGTTTTAAGTTTTATTTCATTTTATTTTCTCTTCTTGTAGATGTGCTTATTCTATTTGCTTGCAAGGGTAAATATTTAAAGTGAATCTTGTTCTTATTTTCATTCTTCCACTTTACTTAGATGTCAGCCTGATGTTTGGTAGGATTTGAGCTTATGTTATTTCATGTTATACATTAGTTTTAATTGTATATTTGGATGATATTTAAACTTTGTCATTATATCTGGAATGAAGATCAACAACATCAATATGTTCCTTCTCTACCTTACCCTTCCTTTTGATTATTTTTTGACCAATTCACTTTAGAATAACTTCATTGTAAATACAAACTTTAGATTATATTTTAGACTTAGTTATTTGATCATAATTCAATTCACTTAGTCAAGATTACTTTCATTTTCATAGATTAACTATTAGGCCATGGTTGCTCGCAACAACCAAACATTATAAATTTTGTAAAATAGTTCATTTATTCTACCATTATTCTACCAAATATATCAAGATATCATAACTTGAAACTCATGCATTGGTTTATTTGAATCCAAAAATGAGTACTATTTCCTAAATGCTCAGAACCACCTATGATACACTTTTAGGAATCAACAACACCCATGCTATATAAGGTAATATGAGGAGTGTATGTATCTAAGGCCATCCAAAAATCATATCAAATACTCTCATGTAAGGTATAACTAAAAAGGTAGTAACCACATGTTTCAGACCCACTTGTAAAGGTAAGTCAATTTCACCAAAAACATGTTATGATGTCCCATCAAATGCTCTAATTTATTTTTTCAAAGGGTGTAAATCATCATGTGCATAACCCAAATGTGTAAGTAATGTCATGGTTAAAACATTCTCACTATAATCATTATAAATAATAACAATATCTATATGTTGGTGATCAAGGTATGATTGAATTAATAAGGAATGAAGATATGAGTCATCATACACAACCTTACTGTCATCAAAAGTAATAGGTCTCTAAACCATAGGATGTATATGTAGTGTATTATTACCAATAATCCTATCTAATGTGTTCTCATAATGTGATGGAGGAGGATGTGCATTATATGCCATTTGAACTTCTAGATCCTTCTTATAATGGTTTTGCATAGGATTGTTAAATATCTTATGATTATAGTGATCATCAGGTTGTGAACCTGATTTCTTTGGAGGATCATCAAATGTAAGTTTTAGGTCATCAATGAAATCTTGGATCATATGCTTCAAGGTAAACCATATGTTTACAAAATGCCTAGGGCCTTGGTGATAGTCAGAATAAGAATTTTCATCATATCATTTATGTAGAGGTCAACCCATATCAACCTCTATAGGATGAGGGAAAGATATGAGGTGACACTCCATAATCTTTAAAATTAATAAATCTTGAGACTTAGGTTAGTGTTAAAATTGTCTCCTTAGTGCATTGGATAAGATAAACATATTAGGTTATAGTGACACTGCATTAATTGTAGTAGTTTTTTTCCTTTTTAGGTTTTGTAGGTTTCACCTTATGACTTATTTTCTAGTAAAATTAGTATTAGATTCAGTTGGTGTGTTTGATATATACTTAAGTTTGTTTAATGAAATATGTTTCATTTCATGATTGTGAACAATATGGCATAAATAATCAAAATATTTGAACTTTTTGAAAATAATGGACTCATGTAATGGGGTAAGCAAGATTTGCTTGAAGATTTATTGAAGCTCTTTATTTCCATTATATTGGTCATGTTAGCCAACATTTTTCTTATACCTCAAGACATATTAATTTATAGGTTAATTAGTTCCTTATTTGATCATTACAATTTGGGCATAAGAAACCTTTTTGGTAATGTTGATAGAGAAGTGTACCAAAAATTTATCTGTAAGAGGTTTGAATAGTTCTACTGATTGGATTGGTAAACCATAGAACCAACTTAAAGCATAGTCCTTAAGAATCCTTAGAAATAATTTGGTCAAAATTTTATCATTGGAGGCATAATCAAGGCATGCTGCATATAAATATTGAATATGTTATTCATGATCACCCTTAACATCATAAAATGTGAACCCTGGTGCAAAAAATACATTTATCAAAGGTGAAAATATTTTTAGGTGAAAGATGGTTATGCAACACCTCTTATGAATCAATAACATAAGGTGAATTCATAGAATTTTGTTCAATATTTATAACCTTAGATTGAAAAAGTTAGATTGACAAGATCTTGCAAATTTTGGTCACTAAGGTTTGAAGTTTGATAAGTAATTAAAGGAGGTGTACCCATAGTTTGAGTTGATAGAGGAATTGAAATAAGTAATTAGGGTGAAGGGCCAATGTTTCCCATAAAGGATGTAGTAATAGTAAGATTTATTTTGGGGGAAAATAGTGTAAACACATAACCTATATCCATATTAGAAGTATGAAGTGATGATATACTCAAAGGGAGGATTATTGGTATGAAATTAGTTGTAGTACCACCTAAAGATTCACCATCACTAGGTGAGGAAGCCTTAACCTTAGCATGCTTACTAATTTCATCTATTATAACATACAAGAATGTATCCATTAACCCCTTATTGTTATGAATATGAGTAACTAATGCTTCTTTATCTTTCATTTGAAAACAAGTTTTATGATTTAAATTTTCCATTATTTATAAATGAAAGATTTATAATTTGAAAAAAATTACAACAATTAGAAAAATAAGAAACCCTAATCCAAATTAGGGTTTTTATACAAAGACACAAAGGTTAGGTTCACCAAAATTTTAACCCTAAATCTATGATATGAGGGTGAATAGGGTTGAGAATATATAAAATATTAAGAACAAGAGTGATAAATAGATCTATAATAGACTAATCAATTTGTAAACTCAAATAAACAATATTATGAATTTAAGTACTAAGATATGCCAAAATATAAAAAGTACAACTATTGATTGATATTGAAATAAATTAAAAATAAGAGTACTTAGCTAGTTTACCATGCATATACAGATCAAGGCTAAAATATTTTGGAAGTAGGTTGGATCAAGATCTTAGAATAGTCATCATATCCTATAATTTTGCATTCTATGGTCTTGGATGCTTGCATCAGATCTAGACATCTGCATTGATGGAGGTGTTTGATCTTGATGTAGATGTCATGTATAAAATACTAACTAGATATAGATGTGACCAAATAGAGCCTTTTGGGTTTTCTATCACCTTTATTTTAGTGTATATAAATCACACGCATAGGTTGTTACTCTTCATCAAAAGATAAAACCTTTACTCTTCATATTTGGAGTGACTATGAGAAAAATGGGTTAGTGGGATCACAGTGTCAAGCTACCCCAAGGATCCCTCTATCAATGGATGCTACGTATATAACCAATATTATAAAGAGGGCCTCAAACTTATGTAGTTCTCCCCTACGTATTGGCTTATGTCTCCACAAGGGTCAAATATGTGATAATCAAGTACATATAATGACCTAACTTATAACTTGGCACATATGGATCATGGGCTACTCCATTAATTTAGACTTATCAATAGACTACTCTTATAAATGATATGGAAATAAAAATGAATATGGAAGTTCTTTTCACTTGAATGCTCAATTGATAGTTATTTTATTACTATGTATGTGAGAGGAATGAATTTTATAGTTCAGTTATGAATGAATATTGATATTGTATATATATCAATCTATTTTGAAAATATCTCACACTAAAACACTTAAGGCAAATATAAGGACATGTTACATTTTAAAATTGGATGAATTTTGGGCACTAGACACCTAGTTGGAAAAGGGATACCTATATCAATGCAAGTGTCTGACTACAATGCAAGTGTTTAAAAATTTATAAAATAGATATAGGTCCAAAAATGTCAAAGAAGGATAAGATAAGTTTAAATCATTTTGTATATCATAGAAGGCCTGGTCATCAAAATAATATATGGTGGGACTAAAATATAAACAATTTGGCACAAAGAGGTAGCAGGCGTGAGCCTTTTAGTAGTGGGAAGGTATTAGAGATCAAGGGTACAAACATGATAGGTATTTTAAAAATGTAAAATATTGAGGTTATATATAATTAAAATTTAGTATCTACAGGTGTTAAGCTTGGTAGCCTCTCTTGTGGGAAACTCAGGAAGAAAGGATTGGTAGCTCATAATGAATTGGTTCATATTATATGGCTCAAGCGGAGCCATCATGGGATATCTAGGAGGTATGAAGGTATTTTTGTTAATTTTAGATGGAGGTGGGGGAAATTATAGTCTAATCATCCCATCCTCTAGATGTGATATTTTTTTGGCATATTGGTTAAATATTATCATGTTTTCTATGTCTAGGATTTGAAAAATGATATGGAGTCTACTTGTAATTTGGAATGGATCATACATATGATATTAAGGGTCATGATTTTAGAATTTTGTTATTTTTTATTAGTTTCATAAGGATCCCTTAATTCTTGGATCACTACCCTAAATTTGGGTTGTAAGATAGAAGAAGAGTTTTGATATTGATTTTCCATGTTTTGGGTGGAGTTATTATTTCAAATAAAGAGAAAGGATTTACCTAGAGGTTGAAGGCTCATTATATAAGTTTCAAGGTAAATTTTTTCTCAAACTATTTTCCAAACATATTTGGGGAGGGGGGTATGTACACCTACAAAATAAATGGAAGAGAGGAGAAAGGTAGAGGATATAAAAGAAAATAAGATTGAAAAAAATGAGAAGCCTTTCATGTTGGGTTCACCAATTTTTTAACATAAAAAAAATCAACATGATAACCTTAATTTACTAAAATTATAGAGATATATATAAAAAAAATAATGAAATGATAACGGGATGGGTGGTTCGGTTGAGGGATTTAGATGGGAAGAGTTGGAAGGGCTGGTTGTTTAGATTAGGGTATGGGAGTAAGGTTTTGAGCTAAAAATGGAAAATTATGCTCATAGATATATAAAAATAGTTCACTTACATCATATTTATCATTTATTGTGGTGAATTAGGATGTGATAGAGTTATGATAACCCTCAAAATGGACAAATACAAGTACTAAAGCTCTTGATCTATACTAGGTTCAGGAAATTGGGCAAAGTTGGGTTGAAAGAATCTTGGGATTTGATTTTATATATATATATATATATATATATATATATATATATATATATATATATATATATATATATATAAAATTATTTATTTCTAGTCAATTTAATCCATGTAACTAATGATATATTATGAGGCTAGACTTGAGGATAAAAGGGTGAAAGATCAAATTTGTAGTTTTATGGCTTGACAGGCTATCATTTAGATTGGTTTCACTACTTGGGGTTCTACTTGATGATATTAATCATTAAGAGATTTTATTTGGATGGTAATGAGGTTGGGGAGAGGATTGGAATGGAAAAATTATATTCTAATCTCTGAATTAATATTACTCTAGATGTTGTTCATTGTTACAAGAATGAGCTTTCTAGGAAATGTTCCTACTTTGTGTAGATGTGCTTGTTTTGGGAGCATCATCCAAGAGTGGGGCAATTTTTTTGTGAAAGTTTAAGCATGTTTTATTTTTTATATTTTATTTTTTTAATGTGTACTTGTTGTTTTGAAAATTTAATGTTATGTTTTAGCAAGGTTTATACTTGTTTTTATTTTGACAATGTTTTAGTTAGGTTTGTTTGTTGTTTACAATAAAACTTTGAAAAATGAAATAAAAATATAATAGTGATGAAATAAAAAATGCTTGAAAACAATGATATAAAATATTTTATCTTTAACTCTTTTTTGAGATTTTATTAATACAATTCTAATCAAAATTGAATTTTAAACTAACAATGCAAGTGCTGATTTTTGACTTTTTCCTTGATTTTGAGAATGCAAAAAATTTGCCTATGTGCACTAAAATAAATAATTTTTTTTAATATTTTTGGTATGGATGAAATTTAGTTTAAATATTAAACATGAAATTATTAAATTAGATCTATAACTCAAATATTTTTATGTGCAATGTTATTACCAAGTTTTAAGATCTATGTCTATGCATGTAAGATAATATGCAAGTTTTTGGTTTTTGATTATTTTATGAAATTTAAGAAAATGAAAATAATGTGTAATTAAGTAAATATATATCTAAAATTATTATTTTTTTCTTTGAATGTTTTTTCTAGTTATTTAATAAAATAAAACAACTCTAAATGCAAATATATTTATGGTTTTGTAATTTTGTTTATGTAAGTTGTCTATTGATGTTGTGCATATGAGAATGTGTGCTATCAAAGATTAAAAATTAAATGTTGTTGATTAGATATATCTAATTGAAAAGTTCCCATATCTACGTTAAATATAATGTGTAAATTATTTTTATTTGAGATTTTTGATGTATGAATGTAACTAAAATGATAAAACTAATTTTCCAATGCAATGGAAAAAATGAGAGAAAGTTTATTTTTTTGTATTTTTTCTAAATAAAATTTTCAAATGTAAACTATTTTTATAATCAAGAAATCTAATTTTATAATAAAAATAATTAACAAAATAAATAATAAAAACAAATCTTCCAATCTAACCAACACAGAGTTCAAATGGAGAAGAATAATATTATGGAGTTATCCAATTCTTAAGTAACTAACTATGTATATATTGACCATTATATGACCATAGAACTCTCTGTAAAGAGGAAAATTGTGAGGCAAAAGCACAAAAACACACTGAAGGAAGACACAATTCAATTTTGGATGGTTTCTCACAAAATGGCAAACTATTAGCTCAAAAATGGTAGATTGTGGCTCTGTAAAAATTATAAACTTTAATCTCTAATACAATTTTTAAATCCAAAATTAAAAAAAAATTAAATACTTGTAAGGAAGGAGAAGAAGTTGTAAGTTTAAGTTCACTAAAGCTTGACTCAAACATTGTTGGAGTTTACTTGAAAGTGATTAAAATTGAATTAATAATAATTGAGGATGTATTAGGGGATAAGGATAATGAATAAAATAAAAATGGATAAAAATGCATCAAAAATCATAAAAAAGACACGATATTTCAAGTCTCAAGAATTAGTTTCAAAATTATTTCTACGATGATGAAACTATTGTGGCAGTAGTGTAAACCATTGGGGCACTTGAGTAGACTACCATGGTAGTTTCATGACCACCATGATAGTTTTGCCATTATATGAAATATTTTAAAAATAAGGGCCAAAGACTTATAAAAATAAAAATTTAAAGTTTTCAAGGGCCAAAAAGAGGCAAAAGACTAGAAAGAAGGGAAAGGACTAGGTTTTGGCATGTTTTAGTGGATATCATTACATCATCATAATTTTTTGAAATGTTTTACTATGAAAAATTTAGGTGTGTACAATCATCTTGAGATGAATTAAACACACAAGTAAAATCTAACAAAAATGATTAGTCTAATGATATAGGAGAATCAAAAACTAAGAATCCAAAACATAAATGAGGGGGATCCTTGAAGGATAAATAAATTGCAAAAAATAATCTCTAAATACAAACATGTAACTAGTATTCAAGTTGGTATGGCTAAATGAAAAATACTGGTTGATTTCCTAGGTGTTACAATACAACCCAAGAGCCCTAATGTTGTCCTGAAATGAAGATAATGATATAAAGAAAGCAGGAGAGACATAAATTTTTTTTCAAGGGAAATAATGGGAAGGAGGGTGTCACTAAGGAAAAAAATATAATCTTTTCTAGAAGAAAAATAATATTTGACATCTAAAGGGTTAAGAACCATTTTAAATAATTTTATAATTTTGGATTAACTAGTGAAAAAAGTAGCTTATCCCATGAAAGTTTTAAATTCATAAAAAGTAAATATGCCTACCTTCTGACATATTTTTCTTCATTCCTCAAGACATTTCGAAGGCACCATACACCATGAGAATTTGGTACTCATGTGAAAAATAAATCAAAAGACACACACACACGCATGCACGCGCACACACACGTGCACACACACGCGTGCACACGCACACACACACACACACACACACACACACACACACACACACACACACACACACACACACACACACACACACACACACACACACACACACACACACACACACACACATGAGGACTCTTACCCTAATCCATTGGCCTATTTACCCAATGGACCTTTCAATTAGATATTAGTCAAACTATTGAGTTTGAACTTTCAAATAGATTAGGAGCATACCAATGATTTTTGATGATTAAATTTTTGTTTGTGATTTGGAATTTTATTTTTACTTATAATTTTTTATATTATATGGATTTGGACTTTGATTATTTATTTATTTTTATTAATATTATCCTCATCCATATGAATTGAAAGGAAAAAATAATGATTATGTATAATGACATCACTTAAAGAGCTCACACTTAACTAAATAGAGGGAAGCCTAATACCTATGTCCTTAAATACTCCTAGACTTGAACCTTATCCAAGAGTGTGATATTGAATCTAAATTTGTGTACCAAATAAGAGATATAAAATATTGAGGAGATATAATGTTTGATAGGTTACCCCAATAAAAATTTATAGAGGGATGATAAAATTACAAAAATACTTGGGACACTTCTAAAAGAGGGGAAATTTTTGATGAGATACACGTAGATAGATTAAAATACTTAAAAAAAAGGTAATAATGATTGGCATTGAGGTGTAAAAAATAAAAGAACTGATCAAATATACTATATTATATATACTATATATACATTGGCTTGATTAACAATATTATATTATATACTTTAAACTAGGCCCCTGATTGATGAGACTATCTATATTCATGGTTATAATTATTATTTAGAGGTGGATATATTAATTTTTTTCCTATGAAAGGAGGTAAAAAATGTCAAATTATGTCAGGTAATTTATGCATGTGTGTGCTTGACTCCCTTTATCTACCACCCACTACCATCGACATATTAGTCAATTGGTTTTCTCTCGCTTATACATCCTCCTTCATTAGGGAGGTGGTACTTAAGGTTACTATTCTGAATTGAGTTATAATTATATATGAACTCTCTCCCTCACCATGAATCCTAAGGAATCAATTCAATTGCTCTTTCATTATTTAGCTGGGTCCTCCTAGGTTAAGTAGTACCAAATATATCTAGATTAGCATCCATCAACCTATTTATATCGATTGAGTTCCTAAAGGATCTAATATCTCAACCTCTTGATCATAAATTCATATCCATTTACAATGACCATTTTATTATCATTATAGGAGGAACTTATCTATAGTTGGGAATGAAGGCTAATGGTATTTTAGAGGTTAAAGTGGGTAAGATAGAGCTAAGGGGATTTCCAAAAGACTAAAAAAACTAGTGAAATAGGATAGAAAGGAGATAATAAGCTAAGATGGGGTATTATATTAAATATTTGAAAGTCTAAGGAAAACTAAGGTAAAAAGGATCTAATAGGATTAATTGAATATAAAATAGTATCATAATTATCCTGGAGGCTAAGGTTATAGAATCTATTTTGAGTTCTTTATAAAAATGCTTAAAATGCTACTAACATAATACTAAATGTAATGATGCCAAAATGATTTATATGATGACATACAAGATGCATGTAAAAATTGTAATTATGATCATGAAAATAGTTATAACATGAAATGAAATTGTGCTTCATCCTTAATTAAATGTAGTAAATAACAACTAAAAAATTATACCTTATGCATACTATTTTTTTTTCCAAAATTCAACGATTAGTTGGTTATTTGAATTGGCATTCTTCATTTTTATAGATCTAGTAAATGCTTGGTCTAATTATGTATTTGATAATGTAGGAAAACTACCACTTTTGAGTGTATTTACCTATTTGACATGGGTGTAGTAAAATTTGAGTACTAAGTATCCAACTTCAAATTTCATATCCTTATTTTTTTATTTTGTTTAGAAACACACATTTTTAGTTAAATTTATATTGTAAGAAATTAATTTATCTTTCATTAAGTAGGTCTAATATATGGAGGTGAGATTGAATAATTTATTCATCAGGTATGATGTCATGAAGGGGGATGCATAGAGTGCATGACTCAACTTCTAGTGTTAATATGACTTCATAACTATAGATTACGAAGAAGGGAGTTACCCCAATGTAAATTATATTACTGGTATGGGGTAGAGCTTAGGATGATAATAAGTATGATATTGTATATTGGTTTATATATATTTAGTAGTTTCAGTTCAAAAATTAAATTTTGTGTGATAAGTGGTGAAATTTTTTTGTTTGATTTTAAATTTAGGTTATCATTATTTCATGTCCTTATTTTTGAAGTTTCCACCATTATCATGGATGATGGTATGAAAGATATCGAATCTATAAAATATTTATTTGAGAATTTATTCAGATACAATAACTCAAGTTACATTAGTAAGAGGCATATATTTAACCCATTTGGTGAAATATTCATTTGTTATTATGATAAAGGTATACTCAACTTGTATTCTATATAATGAGCCAATGAGATTTATGCCCCACATAGAAAAGGGCCAAGAATCTTCTTCAAGTGTTTGAAGTTTGACATGAGGTGAGTGGATGAGATCATCATACAAGCAACATGGATTTCATATTTTAATGAATGATATTAAGTATATTTTTAAAAGTAGACCAATAATAACCAATTTATATAAATTATGAGATTTATGGTGTTCATGACAATTTCACGTGTAAATTCCCCTAGGTGATATCTAAATAATAAGAGATACCATTCCTTCCATAACACATCAAAGAAGGGAACCTTCAAATTTTCAATAATAAAATATGTCATTTAAATATATATTATAAGTTTTATTTTATAATTATTATTATTTATTGATATTCATTTTTAGGTGGGTAAGTTTGATTTTCATTGAATTGAATTATATTTTCCTACAAAGGGATTTGTCTTATGGTGACTTTTTTAATGTGGCATGTGAGAGAGTCATATTTAGGGTGTTTTGGTACAAGAATATTTTTGATTATTGAAAAGAAATTTAATGTCATTTAAAGTCATGTGAGGGTGAAATAATGAGGCTAATAAGGTAATGGAATTAATGAAAACATTATGTTCTCTTGGTATTGCTTTGATAGTATAAGATGAAAATTATTTGGTTAAATTGTTTTTCAACTTGTGATCAATTTGGCATTGTTATTTTACATTTACTTAGTTAAAATTAATTATGAATCACCTAAGCCATATTGATAAGTGATATCAATGTCAATTATGGCTTTTTATCTTACCATGTTTTTGGTGACACCAAAGTTTAGGTGAAATGATAAGGCGAGTAATTTTGCAAAGTTTTTCACAAGGATACTTATTTATCCAACCCCTCTAAAGTCCAAATATATTCATGTAACTCTATGGTGAATTATTATTACTATGATTTCTTGGATTAGTTATTTTATTTTGGTGTGATTAATTTTAGGCCTCTTCACTTGATTGGGCTTCAAGGTCATCCATGAATATGTAGAAGTAATACTTGAGTGAGATTGATTGGTTAGAAATTTCAATGAAGATGACATATTCATCAATAAAGAATATTGAATTTTTTTAGTGATGATAAATGCAACCACAAGTTGGTCAAAAATGATTTGTCATTTGACATATTTTTGTATAATGATTTTGAGGTCAAATTCCATGAGGACAACAATCCATTTTACAATCTAGTCACTATGCAAGAATGCATTTTATAAGAAATGGCATAATGGGTGTGTATGCATGATGACATAGGTATTTTTATATGACATGTAGTGTTAGAGCTTTTTAGTGGAAATTTTTCTAGATAGGCACTCACATATGAATTTAGTGCATATGTCTCATATTAAATTACAATTTGACTAATTTAAAAAATGTTATATTATTTTTTAGTTTGATATTTTTGTGATATCATTTTTTATTTGATTAGTTAAACTTAGGTTTTATAAGGACATGAAAACCATAATTAAACATGAAAAATACAAACAAGACAAGATGAAATAAGGCCAACCCAGCTTGATAGATGCAAAATATAAAAAAACCTCAACAAAAAAGATGTAGACCAAACCACACAAACACAACCACATATTAAATTTACTCAGGTTGACTCTCCTTCCTAATTGCACCTGTTAGTTTCTTTGCATTGCTACTCAACATCCATTTGGTTTTATCCCCCTAACCTTCTGCCATGTTTTTACTTTGTTCTATCAAGCTTCTAGTCTTCTCTATTGATGGTTTACCTTTCTTTGTGTTGTAACTCCTAGGGGTGCTGGTGAGGATTTCCTTGCCTTTTAGCGTTCCCTCCACCTTACCTCTTTTCAATGTCTATTGTTCCCTATTCCTTTCCCTTAGCTCATCAATTTATTATTTAAAATTATTCCATTGTTCCATGTATAAAACCATCTTCCTACCCAATTTCTATAAATTTTCATGGAAATTTATTAACTTTTGCTAGATGCCCTCTAAAATCTTGGTTGGGTCCTCATCCCTCATCTAGACCTCTACTACATTTAGCTCATGGATTTAAAAATTGGGGTTGTCCACACCCTATTGAAACTGAAGGATCATGTTGAATTTCTTACCAAAACTCTTCTATGGGGGAGATGAGTAATGAGCTTTTATTTTTTCCTTCTTCCCTCCCTCCCATGGATGGGCTAGGTGGGTAGAAAGGTAGGCCTTACTTTTTATACCCTCCACAAAAATGTCCTTGTTAGATATTTTCTCTCTACTACTTTCCACCATGTGGATTTATTGACTTCTCATGGGGGTTGTTTATTTTGTGAGGACTAATACTTGGTGGATTATATTAGCTAAGGGTTTTTCCTAAAAATTTAGGACTATGGCTTCAAGAGACATGAATTATGGTAGACTAATCATATGGCCTTTGAAGTGATTTAATAAAAAGAAGTGTGAAAACATTTGGGTGAATTTTCATTCCAAAGTAAGGTAACACATTACCTATAGGTAGACATTAAGTCATCTCTATCGAAGGTCAACCCTTGGGAAGCCCTTCTTATCCATATGGTAGATGGTGTTTTTCTATAAAAATGCTTGCATTAGTTCTTGTTTCCACTATGTATCTTTGAAGGCCTTTGTTCCCTCATATGACATGCTGGTAACTTACCCTATGAGTTCCTTAGAAACTTCCATAGTAACCCCACTTAAGATCACATGCAAATTCCTGGGATAGAATATCGTTACGCCCTTCTATCATTATCATGAAATTTTTTAGTTCAGCCTTCCACAACTTCTTGCAAACTTTATGGTTGGTCTAGACTTTAACACAAGATATTGGTTCATAATGGTCCCTATCTCCTCCCATGATGCTATTTTTATTTTTATAACTACACTAAGGATTTTCATGGGCCAAGTAAAAAATACAAATTTCAATGTTTTGTTTATTCCATAACAATTAAAATAAGCCTTATTAAAGTGACATATTACAACATTGACTTCAAAATTCATGTCATTATCATGACACAAAGTGAGTTTAAGACTTTTTACAATCATTATTAATGCTTTCATGTGCATCTTCATCACAATCCTATAGAACTTGTAGGTTTAAATCATTAGCTAATAAGGGTTGGATATGGGGGATGTTATGGGGTCTTATCCATGCAGAGAGGTCTGAATTGAGTACACCCATGTTTACCAGGGTGTCCACCACCATGTTGCCTTTATAGAATATATGGTAGATCTTAAAATCAATTAAGTGGATGAGACATTTGGCATCAACAATGATTTAGCTGGTTATGTGTGAAGGTTAAACCTTTCCTACTAGTCCATTAAGGATGTTGAGTGAGTCACATTCAATGGATAGTTTAGGTATGTTCAGTTGGACCACAAGCAAAATGCCCTAGAAGGCAACCTTGACTTCCATAACATGGTTGGTTTAGATTCCCATAGGCCTAATGTAGGCTATAATTTCCATCTCTAACTCATCCCTGATGACTCTGCCTCCCCCTACCCTATCAAGATTTCATTTAGATGCTCTATCAAAATTTAGCTTTAGCCACCCCATCAAGGGGAGATACCATTTCATGAGCTTCCTATCTAAAAAGGGCTTGGTAGGAGGTGGTGTGAGCTTCCACTTGTCAAGAATGACCTATTCATCCTTAAAGGCTCCCAATTTATTATTCAAAACTACCATCTATTCTATGTGATGGTAGAAAGGAGTTGATTGAAGGAATCAGAGAGGTTAGAGAATTTATAGCTAAAAATGTGAGTGTTTTGTTCTGAACAGATGAGCCAAAAAATTATGGGAGTGAAAGGAACTAGAGGAAGGCTAAGGAGGGGAGTTTCCATTAGATGATGAGGTCCAAAATTGAGATGGGCTTAACCTTGGAAAGGTTGAAATGATAAATAAGGAGATTCCATATCTGGGCTTTGAATAAGCACTCAAGGAAAACATGTTTCATAGATTCCAACACTGAGTTACAGAGTACACACCTATTGGGAATGGTCATTCCTCTTTTTTCTAGATTATCAATAGTGAAGATTTTGTCATGGGAAGCTATCCAAAAAAAATGTTCACCTTAGGAGTATAACCTAGATATTTTTCTAGTAAGACCAGTCTTCCAATTAAGCCAGGTTGGCTAGAAAGCCTGATTTAACCATGTATTAACCATTGTATTTCATTGGATAGAGGAGTGTATCTTATTTTAGGAAGACATTAATGTGTATCTACTAGATTTAGGAGTTGAGGTTGGTAATTTATAGGTTTATTTCCTCACTATCAAATACTTTAAGCAAAGTATCCCTCTTTTTTCTTCCATCAGATTAGACCCAGTAATATTTAACCTTGAGGAAAATAATGGATTTAAAATTTTCCTTAAGAGTGTTCTAGGGGGATTAGAAGCCATAGGGGAGGGAGATAGCTAGGGGTCTTCCCAAAATTCCACCTTTTCTCTCTTTCTAACCTACCATCTGCATCCTTTTTTTAGTAGATACTTTGTGTTTGATATGGTAGTTTAGAAGGCAAAGTCATTTTTAGGGCCATATTTCTAAAGAAAGTTATCTTCCTCGCTATTCTCTAGATATTTTTATTTGATAATCTTGGTCCAGTGGTTGTCTTCCTTAAAAAATTGCCACTTAAATTTGGTAATCAGGGCTTGATTCATGATTTTGACTCTTCTAAGTCTAAGGCCATCGAATGCCTTAGGGAGGTAAAATTTATCCCAAACAACTAGTGGGAATCTAAATATTTATTTTATGCCCCTCCATACGAAATATTTTTGTGCTATCATTACACCAATGGATATTAGGGTAAATGACGTGTGTAGAATTAATGGTCATTCAGAAGATGGTGGTCATAATGTTGGTGGTTTAAGTAAATAATTACTCATGTAATTTAAGGCATGTTGAAACACGTTATCCCATTCAATATTTTGATTATTATTTATAAGTGAGATATCATCATGAATGTGGTAGGAAAACTTAAAAAAATATCAAAATTTCCCCTAATTTTAAAGAAAAGTTATTATTTTGAAGGATTGTTGTTGATTTTAACATGTCAATGATGGATTTGATCTTTGGAGGGATACACATAATATATTGTCTATATACACTTATTTTTTATATATAGGTAAAAAATGGGTTTTAAAGGTTTTCATAACCTTTACATACTGAGCCAAATTATGCAAAAAAATCCCCCCCACCCAAAAAAAAGAAAAAAAAACCACCAGAACTAGCATCCCACTAGGGATCCTAAAAAAAACCACCTATAACCCACACAAAACCTACCAAGAAGCAGTATAAAAACAAAAAAAACCTAAAATAATAAGAAACTAGAGAAAGTTAACCATCCATAATACCAATCATGATTCTAGGTATTTAGTCTCCATTATCTTTTAGGTGCCCATAAGGTCTTTATTTTTGTCATCATCCTTGTCTTTCATATTACTTCTACTTTTATTACATAGACCCTCTATGCTGACCACCTACAATTTGTTATTTAGGGTTTACTTATGCTCTTCCCTCTTTATCTTTTTTCTGGATAAGATCCCCCCATTAAGATTTACTTGAGCTTCCTTTTCTTGTCTGAGTAATTCATGCTCTTATTTGAGTGCCTTTTCTAGCTCTAGATTGAGCATGCTAATTTGATTTTTACAATCACCTCCCCTCCTGCCCACACCAACTCTAGACACGATTTCTTCTTTAATGGCCTTTATTTATTTTCTAATCTATTTCCTAACTTTTACTTGGCATTTAAGTTTCCCCTTAAGATCTTTAAGTTTTTATTTAAGGTTCCAGCTAGCCTCTTCTTCATTTTTGAGTAAGGAACCCTACACAACCTCATCCTTTAATTCAATTTCATGAATAGTAATATGATCTATCACCTTATCATCCTCCCCTATTAAGTATATGCCCTAATTTCTAAGCTTCAATAGACCCTCAACTTATGAATTAATAGGGAGGCCTACACATCATCATATGACATGATGAGTTTCCTTTTGACCCCCTTAATTCCTTGATTTTCCTGCTATCCAAAATCTAGGCAATGGTTTTCTTAGAATATTTTGACTCTATTTTGGATATCTACATAGAGTTCGATACCTCTTCTCACTCTAATCCCTTTAGACCTTCCACCTCCTCAATCACCACTCAGATGTTAATCTTTGACCCCTTGACCAACAACATTGTGAGGGCCTAATAAATGATGATATCCAATGTGTTCCTATGTTAGGCCTCTATGGAGGATTTGATAGATATAAATAAAAAATGGTAGGATGAGGAAAAAGTTCTTATTGAAATAGTTGACCAGTAGAAAATGGTGAGAATGCACCACTCTTTTTTTCCTTCAAGATTTAGGTACCTCATTATTTTTAGATAGATGTACAACCATGGGTATAAAAGGTTTTATCATAAGAGTCAATTTTCACTTTTTTGGTTTAAGTGTCATTATTGAAGAATTATTTTATGAGCTCAACCCTTTGCCTTTTATCCTTGTACACCTTGATGCCATTCGGTGACATTCCAGTAACAACTATAATACTATCTTTTGAAATAAGAATTTCAACTCCCCTTATATAGACTTTCTTGTTATTTTAAGATTTAGAAAAGTTGAAAGAGATCTTGGGGTCATTCCCCATGAATTGATCCATGTAAATAATAAAACCACCTTTATTTTATTTTTTTCATATTGGGTTGTTTTTTATGTCTTTATAGGAGAGGGGCTTTATTATGTTTGGTTCACCACCCATGTTTTTATTTGTAAGCTCTCTTGTTAATTTTGATTAGATCAACCTTGATGTGTTAGGTTAATTAAAGAATGGGAATGTGATTCCACTTTTCAATCATGTAAATGACCATCATACACATAAAAGTTTCATTCCTTCTCCCACACACACTAATGATTAACCTTATTTGGAAATCAATGTTATAATTAATAAGACAATTACATAGATTTAGGGTTAAAATCTTCTTTATTGACATGAAAGTTAACTCACTATCCATCGTGATCAGTATCATCCTAAAATTTATCTCTAAATTATGATGAAACATTCTCATTAGAGATCCATGTCTTAAAACATGTTTCATCAACCCCCAAGTTGGCCATGAGATCAGTGCATCCATTTCCTTCTATATATTCATGTTTGATGATAAGTTCATGAAAATAATTAATAAGGGTTATGGCATCATTGAATTTATTAATCATGGTTAAATAAGGGGTTAAATGTATAATAAGGCATTTGAAAAATTTCAACAAGTCCCCTTCAATAACTAAATTTTGTAACTTCAAATCAATTGCTAGTCTAATTCCCCATAACATAACTCTAACTTCAGCCACATGGTTATCTAGGATCACATACCACCCATAAAGGATACCACAATATGTCTATTTCAGTATCTAATAACCCATCTCCCCTAGTAGGTCCCAGGTTCCCCTTATCTATGTTGTCAAAGTTGAGTTTACACCATCCTTTTGGGGGTTTTACCCACTTAACAAGGCTCTTATATTTATTAGTAGTAGGCCCATCTAAAAGATAAGGGGGTGTTAAGGTTAAAAAGAAAGAGGATGTGTTGAGTAACCTCCCCTAAAACCTCCTTGTTTTTAGGAGAGAAATCCAACCAATTTTATTTTATTTCTCCCTAAATTTATGAACTTCACCAAGTTGGGGCTGCCACATTTGTTTTTGAAAATGCAGTCATTTTTCTCTTTCCAAATGCCCCAAAAGAGATGAGGTAGTGTGACAATACATAAAAAATATAGAATTTAAAGTTTCCAAGGAGGATTCCATTGTAGAATAGGATCCCAAATTGAGTTGGGGTATGCCCATGCCAAATTGAATTTTTACACAAAAAAGTTGAAAATCTTGTCCCTAAACCAATAGTCTGGGAACATATGTTTGATTGATAATTATATTTAGGTAAACTTGTTAGGATAAATATGAAATATATATTTTAATAACTTGTCAAAGATAATACTTAGGTCTTGAGGGCAATCTTTTTGAATTTTGGATTTTTTAAGGAGGTCATCAACATATGATTTTATAATTTTGTGAATGAAATTGTGAAAATACAAGTCATATCACATTGGTAGGTTTATCCAATGTTTTGGAGGAAAAAAATAATTTTGACATAGAAATGAATTCCCCAATCAGTGATGAAAATGATTTTGTGTTGGTATTCATGATGAACTTAGATTTAGTTATACCTAAGAAATCCATCCATGAGATCTAACATCTCATATCCAAAAATAAAATTAGAAATGTCATTGATTTAAAGTAGTGGAAAGTTATCTTTGGGACATACCACATTGACACACACACACACACACACACACACACACACACACACACACACACACACACACACACACACACACACACACACACACACAGAGACAGAGATAGATAGACATACATACATATGTATGTATGTACACACACACACATACATACAAACACAAACACACACACACACACACACACACACAAACACATATACACACACATAAACACACACACACACACACACACACACACACACACACACACACACACACACACACACACACACACACACACACACACACACACACACACACACACACACACACACACAAACACACACACCCACACCCACACCCACACACACACACCCACACACCCACACACACACACACACACACACACACACACACACACACACACACACACACACACACACACACACACACACACACACACACACACACACACTCACACACACACACTCACACACACACACACACACACACACACACACACACACACACACACACACACACACACACACACACACACACACACACACACACACACACACACACACACACACACACACACACGTATGTATATTCTAATAACTATGATGATTGTTTTGAAAATTGGCACTATGTGAAATACCCATTTAGAATAGTTTATGGATTTGATACATTTTTTCTCCAAGAATTTTGTGATTTATTTGTGACAAAATTAAGAGACTTGAAAAAGGAAATTTCACATTTTTGAAAAAAAGGGCCATATAAAGTTACTTGAAAATGTTGTGGACTACAATATCATAATCAATGTTGGGCATGTTAGTATATTTCCAAGAAAATATATATTTGAATTATGTAAATTGTGATAGTTGAATTTTTATTCAAGAGTTAAGGATGATATTATTTTGATAATGAATGAATATTAGTTGGTCCCTAAGTTTATATAAATGGTACATTTAGGTAACATGCCATTTCCATCTTCAAAATGATAGGGTGCATGTTAAAACTTATGATATCATTTGTTTTTGGATCAATGCTTGAGATAAAGTTTTGAAAGTATGGGGGTATTATTTCAAAATGCCATAATTTGTGATGTTATTGAGGTAATTTTTATTACCTTTATTTTAGGAGTTATAAGATTTATTAATAACTTGGTAGTGTAGATAACACATCATTTTATTCAATATAAACTTTTAGGTCAATGTACTAGTTTCATTTTTAATATTTTATCGATTGATTTTATTATATCTATGAATTATGTGCATAATGATTATTATTATTGGTTGAAGGAGTATGGGATTTTTTATCAATGTATCCATCTCAGCCAAATATGTTTTCTATTTGAAGTTTTAACTAAACTTTATTAGCCTGGTCAATGATGTCGAGGACATATAATTTTTTGTCAACATCAGTGACATGGAAGATGACATTATGGTTTGGTATTTTTGGCTTAACATATTCAGCATGGCCAATCACATTGATTTTGTATTTTCTAATCAACATATTTGACATGGATTATGACATAATTTTTGTGATCTATTTATTTTATGATTTTTGAAAATTTTCTTTGTAGGATGGGTTTGGTATAATATGGGATTTGTTGTTGATACACCATGGGTCTTCTAAGCGATGATTTATAAGAGCATTAAAGTGTATAATTGCATATTCATCATCACTAATGTCAAATTTGAAAAAATAATTTTCTTAATAAATTTGGACCACATATACCTCAAAGTCAAAGCATGTATTTAAGCTAGTTGATTTTAGTAGGGGAACAAATTTAAGTCTCACAATTAGGCATTAGAAATGATGTAGTTTTCATCAAAGGATGATTGGATGGTAAAAAAATATTTTTGAATAATTTTTTGAATGCTCTTCATTTTTTGTATTCTTATTAGAGATGTCATTTTTACCAAAGCATTGATGAAATAGTAAGAATTAATGTTAAATTTTTTTAGGATTTTGGTTTATTGCATTGGAAAATGTCATCATGCTCAAATTTTTCCTCGTTATTATGTCAAGGTGAGTATTTTTTACTAACTACATCTATAATGGGTAAATACCTATCTCATGGTAGTTGGGACAGTGGAAGAAAATAAATTATGGATTTTGGGAACTTAGAGGTGTTCCATTTATTTTAAAGCTCATTTTATTTATCATCATTTGAGTCTAAAATTTTGAGTACTAAATTTTATATAATTGGAGACATCATTTCACATCATTTGATTTCTTTTAATTTAATTTTATCCATGTGATGCAAACTTGGTGAAAATGTAGTAAAAAAATGATGCCAATTTATGATGCAAACACATTAAAATGTGAATTCAAAATTGATTACCTACCAAAAATTTAACTTACCAAAAATTTAAATTAATTAGGGGCCTTTGGTAAGAAAGAATACAATAGAAAGGAAAGTGAAGGAAAAAATGACTAAAATGTAGAATAAAGTTATTATTTTACCATATTTTAGATTAATAATAGTCATAATAGAAACTTGGTAAATGAATTCAAAATATTATGATATAAAATAAAATAAAAAATTGAATGTAAAATATTGAAATTGATTTGGCACTATAACTTTATAAATATATAAAGTACAAAAAATGATAATATACTTAGTGGTTCCATGTACTATGTATGTATAGTCATTAAAATTAAACAGTCATGCCTTATATGTCCACTTGAGGTCACTTTAACCTTAGTTTAACACTTGACCCATATTAGGGGTCATTTTGATCCACTTTTAGTCACATTACAATCACAAAAAGAACCCAAGCCTATAGAACACCACATGAGACTCACAATGGTGCAATCCCTTAGTGATTTAGGTCCTTTCAACATATAAAAATTTATTTTACATCTTCATAATAGAATTAGGGTTAGCCTAGACCTATTATTAAGTCACCATCATAAGTCATTTTTATGAGAACATTATATAAACACTACTTTCACACTCTTACACCCTAGGTAGACATTATCATAGAGAAGCACACAAAAGTACCACCTCATATTGAGGGAAATCTACCAATTATTTTAATATTGTATTGACTCAACCCATACATTCAATAATCTATCCATAGTGAAGATATCCAGATCTCAAGTGGCCTCCAAAGCATCATATTAGGTATTCACACTCAGACATTCTAACAGTCACATTCATTCACACATATCACATAGGTGGGAGAAATACACCGAGATTGATCCATCCTCAGAGTATTGGTTTTTAGGGGTGTGGATCACACATTAAACACATCAAACCCATTAACCCCTTTTTCTCATGGTATTCATTCAAAACCTTACAAACATGAAAATTGAGGGTATTAAGAGGAAAACATAGCTATAATAAAAAATATTAATTTTAAAGACTTGAAATTTGGACCATAGCTAAAAAATGACCTGATATATAAAACCCAATTTTTTTTTGTAGAGATTCTAAGTGGGACACTAACACACTACCTCGGACACTAGCACATCATGCTACTATCTAACTGACAATGCTAATGTCTAGAGATATGACACTTGGATCCTATTAATGATAGTCAAATATATGTGATAATTATTGTTCATAAGTTGATTTCCTTAGAAGGCCTATTTACATCTAAGTTATCATTTCTCTCTCATCCTTTCCATATTTAGAAAATTAGATAAATTAATTATTATATAAATAAGAGGCTATTGATATTGTTATATTTATTCCCTTATTTATTATTTCATAATTTTAAAAACATAAGGTTTTACATTCCATAAAATCCCTTAAAATTTAAATCAATATGATTGAGACTGTAGGTAGGTGGAAGGAAAGGCAAAAGACTAGATTGTGGGTCACTTAGATTAGGAACTAGATCTATGTGTACCTAGACAATAATATCAACCTCATATCAATATTGTCAATAACTATATTCCAAGTTTGATTATTTTATCTCAATATATTTTTCATCTCTATTTTGATATAAGTAGGCGTGTTTGCTTATATTTTATATTTGTGTGTGATCATAACGCCTGATGATGTGTGTGATTCATAGAAATAGGTCTCCTTAAATTAAAAACCTAGGTCCACTTAAAATGATAAGTTTAATCCTTGAAAATGGGATGAAAGGTGGGTTGAACTGATCCCAACCACTCCCCATTGAATGGTTAAACACTTCCTACATATCCAATACCACAAAGAGGGAAATTAAATCACATGTAGCTCTCCCAATTAGGTGAATGTGTGTAATAGTGATCATTTGATGGATGCAACATATAATCTATCCCTTGATACTTGGAAATTAGAAACTTTGGCTTGGCTATTGAAATATTCATACTTAGTTAATACCTACTTCAAGTGATTATGTGGTAAATTTGGAGGAATAAATAAATATATTTTAATGTGTAGAAGTGTATATCTTTGATGAGTGATAGATAAATAATAGGACTATACCTATTTTATACTTATATGATACTCTTTGAGTAATTTATCATGCCACCAACATGAAAAACATACTGAATAGTCCATAGGAATGTTTTAAATTTTAAATATGATTATTAATTAATGAAGCATAAAACCATCAAACTTAGAGACTACTATCAGACAATATGTTCAGAGTCTGATGTTATTATCTAGGAGATAAGAACACTGATCTAATGATCTAGATATGTTTGAGTATGATAATTAACTAGTTTAACATAGACCATGGTATTTATTATAGGTTAATGAAATCAAATTGGGAATTTTAGACCCATATAAGGCATGAGGATGTGAGATAATGGAAAATTAGAGTCATATATGTGTGCACAAATCATGCAGGGTTAAGCTAAGTCAAAACTAACATTGCCAAGTATCAAGTACTAGATTTTAAAGTCTACAAATGTCCCCATTTTATTTTAATATTGAAATTCAATAAAAATAATAGAGTAAAAGGATAAATAAATGTACCTAAGTGTGTAAAACACACTTTTTATTAAGATATGTTACAAAAATGAAGCCTACTCCCAAAAAACTTAAATGAACATGTGGTAGTTTATGTACACAAAGTGAAATGTAAAAATGCATAAGTTGAAACTTGAAATCTAATATAAAGGAAAGAGTACACCTAAAGGTGGGTGAACTATGTTTCCCTATAAATTTTTGGAGATAACGCTTCCCTATTAAATCATTGGAGAATGGTTCCTCTTGCTGAACCCTTTTAAATAATTAGGGGTGATCAATCCACAATTTTGTGTAACTAAGGTGAGGCTATGGATTGAGAAGGAAAATGACCAAAAACTCATTAAAAAAATGAATGGAATAGTGCCAAGGTCATTGAATGTTGTAAAATATAAACTACACTAATGCATGCAATTAATATTTCACTAATATTATACCCCCAAGATGGAAGGTGGGAGCCACATAATTGGCTCATTGATTAATACATAGGCTATTGAGGGATCTAAATATCAACCCCATTACTCATTTAAACATAAATCAAATATTGTAAAAGGACTTATAGATTCAAGGGTGCTCATTACTAGGTACCATAGAATGTGCTTGGAAAAAATAAATTGTAAAAATGTGGATGTGCATGACTAAGCTTCATGACCCATAATCAATGCTACCCAAGTAAATTATAATAATGTGTATGCATGAACTAGTTTTATACCCCATAATTTGAATTGATCAGTGCTAATATGATATATAATGACATGCATATATATGTTATTTATGTTTCATATCTAAAAAATATAAACACATGTAATTCATGTCTTAAAAAGTGAGGGCATATGCGCCCAAATGTACTTGAATATGTGCATATATGAAAATATATAACTCATGCCATATAAAATGAGTGGAATGCATGACACATGCCCCAATAATTTATTTGAAATATGTATGTATCTTCCCCAATCTGATATTTGAATCACTATAAAATATAGGTAATCTATATAATATGTAGTTGTTGGGAATATGACCAACCCGAAAGCACACAATTGATTACCAAATTCAAGCAACTTAATATGCGGAAATAACCAGAATCAACAAGTAACTAGAATTCAGAATAACACAGAATATGAGAGACAATACACAACTTGTATTAATAACTCTTACAGAAAAGAATACAATAAAGAAGATGCCACTTCTTCTCCACCACCTCTTCAGAGGTTTCCCACACCTCAAGTGAACAGTAATTCTCTCCTCAAAGCTCTCTCTACTAGGTCCCAACACCCAACTCAAACACAGAGTTGGTGTTCACCTTACACCTATGCTCCACGCACTCCACAAGTGCTCCATGCACTCCACAAGTACTCAAAGTACTTCAAGTAGATCTCCCATGAACCTACAACAACCTGTAATTCAACAGACCATACTTATGGAAGGAACTGCCTTGCCTTCCTCTTAGCTCTCCATGTACTCCACGTACATACCAATGAGTACACACCGTACTCCAAGTAGATCCTGCCTGATTTTGCTCCCTGTTGTGTTGTTGTCCTATCTGATCTCCAACCTACAGATCAATAAATGATTCTGCACACCTGTGAACCTTGACCTTGCACACACACACACACACCTGCAAATCAACGATCTTACTTACCATGTAGATCTCCTATAAGCCGTGTTCACCTGATGACCAAGATCATACATCCATGAAGAATCCAGCTGACTCTCCAATCCAACACCAACACACCTGGTACTGCTGTGGAACTAGGAGGAACACCCTTGCTCACCTCACACACAGAAGGAGCTAGCTTTGCTCAACTCAAACTAGAACACTTTTACACTACAACCATGAGTCTATTATATAGAACTCATCCAAACAATAATTAGACTCCTAGTACAATAATTAGATCCACAGCTCTTAGTCTATAATTAGCACTAAGCATGCAAACACTTGGTTCGTCAACCAAATGCCCGTAATAAACTCACAGGTGAACCACACAGGCGACCGACGTCGGTCCCTGTCCCCCTGGGGGTCACCGACGCTGGCCGATATTTGATCGATGTTGGTTGCTTCCTGTCTCCTTCTTGCCGATGTCGGTTGGCCTAACCGACGCTGGTGTCCATGGCACTCAGCAACCCTTCTACACCCTCCTCCGTGTCTGCATTAGTGAAGCTTTTAGCTCCACAACCTAATAATCTCCCACTTGGAGATAAACAGCTGCACTGTACCTGTACCTATACTTTTGTAATCTATTTCCTGGTTTGTATCCCTCTTCAAGATCAATCCTGAAGACAACCCACCACACATCCCATGGTGTACCTCTTGTCATCTGAGTACCCTACCACATCTGAACCTACAAACACATGTAGTGAAGTCCTGACCCTGCATGTATACCTGCTGCTGGTCCCTCTCAAGTCCCTGAGAACCCACTTCCCTGAATTGGCTCCTAACTCTCTGACAGCTCCCACTACATGGGAATACTCAAGTCTATACCAGACCTCATGTGATTTCAGACACTGTACCTATCCAGCCCTTAGTGTGCTCTGAATCTACATCCTGAACCTCGCCAACACCTGATTCACATCAGCTCCCACTAGAGACAAAATCTATCTATGATCTCCATGCCTCCCATGTCAAAGAATTCCGCTACTCCAAACTCCTCATGACATGCCACTGAACTAATCTTACCCTTAGCTTAGTAAAACCCTGTATGTACAAACCTGCTAGCTAGCATACTATCCACATACAGCAACAAAATGATGTTACAATCACCATCCCCCTGGTAAGTCAAAACCACAGTAGTTACCCTGACATTGACTGAAGCCATGCTTCGTCCTCCACCTGTCAAAACCTACACCACTATCCTACAGCTTCCTCAAGACCATATGCTTGGTCTTCCATCTCACGTATCTGTTCTCTCTATTCTTCAACTAAGGAATCCATTTGTCTCTGTGCTTTCACACTGGCTGGTAACCCTACCAAAACTCCCGTTTGGTTCCGCATCATATCCCTGCCATGCTCCCACCTGTTTCCTGGATCCTTCCTACTCTACAATCAGCAACGAGTATAAAGAAGAGGAACAATGAATTTGAGGGCCTACTTACATCTTCAGTCCTCCGTATGGGTGTTTGAGACTCCTTGACAGCATGCTGTCCACCCAAAATCCATTACAGTGATCGACCTCGGTCACTCCACAGTCTGCATCTGACCGACGTCAGTTTCCATGTGTCTGTCCCTAACTACCAACCTATCGATGTCAGTGTCCTCCTGTTGCCGACGTCAGTCCTCATGACCGACATCGGTCTTACATACTGCCGATGTCAGTTTTCCTGCCAACATCAGTACCTGTGTTTCCTGTGAGTGATGACTTTTACCCGTGAGCTCCTTTGAATCAAAACCCATGTCCAAACTACTCTACTCAGAAGTATCCAGCACCATCCACTGATTTTTGTCTGCCATCTCCTCTAAGAACACCAAGGCTTTCCAGTTCTTAAGCTTGTCAAATACATCTGTCTTCCGCTTAAGAATATGCATCTCCTTCCTGCTCGTGTGACCAAGCCTACGAAGCCATGTCTCTGCAATAGAAGAAGAATCAGTAATATAAACAAGTAGATAAAGAATACCTATTTTCTTACCACCAGCTAATTCAAGTGCACCCGCTGTGAGAGTTCTTGTGCATCTCTCATCACCCAATCTTTTTGAAGAAATTAGCCATATCTCCAAACCTGGGACTTGCATGACCTTCATCAACACCTGTGTGTTGGCCGCCTATAATTTCATCTTCAATTCCCCTTTGCCAATTCTTTGGCAAGGCTCACCAGCTCCTCTACCTGGGGCTGCATGGAAAGAGGCAACCGAATCTTTTATCCAAGATTCAACTTTATCCAAGAAACTTGCAAACACATCCTATGCAACAACACCTGCTACATCTATATCTTCAGTATCTTCATGCTGATCTGCTACCAACCAACAATCTTCTTTTACCTACTCTTTCTTTCCATGGGACCTTAAGTAACCATCTGTGCTTTTCAACTCCTCCATCCTTAGCTTACTTTGATCTGCCGTTGCTCTACTCCCACTCAATCAGAAACCCCTGAGAGTGCCCTGTAACTGAAACACAAAACCTGCTTCCTGCAACCTTAGCTCTGATACCACTTGTTGGGAATATGACCAACCCAGAAGCACACAATTGATTACCAAATTCAAGCAACTTAATATGCGGAAATAACCAAAATCAACAAGTAACTAGAATTCAGAATAACACAGAATATGAGAGACAATACACAACTTGTATTAATAACTCTTACAAAAAAGAATACAATAAAGAAGATGCCACTTCTTCTCCACCACCTCTTCAGAGGTTTTCCACACCTCAAGTGAATAGTAATTCTCTCCTCAAAGCTCTCTCTACTAGGTCCCAACACCCAACTCAAACACAAAGTTGGTGTTCACCTTACACCTATGCTCCACGCACTCCACAAGTGCTCCACGCACTCCACAAGTACTCAAAGTACTTCAAGTAGATCTCCCATGAACCTGCAACAACCTGCAATTCAACAGACCATACTTATGGAAGGAACTGCCTTGCCTTCCTCTTAGCTCTCCATGTACTCCACATACATAACAATGAGTACACACCGTACTCCAAGTAGATCCTGTCTGATTCTGCTCCCTGTTGTGTTGTTGTCCTATTTGATCTCCAACCTACAGATCAATAAATGGTTCTGCACACCTGTGAACCTTGACCTTGCACACACACACACCTACAGATTAATGATCTTACTTACCATGTAGATCTCCTATAAGCCATGCTCACCTGATGACCAAGATCATACATCCATGAAGAATCCAGCTGACTCTCTAATCCAGCACCAACACACCTGGTACTATTATGGAACTAGGAGGAACACCCTTGCTCACCTCACACACAGAAGGAGCTAGCTTTGCTCAACTCAAACTAGAACACTTTTACAATACAACCATGAATCTATTATATAGAACTCATCCAAACAATAATTAGACTCCTAGTACAATAATTAGATTCACAGCTCTTAGTCTATAATTAGCACTAAGCATGCAAACACTTGGTTCGTCAACCAACTGCCCGTAATAAACTCGTAGTTAAACCACACAGGTGACCGACGCTGGTCCCTGTCCGCCTGGGGATCACCGATGCTGACCGATATCTGACCGACATCGATTGCTTCCTAACTCCTTCCTGCTGATGTCAGTTGGCCTAACCGATGCCGGTGTCCGTGGCACTCAACAACCCTTCTGCACCCTCCTCCGTGTCTGCATCAGTGAAGCTTTTAGCTCCACAACCTAACAGTAGTAAAAATATATATTTTGTACTTATGGAAGCTTAAGTCTCTAAGACAAGACCAATAATATGCCCACTTTTGTGTTGAGGGGCTTAGATTATGAGTCACTCATATCATGATAAAGATATAACAATATCATGTTATGTATAAAGATGTAATCATGCATAATCATGTTAACATGTAGAGTGTATGTCATCATATTAAGGAATATGTCATCAAAGCATGTATGAAACATATGTATATGTGTGTGTGTGTGTGTGTGTGTGTGTGTGTGTGTGTGTGTGTGTGTGTGTGTGTGTGTGTGTGTGTGTGTGTGTGTGTGTGTGTGTGTGTGTGTGTGTGTGTATGTATGTATGTATAAACTATTCACATAGTAAGAATACACAAAGATAAATGTACTCGATAATACTATGCAAGAAAGGACATGATACATATCATGGTACCACACACAATGGGAAGTGTGTGATATGGATCATGACACCCACTAACTCAATAATAAAAAAAATATCAATAATAAATGTCATGGCAATGACAAAAAAAAATTCACATGTAATAACATGCAATGTCATACATAAGGTCAAGGGGACACATACAATGGGTAATGAATGTCTCACACATAAGTCTAAGGAGCTAAAAATAAGGGGTAATAAATGCTGCACATAAAAGTATAAACAAATTTTAATAAGGGGAAATAAATTCCACTACACAAGGATAAAGATACAAAAACAAGGGGAAATATATTCCACACACAAGGCCAAGGGGATGTATACAATAGACAATAAATGACTAACCTATTATAAAAATAAATGGCATCGAAGGAACATAGAATATATAAGGTAGTCTACACCATACAAGTATGTAAATGTCACAACATATTAAAATAACATATCCATGAAACACTATAAAATATTAAAAATAACAAGGCATGTGTAATAAATCAAGGAAGCTAAACATGGTAAATGGAAAGCTCACAGAAAGATATAACCTATAATAGTGTAATACACGAAGAAGATACTCCCAACATTGGCATGGATCCTGGGTATAGGAAGGGTCCAACATATATGTATCCACATATCATATGTATATTTATGTCATGTATGCCACTAATGTATATAATTAAATCCATGTGTATATACAAAAAAATGATATGTAATATACCAAACATGTGACAAATAATATATGTAAATGATGTAAACTATAAATCATGTCATTCTTAGGTCTTGATTTTTATATTTTTTTAGAATAACTAAATGTTTTTATACATTTTAATTTTTTGGTAGTTTTTGAATATGTACTCAAGGAAGATGTTAAATAGTTAACCAATCTAGGGTATGGTCATGGGAAGGTCCTGTATCAAACATGGGAAGGGTTACCTTGTGGGAAAAAGTAGCATGACACACAACTACATGTGAATATGAGAAAATTATCTCATGCCATACTATAAAATTCATCATTATCACTCATAATAACTCATAGTGTTAGAAATTATTTCTTAATTATATATCACATCATCCTTATACACCTAATAAAAACATATCATGGATGTACCTTCAGCTTCTAGACCTTGCCCACTACCAAAGGTTCACATACACTAATTATTTGTGCTTATTATTTATCTCTTATTCCAACCCATGTTATTATGATGACTTATACCTTTTATCTTTACCAAAATTCCATAAATATAATTATCATCTATATTTTCATGTTATGGACCTGCACCTATTTTTAAACTAGCCAGACACTTGCATCCTAGTAAGACACATCGACATAAGTGTAATATTCTAATGCATGAATCCAATTTCCTAAATTTATTCAATTTAAAAATTAAATGTATTAATATGGTTGGCCTAAATGATTTAATACACAATATTCTCCAAATGGATTGGTATAAATACAAGATCAATCTTCATCCATTCTTCATCTAGCACAAACCTAGCATAGACCAAAGAACTCATAAGGTAATTTACCAAAGGAATTCAAGAAATCATTAAAATAGAAAAACTTTACTATTTTATCCTATTTCCATATCAATAATAAGGACATCAAATCTATAGGCTTGAAGTATTGAAGGATCATCCCGTGAGCCATATTTACCAAGTTATAAGCTAGGTCACTGTATGTACTTACTTAAAACACATTGCATCCTTATACACACATAAGACAACATGTAGGGGAGAAATACATAAGTCTAAGGCATTAGTAAAAGTATTGGATATGTAGGTAGTGTTCATTGATATAGGGGTCTTTGGGGTAGCTTGACACTATGTGCCTAATAACCCATTTTTTCCATAACCACTATGAAGATAAAGAACTAGGATTTTCTCATTTGATAAGGAGCGATAGTCCATAACCTAGATATGAATGTACCAAAGAAAAGGTGACATACAAATTTGAAGCATATAAGTGGTTGCATATATAATTTTATAAGATATTATATATTAGACATATACATCCAAATTAGATGGTAGCATCGACACAACCATCCCAGGTTGATACATATGTTTGAAGTTACAGAGGTAAAATTTATAGAATGAGATGATTGATCTAGAATCCTTTTCCAATTTGTTTCCTACCTATTCCAAATATAGATCCATATTAGCATTAGAACCAAATATCTTATTTTCATTATATTTTTAATATCTATCATAAATGTACTTTCATTTTTAGCATATCTCAACATAGTTTATTTATATTATGTTTATATGAGTTTTTTAATTTACTATCTTGCTATAAAGATAGTTTATCACCCTTGTGCCCTAGGTTATATCTACCCCTTTAACCCTAGAATACATAATTTATATTTTAGGTTTAAACATTTGGTGAAGTTTATCTATATGAATGGAAAATCATCTAGGGTGCTATTTCTTAGAGTTTTTTATTGTATTCCCAATTTATCTCTTTCCTTATTTTTCAAAAAATAAACTAAAAAATTACTCCATGTCTAAATTTACCCAACCAAGGGATGACTTTCAAATAAAATAAATGTATATTTTTCAATCTATATCCATTAAAAACCAAATATATAAAATAATACTAGATGAAGACAAGTGGGCATATGTGATGACAGATCTTGCAAAATGTATTCAAGGTAATTCTAGCTACTATTTCAAACCCACTATTCACCAATAATTTATATGGGAATATTTGGTACATGCTGTTATTCACCAACAAGGAAAGTCATCTCAACATGATATTCATGCATAGTCTACCACAAAAGTGGATACATATGACCAAGAGGCTCCTTCCTACATTTGTCAAAAGTTTTGATAACTACATAAGGAAATTATGATCAATTTAAAAATCACAAATAAATTGGGTATTCCTTCAAGTAAATTGATTAAAACCCTTACTTTTTCAAAATTTCCAAACAACATCCCCCTTATCAAGGTTGAATATTCTCCTTTCTTTTCATTTGACATTGAATTTTTTTGAAAGGTTAACCAAAATATCATGGCATCCTTACAAATTAATATTAAGGGACAAAGAAGAAAGAAGAATTACAAACCTAAGGTGATAAATAATCCTAATTTTCCAAGATATACAAATTATATACCAATGTTACCATAATTTAAAGATCCTAAACCTTTATAAAAGTATCCTAAATTTAATGATTTACAACTTGCACTTGTTATGCATGAGGATGATTATACTCATGTTCCTAAATTCAATAGGGGTGGTGGATTAGAATCAATGACAACACCTATGATAAGCACCACCATTCCCATGGAGTATATTATTTATATGATAAACACTATTGGGTATATTCAAAAATAGGTTTCTATAATTCAAATGAAAATGGATTTACATAATACTAATGCAAATTTTACCTCATTCAACAATTAACCTCTTACATAATGTATATTTGAATATTCACATCCAAAATATTTTTAATTACTAGATTTACCTCTATTTTTATGTAATAAAGACCCATTTGACCTCATGATTAACTATATAAATTATTTTGGTCAATGGACAAAAGATGAAAAATTATTACTAAAGGTATTCCATATAAGCATTTTAGACGAAGCTCATAATTAGTTATATAGCCTGCCAAAGAGTTCCTTAACCATTGTTTCACAATTAGAAGATGCATTGTTCATGGATTTCAACATCCATAAGGTGATAAAACTTACATTAGAATATTTTCACAATTTAAAACAATGTGATGATTAATCTATTCAAGATTATATTATTCAATTCAAAAGTACATCATATGGGCTAACATTTAGAACTTCAAATTTGGAGTTACAATTCATTTTTAGTAGAGGTATTCTTTATCCTTTTAATGAAAGAGAATTTCACAAATAATATGATTCATTTAACTATTTATATGTAGATGTGCATAAAAATGACTCATTCATACTTACTTATCTAAAGGAGCTTAACATATCCCATTATAAATACCAAAATTTTATTGCTCACACAAATGAGGGAGACAACTTACCAAATGAACATTATAAACAAAAATGTGGTGTTCCTAATCTTTATATGAGATATTTACAAAATTTACTCAATATGGGACCAATCTAGGCCCCGCATCTTATAAAATCACCCCATGTGGAATAACCCAAAAAACATCTACGCTAAAAAGATTTAACAATCACATTATTCATTGTGGTACTTAATTTTTTAATAAACATGATGATCCTACACAAATAAAAACTAATTGTAATGTAATACATTTATACATCTTGTTTTTGATCTAAAATACTTATAAAATAAAGGAGGTTGGAAAGACTCATTGGGCAATATAATACTACCAATTTAATGTGATATTAAAGTGATTAGAACATGGGTTTTGGTTATGCCACAAAAATATCCATATGCATTTACATTGGGAAATCTTTGGTTCCATATCCATATCAAATAGAAGAAAAAATCGACCAAAATTAGAAAGGTATATTATTTTCTCAGGAAGGAAAATTGATCCATATTCCAAATGATTACATTGGTTCTTATACTACACATGTAAAACACAAGGAGGAACATGTTATGAACCATTTTCACTTATTAAAATATAATTAAAACAATTTAAAGGATCCAACTTAAGGTTGCAAGGTCTCACATATTCTAAAAATATCAAAAAAATTAAAAAACTTAAAAAATGCAAAAATATTTTCCACATTTACATGTTCTATTAGCTCCTTGGCATCTATGTTGTTAGTTACATGTTAGTGGATATAAAATATTTTATTTATATATAAAAATATGTTTCACACATATTTTGAGTGTGATACAGGCATACACAAATACATGATTCATGTACTTTTGGGTGTTGGACCTTCCCTCTACTCATGTCATGTGGACATTGGGAGAATTCAATTTTTTGTTCATGATACATCCAAGTTATATTATTATATGTTAATTTTACATTATCATGTTTTATATTATGTAATTACATATACCTATATCCATGCTTATATCTTTTTTAGTGTACTTGATATGTTATGTACTTAATAATTTTTGCTAACACATATGGTCCATGGACTAGTATGCTATGTTTATGCTAGTTGCTTATGATTTAATTCATGCACTTAATTGAGTGTCTTACCTTGATTTAAACTTACTTATTCAAGCATTTGAAAATGCTCCATTATTTTCAATCCCTGTGATTTTATTTTCCTCTTTGCAATTTGAATGTGTCATTTTTTTTACATTTTTAAATTTGAATGTCATTCCTGCTTTGGTGGAAATTTTAATAAGTCATTCTCATTATAATGTGTGGAATTTGAACATGCCCTTTGCTTGAGATATTATTGGACCATTGTCTTTTGTCTTGATTTTGAGTGATCTTGTGTGCATTTGGTTGCTTTTTAAGCATGTACTATTACTCTCTAGATGTTTTCATGATCTATATTATACATTTTAGGGATTGATATGATCACATTTGTGAACTTCAATAATATATCTACCTATACATGTTCCCTCTATATGCTACATGGTTCATACATAGATTATACAATTATCTTATCCTTTTGAGGTTAGGTGACTACCAATTTCTACTTCCCCTCACTTCAAAAGGGGGGCATATTAGTGGGGGCATGTCATAGAGAAATGTATTCCACATTATTCATAGATTTAAATATATAATGGGGGCATGTTTTGGAAACATTTATCTACACACCAATTTTTTTAGATTCAAACTTACACTAGGGACATGTTTTGAAAACATGTTGTCCAAACATACACTAGTTATAAATTTTAGATTATATTGGAGGTATGATTTGGAAACATGCTCTCCACACTTACACAATTTAAAATTGGTAAAAATACATAGTTATATGATTTATATGCACATTTATGGTAGAATTTTATACATTGGTACCATTGTTAGACATAGTTTCAACATAAGATATATCTAAGGTGCCTATGCTATGCATTGTGCTCCTAATATTGCAAAATCAAATCATTTTTGTATTTTAAACACTTATATGGATTGTCATCATCTATTAGATTGGAATTTTACAAACTATATTGAGATAATCTACTGTATTTGTTGGTTCATTTTTCATATGATTAAGGTGATTAAATCACTCAATCTTTCTAAGTTTATAGGTTGGACTTGATTACATCATCCAATCTCACAAGTTTTATAATGTGAGTTTACTTGGTTTACTTAGACTCACTAGGTTATAACTATGACTGTGTTACATGGTTGAATTAATCTCAACTATTGGGTGTTTAACCCTAAAATGTGGTTTATATTGGGGTTATATAGACATTAAAGGGAATGAAAAAATGAATAATCATAAGGGTGACAATCATATCTATAGCAGAATAATTGGGTGATAAACTCATAAATAACATAGTTATAAAACTAAGAATAGGCTAAATATAGAAAGTACAACTAAGCTATGTATGGAAATGACAAATATGTAATATACTTAGCTAGTTGTGATGCTAATTTAGTGTTGGATCTAGAACAAAAAAAAGTAGACTAGAAGAATATTCTAGAATAGTCTCATGATTTTGGACTAGGTGCCTTTGGAGATCTAGACACTAATGTCAGCCTAGGATGGTCATGTTGATGCTGCTATATGGGTTTGACATAAGTGTCTTGTATGTAATACCTATTGGAAGAGGATGAGACCACCTAGATGCTTATAGGTTTGAATTTACCTTCATTATAGTGCATTCAAATATGGGCCATCTACTATCATTCCCTATGAAATGTTAAAACCCTAGTTCTTCATCTTCATGGTGACCTTGAGGAAAAATGTGTTAGTGGGAACATGGTGTTGATCTAACCCAAAAATACCCATCTATTAGTGAGTACTACCTACATATCTAATACTCCAAATAGGGCCTCAGACTGATGTAGTTCTCCCCCTATGTGCGTGTGAGTCATGCAATATTTGGAAAACAAGTACAATAGTTACCTAGCTTGTAACTTGAAAAAATCAATCTCTTGGACTACTCCTTTAGTAATTTACATCTGTAGATGTGTTTTTCCCTATGACTGATATGAAAATAGGAGAAAATGGGGAAGATTTTCTCAATTAAATTCTATTTTGGTATGAATATTAGGTTATTTTTTCCATAGTTGTTAAGTGATGAATGAATGACAATTTATATTATATTTATATCAAATCCCTTTAGAGAAGTAACTCAAATTAAATAACTTAGGTTGACCATTAGGATATGTTTAATTTACAAGTTAGATGATTTTAAGATACTGAACACTTGCATTGGGTTAGGACACTAGTGGAAACCTAAGTTTCTATCATGGATGTTAGTGTCCAAGGATAAAAAAGGTAGGTATAGACTCAAAACTTATAAAGATGGAAGATAAGTACATATTAAGCATTCTAGGCAAGATAAAAGGCTTGGAACATCAACATAAGACTAGTTAGACTAAGAGATAGGCCAAGGGACATAAGATATAGAAAATGCAATACTTGGGGAAGAGGGAAAGGTATAGAACTAAGAGGAACAACCAAGGTCTAATTTTACCAAGTGTACAAGAATAGGGTGATATATAATCCATAAATATGATCTAAATTTCTCCCCTTTAATGTAATAATGAAATTTATAGTTTTAAAGGAAAGAAATGTGTAAATGGGTGTGTATAAAGATGGAAGATAAGTACATTTTAAGCATTTTGGGCAAGATAAAAAGGCTTGGGTCATCAACATATGACTAGTTAGACCAAGAGTTAGGCCAAGGGACATAAGATATAGAAAATACAAGACTTGGGGAAGAGAGAAAGGTATATAACTAAGAGGAACAACCAAGGTCTAATTTTACCAAGTGTACAAGACTGGGGTGATATATAATCCATAAATATGATCTACATTTCCCCACTCCCCCTTTAATCTAGTAATGAAATTGATAGTTTAAAGGAAATGAATGTGTTTATGGGTTTGTATAACACATATTATATTTGCATGTGCCAATTTGAGTACTCTATTAGTGATTGATGCAAAACCAAGAGCATATTGAAATATATAATTAGTGCATATAAATTGGAATTGAAATTAATATAAATTGATTTAAATTAAAAGAATAAGGTTTAAGAGTATACCTATGTATCGATGTAACTGCCTTACCTATTCTCAAGTTGATTGGAAAAAGATATATCATTATAAGGCTTTGAAATTATGATTAAGATAAATATAATAAAATATTTAAAGTGCATATATCCAAGGATACGCACACACACACACACACACACACACACACACACACACACACACACACACACACAGAGAGAGAGAGAGAGAGAGAGAGAGAGAGAGATGAGAGAGAGAGAGAGAGAGAGAGAGAGAGAGAGAGAAGTATGAGAGAGAGGAGAGAGAGAGAGAGAGAGAGAGAGAGAGAGAGAGAGAGAGAGAGAGAGAGAGAGAGAGAGAGAGAGGAGAGAGAGAGAGAGAGAGAACCATACCCCCCACCTTGGATGAAAGATGAGTTACCACTAAGTAGTTAAGATTAGCTCAACCATGCAGCCCTAATGATACATATAACTTGTTGAGATTAGATGATAAAATAAATCCAATTTGAAAACTTGGAAAGATTG